>JAOWBC010000248.1:13417460-13430564 GCA_028566105.1 Hypoplectrus providencianus | reverse complement strand
TATAGATGAGCGTGTGTGTTTGTGTGTTGACATTTGAGCCAACACTTTGTCTGGATTCATTTCACACATTAATGTGTGATGTCCTGCACTTCTAACACACCTGATGCTGCTGTTGTCCCTTATTAGCATCAAGAGCTAAGTCATTGCTTGAGACAGGATGTCCATTAGATACTTTATTTTTACACAAACTGCCCTCTGACCATGAACAACCTCTTGTTGTCTGTTTGTATCAGGGCTTCTCATAATATCTCAACAGGGTGTAGACAGCTCAGGATGTATTCACAGACCTTGTTACGGATGTGAATATATGAAGAAGAGATGCTTCGGAGTATAAAATACAGCAACAAGCTTGTTGGAAAGAAAGCCAATGTGGTTCTAAATGGAGCTGAAGGGATATGTGGATTTACTCAACATGTTTTTGATTGTCATAATATTAATCCATTGAAAGTGATTAGTATTTTCTATCTTACTTTTTCCAGCTAATCAAACAAAATGTCTTTAGACTTCTCTGACAGTAAACCAAATATGTTTAGGTATTGCACAAAACAAGGCTATTTAAGAGACCATTATGGGCTCTAGGAATATCATGAACATTTTTTGCTATTAGCTTCTATAAGCTATTAGCTGCTATAAGATATTAGCTGATATTAGCTTGTGGCCCTTATTCTAATGCCCCGTTTATTGCATAACAAAAAAGGTTTCATATCACAATTTCCAAACAAATGTTAATTGACCATGGCTTGTAATTAATTGTGCAGAGTGATCAGCGCTGTACAATAACCCTCTTAAAAATTATTAACTCTGTCAGACCTGTGAGCTCACTGGCACCCCGACATCTAGTCAACCCGCTACAGTGTAACCTGTGTGTGTTATTGGGCAAGTGGGTGTGAGTCTCTACCATCCATAACACGACATTGATGGCGAGGACCGTGGGAATCCCTCCAAACGGCAGGCCCTGGAGCACGCTGCTGCGGGAGTGTGAGCGGTAGCATCTCTCAGCGGTGCTGTTGTCATCCTCAAAAGAGTCGAGAAAGCTCAAAACGTCCAGGTCCACACCTCTCCCCTCCACAGGGGGCGCTCTTGTCACGAACAGGTCAGAGTGCGCCATCAGCACTGGACCATACCTGAAGGAAAACAGGAATACAGACACCATTAGCCACCTGATGAAGCTCTCAGGCGCTAGGGCTTCACACACGAACTGTTTCAAAGTGCAATGGTGATGGATTTACTAATAATAAATACTATTTCTCTAACAATCCAAAGATTGTTTGTTGAGATACTTTTACACTAACTTTGTCAAACATATAGAAATGTTAGCATTTAGCCTTGTTTAGCTAACCTCCTATTTAGCTAAACACTGGGCTAGTGTGAGAGGCGAAAATATATAATTAGCTAACCAAACCAATAATGTGATGTTTAATAACAATTTAACTTAGGTTTAACTTAAGCTAGCTCTGCTCACACGACGCTGAATAACAGTGACTAACTTTTCTTTTTTGTTTGAAAGAAGAAATGAGTAATCCAAACTCTCAAACATGACATAAACTTCCTAAAAACAAGTTTTATGTCTCGGTCATGTCATTTGTTGCCATAGATACTGGCCACCTGCTCAGTACCTACTCACCCTGTACAAGCTTGTATTTACACAGAGCGACAAATGTGGTATCTGTGGATTTTAATGGAGTCGGTGGATGTGGTGTTGGTAATAAGCACTGAAAGTGTAATTTGATGGTCAGTTTTTTTTCCTCCGACAAGTGTCTGCCTCTCACTCTAAGTGCAGTTATGATAGCATTAACAGGGATCAGTCTAATGACCATTCACAGTCCATTAGCAGCCACTGATCTCTTTCTGTTTCTTTTTCCAATGAATGAAAGTGGCGACGTCACATGAAAGCGTCAAACTGACTGGATGACACTTACAGTGCACACTTTAAAATGCTTTAAATGTAACAGAAAGATGCTAACAATGGTATTTAACCAGTGTTTTATTTAATTAACAATATTTCTGTTGTGTTATCTCAACTGTACATGAGTAAAAGCTTAAACTGTGTACTCTGCCTCAATTTTGAACAGCTTGTTGGGGATTGGCTGTGTGTTTCCCTCTGTCTTATACAAGCATGTGCCGGATATGATCATTAACACTGCCATGACCAGAGAACGTAGGCCTGAACCATCTGTCCTCCAGCCGCACACACTCTCGATCAATACAGTCCCTACTCCCGGCTGCTCAGCTTGTGTACACTCCTCACTGAATAAACAGTCTGATGAAATGGAGCAGCAACATAGTGCTGACAAAGCTTTGCATCAATACTGTGATTCCACCTGAGAGAAAGACATTAGTCAAAGGATTTCATGTGAAAAAAAAATGGATTCCACATTATATTAAGAGATGTTGTTACTGTGACACTAAACACAGTATAGTAAACACACTGTGTGCTCCGCAGCGATAAACGGCAGCCAAAACTGCATCACAACGCTTTTTGCTGTCCAACTCTCACAAGAGCTGTGAGGTAACACGAGATTAAAGTGGAAAAAGAGAGAGGAAGCTAAAGGCCTCCAAACTGGCACACACTACTGAACCCAACCTCGGTGTGATTTATCACTGCGCCAATGATGTCACTTCCTGAGAAGCTCCATCACTGTTCTTTGAAGCATTTACCAAACAGCACTTATTGTGCAACAGAATCCACAGCAGGATGTCTAGTGTAGGATGGTGAGCTGATCAAAGGCAGTGCTGCTGGACTGCTGCACATCACACTGACAGAGAGACACACACAAATAGAAAAATACAACCCAGCAATCTTGATCTTTCTGCAACGCAGTAGACTCACAACAGGAAGCACAATGGATAAACTGTACAGCATGCTGCCAGTATACAGATGCTGTCAGATATGCAGCATCTGAGCCTCCCTGTGGAGACAGCAGAGGAGAAGATCTCCCGAGGATGGATCACAAAACAAATCCATACACGCACAGGCTACAGCACTGTGTTTCCACAGAAGCCCATACACACCATGGTTTCTCTCTCCGCCAGTGACGAAATAAGCCATTGATATGCACAAAAGGATTATTTTACAGCTAAAAATGGAATAATAACCACAGTAAGGGGAGAGAGCATGCAGCTCTCTGGAGAAGTAAACAGTTTCATCAAAAGCATTTAATTCATGGGAAAATAAAGTTTTGCCATGATGTTAATACATTTTCAAAGTGATATACAAGAGATGCTGAAGTTGTGTGATCAATACAACAATTACTACAGTGAAGCATCTGAACTGGTCTCAGAGGTTTTTATTTAGATAAAAGGCTTTGATATCACTATGGTGATATTGTTTGCAGCAATTGCCTGTTTATTTCTTTAATGAATTCAATCATCATTTTGAAAGCAGCAGGAAAAAGGTAAATTGTTCTGTGCCTATTTTAAGCCTCCTGTGATGAGCTGTGACATTCAGCAACAAGAACTACAACAAACAGAAAGCATGCCCTGCTATGAGAGAAAATACCAGCTCAATTTAAACTGGAGCTCTTCACAAAATCTGACATGCAGAAGCTTAAACAGACCTTTATAGCTCATTGAGTTGTTCTTCTTCCTGCCTCAGACGAGTCATTCACTCTGAACGCTGCCGGCTGCTGATGCCCACAGTAAAACTCTTCCTCTCCACCAGCAGAACAGAGCAGGATGCTGAAGGCTGACTACGGTTTGGTTTCACACAACATTTGGACAAACGTCACAGCATGACTCGGCAGTTTAACCACCATGGATATTCCTTCTGTCTAACCCTTCTTATATAAACATTCAAACATGCTCACAGTTATCCCATGGTGTCTATTTCTTCTCCATCTTATTGAACTCTGCAAATCTGAAGTCTTTCTAATCCTTTCCCTCTGCTCATTTCTCTCCTCCTCATCCCTGACTCAGGCTTCCAAGCCAGCACAGCAGATTACAAACTGATGTTTGGCTTGGGAAGCAGCATTGTGCCTCCCACTGGCAGCATGAGTGAAATCTCTCCTCTGTGCTCCGTTATACTATTATGATCACAGATGCTGAAGTCAGTAAAGAGCTGTTAGCTGCTGATGAGATTCACCCTATAGTTTGAGTCAGAGAAGCAGGAAAAGAGAAGAAAAGCTAGCTCAGGTCAGATAATCAGCTCAATGCAGCAGGAAAAACAGCTTAGGTATCCGTGTGTGTGTTTGTGTGTGGGTTAGGAAAAACAGGGCTATTAATAGCCATGGTTTCTTTCAATTGTCAAGCAAACTTTTAAAATGTGGCAAAACATTTGACTGCATTTCAATCTGCTGGCATGGAGCAAATAAACTACCCTACAGCACAGTATACATGGTCTAAATACACAAGGAAACAGAGTGGAAGCAGAGGTTGTGAACCAGAAACAAACCAAGTTCATCTGGCCATCCAATCCATCTATGAGAGAAAAATGGAGAGAGATAGTCAGTATTTGGTTCAGTTTTAGTTGTTCTTTCATAATGGCAAGAATTTAAAATGTATCATGCCCTGCGAAGACAAAGGCAAATAATTTTGATATCCAGGAAGACATCAAAAATGATTATTACAACTTCTGACCGAATTTAACGGCTATCCATTCAATATGTTCTCATACATTTCACCCAAAAACTACGAAACTGAAGCTTACGATGCTGCTACAGAGAAAAGTCAGGGTATAACGGGTATAAAGATGCATTCTTTTTGCACCTTGAGAATCTGTAGAAAATGTTAATGCAGTGCACCAATTGTTTTCATACCAAAGAAATCTAAATAATTGCTGGCGTTGCTGCAGATGAAGGCAGAAAAAGTCAGCAGGATCCACGCTCTTACAGATCTATACAGAAATTCATTACAATCCATTCAGTAACTGTTAAGAAATTAATGTTCAGACCAAAGTGGTAGACGGACCAACATCTCCCTTCATGGCTAAAAAATAAGAGGCATGGTGTGCAACATGTTCCCTTTTAAGATTTAAACTAAGCAACGGCCATTACTCACGTTAATCATCCTTTAACTCACCTGATCCCTTAGCTTTGTCATGCTAAAATGAGAAACTGGATCCGTGTTGAAGTCATCACAAGAAACAACTTTACATGCAAACATGTTTTAAGGGCTACTTCCCAGCTGCGCCAAAGCTAATCTACAACATAAAGCATTTGGCGGACAGCCCCGCGGAAGAGCTTTCCCTCCATCGTCAAACACTCGGTTTGATCAAGATTCATTACCTGCCTGAGGGAATGAGAGAGACATGGCCCTGTTTGACCAGAGATAAACCATAAATAACATGTGAACTTGTGTTGACTTCCAAACCTCTGCACCTTATCAACTGCCAGCCACTGTAAGATAAAAGACTACCCCTAAGGACAACTTGCAATCACCATAAATAAAAGAGTAATGGCTTCACAGTTGTTGTTCTCTTCTTGACTGCAGCCTTATTAAACATGCAGTCCCCCCCTGCCACGAAACCTGCATGGAAGGGAAAGGTTTGACACTTCCCCTGTCAACAACTTCACCTCAAAGGCCCACAGCTGGTGGAATATTCATAAAGTGATTTTTCAGCCATGCTCTGCGTGTTAATCTACTACTGAGCACCTGTTGAAAATCTTTCTGTTTAAAAGATACTCTGTTAAAACAACCCCACTCTAATGAACTGCTAACAAGCAAATAAAACATGACACATGACAAGGGATCAGGCACTGATGTAACTGTTGCAGGTCCTCCTGCTTGCTGGGTTGCCTTATATCACCTGTGACTGGGCCAAAAAATTGCACTTGAACAAACCAAAAATACTACAACTGACTGACAACTAGCACAAACATTCTGCATCTCTGTGAGAGGAAATATCTCAACATACCAGCAGGTGGCAGTTGTTTGTATTTGTCATTAAAAAAACAACAAACCTGAAGACATGAAACTATTGATAACATTTTTTATGATTCAAGGAAACAAGGTTTATAGTGTTTGTCTTCCATTCTCCCACATTCAGAAAATTTTTGTTCAAAATCTCCAAATGGAACTGGCATTGTCAGCCCCTTGATTTTTTTTGTTCGCCTTTTTGACTTTACTCATGTTGCATTAAAGAATATACAATTAAGGTACTTTTCCATCAACTGCTTCAGAACAAATTAAAAAAACTACATAAACATAATTTTGTCAGAAGATGGCAGTGTAAGGTAATGCTGGAGACCAATCTCCCAGTAAACAATAGAAGAAGGAGATATTGTGCAAAAGAAACACAAAAAGTTGTGAATTGTAGAATTTTAGCCACCCACAAGAAAAAACTGAAAGAAGTCTTTGCAATTGAATTCCATTGGACAACTTATAATTAGTCTTTCATGTCATCTGGTCTTGACTACAGAGGGGAAACAGTTGATCATTCACGTGAGTCAAATATTTGCTACGTCTGAACTTATTCACAAAAGGTAATTCCATCTCCCATTTATCATATTAGCTGGTGTTTCCATCAACCTTTTCTCATGCAAATCTTCAAATGGACATTTGTTGATGAAAATGCAACTGCAAAAAAAAAGAAACAAAGAATGCAAAGAAAGATGAAATGTCTGTTCTAACACAAGGTGAAAGTTGGCTCTTCCCTTAAATATCATTGTATGCTGTAGCATCAAGAGGGACTGCATTTACACAGGGATGTCCTAGTCTACTGACCACTAAAAGTGGTGTCTTTACAACACATGCTTGTATTAATATGTTCACAGACACAGTCATAGACTGAAGGCAGAAGCTGCCATGCAAGGTGTCAACCTGCTCTGAGCTCTACCAGCTCCGCCTCCCGAGCAATGCCAGGCCGTGCCCTACACATTTTACTAGGGGTGCCATGTGTGAGTGCATCTTATTTACAACTCCACAGGAGCCCCAGGTCTCTGCTGTGCCTGCTTTAGTTGGAGGGTGGTGCTGGGGGTTGTTGATGGGCAACCCTCGGCAGACTGAGCCGGATGGGGAGTGGGGGGGTGGGGGTTTAGCACAATCTGCTCGCCACCTGCTCAGTGGAGGAGGGAGGAGGTGTACTCTTTTCATACCTCACTCTGTCTCCATCACACATCTCACACAGATCACTGAGGTGTGTCTGCTCACAGCACAGTGTGTGCAGCATCCCCCACCCAGCCTCCGCCTCAAGGCTGAACGACGCCAAAGCATGACTGGAGTGATGACTGCACACACTGCTCGTGGTCAACAAACCAAACACCTGCTTCCTGTCTGCCTGCACATGCTCAGTAGACCCCCAGGGGAGCACTGTGAGTCTGCCCTGCTGCAGCTGTGTGGACTGAGCCGTTCCTCATTAGAACCTTTCGGCATCTGTGCAACATGTGTGCTGTATGGACTGTCAAACGTAACACCAGCACCTGCACACTCTGTGTTTTCTCAGCATACCTCTGAGCTTCTGTTAAATTCCACCCACAGCCTCTTCTACTGCTGGACCTAATCCTAAAACTGGGCCTGTGAGAAAACCTGTGTCTTAGAAATGAAATTACCTTCAACGCCTACATCTACAAAAAAGGGCTTACACTGCTTATTTTACCAGATTCCTTCAGAGAAATCTCAGCTCTCTCTTAGCATTCTAACCATATTTAAAACAGTCACACATCAATCAGAACACAGCATGACTCAACACACTGACATAAGGCTAGTGATGCATTTAAATGCAGCCTCAAGAAAACTGCCAATTTAAAAAACAAACAAACATGTCTATTAAATTTTTGTATATAAAAAGAATAATTAAGAACATCATCAAGTACATGCATCAATAGCATTAACATCTTAGCACAAATGCCAAACAATGAGAGGTGGGTAGCACTCTGACCTTCCCAGTCAGGGTCAGTGTCATATTTAGCCAGGCGAGCCAGATATGTCTACCATATCTCATATCATAATTTATTAAGATTGTCTATGATACCGTATCCACCAAAATCATAACTATCGAATCCAAACTTTTAAAAAAGATACAAAACCCTCGTCAGGTAGACCATTTGAAGAACAACATCATCCGCATATAGGGAAATATGATGCTCCATATTACCCAATCAGATGGGTTCGATAGCAGGATAATTCCTAATACCAGTATGAAAAGACTAAATTGCAGTGGCAAACAGCATGTATGTAATGAAAAGAGCATCAACCTTTCTTGATTTATCAGGATGGAGGACCAAAGAAAGGCATAGACTACCAAACCCAAATTACTCCAGTAGCTCCACCATATGGGCCCATTCCTCTTGGTCAAATGCCTTCTCTGCATCTAGACAGAGTGCAGCCACCCTTGAACCTCTACTATACCAATTATACCCATTATAGATGGAGATGGATTACAGATGAAAACCATGTGTACACCAACCACAAACAATTTGATCTGTTATCAAAATACTTATTCACCTTTTCCCTATTGATTGATTGTTTTTTCAGCCCTAATGAGAAATGTGTATCATTTGTAATTAATGGATTTCAAACATGCACCAATGAGGTCATTTAGAAATCACTTGATCATGGCTAATAAGAAGCCAACATCTCATTTACACATAAGTCTATATTTACAAAAAGAGGTCTTGCAGGTATATCAGATGGGACCTACAATGCATACACAACAGGCTTGATGAAGCCTGTGACAAATAAGGGATAATATAGTCTGAACATCTGCATACATCTGTGAAAATCTAATGCTTCTTCCTTATATTAAGCTTATGGAGTTGTGCTCTTTGCTGGTGAATATGATACAACAGCAACAAAACTGCATGCGTCAGTATGACTATGATGGACCCCTGTGGATTAGAGGGAAAGTTCATATCAGGAATCTCAAATAGCAGAGAGAACAAAGCCCAGCCTATGGCACATAACTGCTGTGGTTATATGGCGGGTGGAATACACAAAATCCTCAGCTGCTGTTTTGTTCTAATATTCTGTTTGTATTCCATTTTCCATCAAGAGGCTTTTACCAAAGTGATTCCTGACATTTTTATTCACAGCCAGCAGCCCTGTGACTTGTGGTTTGGGGAGATGAGTCACAGAAATACATCTCATTTACTGTATGATGCAATCTGGGTATAATGCACGTACACCTGCACTGCACATTTCACTGTTATCACCCTCGTGATCATCATTACTACCAGAGGGAGGAAGTAGACAGGAAGATGTCTGTGCGCTGCTACACAGTGTGTGTAATCTGTTAACAGCGTGGGTTGCTTCTGTCAGATTCTCAGTATGGGCTCATGTGTGGAGGTATCTCTCATTCATGAATGTATTAAAAGCAACATAACAGGATGCAGCATCCACCTGTAGTACAAGTGTTTTTATCACTATAGGTGTTGATATTGCAACATAAACCGTCATGGAAGATTTTTTGGCCAAGATCTATGTAGCCCATGTATATTAACACTGCTAACACAGAGCTGGAAGAGATGATGACCAGTGACACAGTACACTAAAATCAATAAACCAATAATTCCTTGAATAAAAAGTACTATTTTAGGCCTACCCTCTGTGTTGAGCTGAACAGAATAACTCTCCTATGTTCTAAAAACATGTGATTTTAAGGTAAAATGTGGCAATGCTTTGTATAACCATTGGGTGAATGGATTGTAATGTTAAAAAACTGAGATTTTCCTGCATTTTTGTTTGTGTGACAGCTGTTTGACTGATTTCTATGCGCAGGACTCATTTAGTCACCAGCCTGCTTGCACACAAATGTAATTGCTAGAAAAATACTATCTGAGAGGCTAAATGAGTTGCCTAGATTACCAAATGACTTCCATGGTTATCTTGATTAGTGCTTTTAACTTACACAAATGTAGGACATGGACATAAAATGTATTGCCCTGAGCAATACCTCAGCTATGCTTAGACAGCTAGCTAGTGACTTGTCATTTGAAAAATGGCAGGCTGGCTTGTATAATGAAACCAATTCATCCAAATACAATATGGGGGAATACTGACTGTACTGTTATGCCAAATATTATATATTGCTGTAATGTATCTTCCAGCATTCTATAATATGATGCCTGTCAATCATGTTCAGTCTGTCACAACACTTTTGTGGCTGATTCCTACACATCTCACATCTATGACAGCAACAAGTCAGCAACAGGATGCTGACTGCAGTTAAATGAGCAGCCAACAGTGTTGTTAATAACAAGGATTGGGGATATGGGGTAAAGGCAGGGTACAACCTGGACAGGTAGCCATGATATCCAAGGCCTGACACATAGAGACAGACAGCCATTCCCACCAATATCACATCTGTAATGTCTGAATGTGTTGACGTTCTTTCCAGAGGCAAAGCAGATTATGTGACTGTTATGCTCTGCACCATGAGAATAAAACCACAAAGGCACCTGCTCCACTGCTTTTACATGGTCGCTCTGTGCAGCTGGAGCTGTCCACCTGCTCAAGGTGCTGAAACACAAACAAACCAAAACAAACAAAGCAGACTCATGGGCGGTGGGGTACACAGGATTCTCTCTAACATGCCACTTCCTGTCTCCCGTCTCTTCAGCAGCTGTTTGATGTACACGACACCAATGTCCACACGGAGAGCTCTTTTTCTTTTTCAATCTCAGTTTAGAGTCTCTGAAATACTGTGTGATACTCAGAGATGACCACAATTCATTTGGTCTCTATGGGTAGAGCTACTGTGCACTCTTCCTCTTGAAGTGTCAGATTAAATCTTAAAGTGATAAGATTTGGGCACACTGAAAATCTCTGGATTATAAAACACTTAGTATAAGTAACTCCTGCACACTATGAGCCCTTCACTGAGGCCAAAGGCAAATGTCAGACACCAAAGCAGAGAGTGGAGCTGACTGGGAACCAAAGGAAACCATAATTGTCCACCTTAACTGCTACCTGACTAGTGCCAACTCCTGGAGAAAAGGCTGCTGACAAAGTTAGCTTCCATCAACCAAAAAAAGACATTCACAGCTTTTTACTGTACATATTGCCATGCTAGGACATTGCTACAAGTCTATCCCAACTAAAAGGTCACTGTGGAAGCAAAATATCAGAGGTGACGCACCAAAAAGCATACCATGCTTTATCTATTCTACTCTGAATCGGAGCATCATAAAAAATGAACATCATCATGTATTGAAAAAAACCTTAAAACTAGCAACTGAGACTTTTAACTCTTTAGAAATGAGTTTACTGAGGCATTAAATTAAGTGAGAAGTAGAGTATCACTTTGGCTTCACTTTTCAAAGCACGAGCGTTTGTCTATGCAGTCTACAGGACTTCTGTACTCCAGTTTAAAAACAGGACACTCTTGTCCTTCTTGAAATGCCTTGTCCTCTAAAGCATAACATGTCTATTTATGAAAATGGTATCCCGGAAAAACGACAGAGCTCCTTCCTAATTAATGAACAACACTAATTACCATCATCACTATCATTTATCCCCAGATGTGACAAGCTGTGTACATATCATACTGACTTCAGCCTGCCTATAATAGCTAATGCAATATGATCTTGTAATGTAAAATAATTATTTACATTCTCATTATAATCAATATAAGTACCTGAAAACCACTTTCCATTATGAACAATAAAGCCTTTCTCCAAACGTATTTATTTATTTATTTATTTTTCCAAACAGGTCTCACCACATGGTATGACATATTCTTCTGCATGCTGCTATGCAAATGCTACACACGAGTGACCCACCGAAATGTCAAAAACCCATTAAAAATCCAGCATTTTAAAGGCCACTTCCTTTCATCACAGTCAGGAGCAAATGGCAGGAGTTGTAAATAGCATATTATGGAGTCTGCCTTCACTACAGAAGATTTAAACAAAACAGATTAGTGCATTTAAAAATAAAAATAAAAAAACAGCAGGACAAATGCTGTCTGGGCGTAATGTGCTGAGTAAATAAACATCTATGACCTCAGTTTATCTCAAGACTTTCACCTCATTCAATCAAACCTGCTGAAAATGTAATTAGCATGGATTCAACAGGTCAAACTACTTATTCATTTGACCAGTAAAGGCTTTGTGAGTGTAAACAGAACAAGAGACTACAGGAGCCAGCATGGTCATAGCATGACTGAAAACCTTAAGATCCATTATCATTATTAATGTCATAACATTCCAATGGAACAACAAAGTATACTACCACATTCCCACCCAACTGCCTTTATTAGAACAATAGGCAGTGATAAGATTTGTTTGGGGTGTAAGAGTCTGACACGTTGCCAGACACATCCTCATCCTGTCCAACCAGTAACATCACTGATCCATGCTGCAGGGAGCTTTTGAACGCCTAGATCCCACCTGATTCTAAAATCGTTTGTTTAAATGAAATAAAAATGAGGTTCACCCTCCAATCAGACACATTTCGCCGACTGTGTGTCCCCGCTTACTGCAGCACTCACAACAGTCTGCACACCCACCTTCCTCCAGCTCTGTAACTTGGTAAAAAACGATTGCGCCATAAATAGCGCATTGAACCCCTCCAGTCCACATTTAGACCACCACACGGATACATGACTTTAAAAAAAATCCACATCCCTCACCTCAAAAAGCTTCCTGGTCGCTGGCGTCCGGTGACGATGAGGCTGCTGCTGTGTTTTTTTTCCCCTCCAACACCAAGAAACAAGAGAAACTCCCATCTACTCAGGGGCCGTCTGACAATTAAACACCTGCCTTGGAGGATGCTAAGGGAGCGTCTAGTAATGCTTTAACTCCTTTATCTTATTCTCGTCTCTAATTTTAGGACTTGCCAAATGACTACAGTAAAATGGTATGTTATTCTTAGGTGGCATAGTTATTTTGTACATTCAATTATTATGATATTTTGAAATCTAAAATACAGCAGCAGAATGATCGAGGCGATGAGACAACGCAAGGTAAAACAAAGTGTGGATTTGTGCCGTCTGCTTAGTAACAGCAAAATATAGGAAATCTATAACAATAATCTGACAGCAGTCAGACTAATAGATAAAATATTTGAGGGAATATTGCCACCTACTGGAAAAATGTCTTTCATGCATTGTCCCCATCTTGCCGTTTTATATGAGCCCAGACAGATGACAGAAAGAAAGAAAGAAAGAAAGAAAGAAAGAAAGAAAGAAAATAAAGAAAAGAAAAGAAAAGAAAAGAAAAGAAAAGAAAA
>JAOWBC010000248.1:13353676-13367796 GCA_028566105.1 Hypoplectrus providencianus | reverse complement strand
TGTTTATTTGATTCCTATTCAAGACACTTTGATAAGAATGACGATATTGTTAATATAGGCTACAGAGTATCATTTTTAAACATTTTTGGCTGGGGGTGTGCCTTGTGATTTTTTCGATGAAAAAAATGTACTTTGGCTCAAAAAAGGTTGAAAAACACTGCTTTACAGCACATGTGGTAGTGGTGCACTTCAGTCTGTTGTGGCCAAAATGAGTATTACAACAACAAAGACTACAGAAAGTGACCATCACCAAAAAAAAAAGTATGTTTAGCCTGCCTAAAAATGTTCTTAGCTGTGTTACAAATGATTTAAAAAAACAGATGAAATAAAGTTGTTTTTTTCACCTTTTAGTCATAAACACCCAACTGAAATACATTTTTGTGTTACAGTGAAGTAAGGATCCTCAGATTTCTTTTTGGCCACTCAGGGCTTCTATAGCCCACCAATTCTCATTGAAGAGAGTAAAAACAGGTTCTGATATACGATGTAGTCTCTGTAGAATAATGTAAATATGCACTGTCAGCAGACTGAATGATGTCATCCGTGATATAAATGTACTAACAGTTCAAATGTGTCAAGCACATCACAAAATGAAATGTGAGGAACTTTGCTATGCAGGATAATTGCAGCCTTTCATTTGGTTACATTTTACTCAATTATATAATCTATCTCAAATTACCATTTTTTAAACTTCAGTACATCTGAGTCCCTTGCACAAGCTACAGATTGATGACAGTCTGTCATAAGTAATATTGATCACTGCATGCTTTATAGGCAGATGTTATCGTACTGACTGAACATGCACAACCAGGGTTTGGACTCAGTTTGACTCTGGGAAACTTGGCAAATAGTACAATATCTGAAATTACTCCTAATCTCAGTTCCCAGAAAATGCTTTGGAAATGGCTTCTTGCTGTGCAGTTGGCGCTCCCTGACCTATTTAGCCAGTAAAGTTTTGCTTTGTGTGAGGTGCCAAAGCGTTGGTATACGTTAGAAAGTCTGCTCATTGCATAGTAAACAATGACGGCGCAGGCTGAGGGGTGACAGGCAACAGTTCTGAAAGGGATGGCTGAGTCATGAGACTTCGGAATGGGAAAGTCAGATAAAGGTTGAATATACAGTATAAGGTTATAAGGTTCAGCATGGATTCAGTCAAATGTTACAGAAAAATAGAGAATGGAGCTGTCTGAAGAAGATGTTCATCTAAGGAACATAAAATCTACCAGAGCAGCAGGAGTTTACCTTTAATTCACTCTTTAATACCATGTTTTATGCTTCCTTCATGCTCTGTCTTTATGGCAGTTCGAGCTGCTCCCATAGCAGTTCATAAAATGAAAAATGAAAGCTTTAGATTTAAATCCCCCAAGGGAGGTATGAATCGACAGCCTCTTTAGCCAGACACTGTCTTCTCTGTCTTACAGAGTGGATCTGCCATTCTATATGAAGATGTCTCATGAAAATGTTTTTCTGGTTATGTTGTAGGAATATTGCATGTTAAAGGTAGCATATCATTCAATAAAGTTGTATTGCTGTTGCACATCCTCTAATTATGAGGACAAAATGTGTCTTCCTCTCTGCAGACCACCTTTGCAGTCTGGGAAATTCATGCAGAATCAGATGCCATCTGGTCTGCAGCATGAATGTAGCACTGACACGAGATCCAAATTCAGGAGGAATAGCATTGGCTTTATATTTTGAATTTGAACGACATGCATTGACTTTAACTGGGATGCTTGATGAATATGATGATTGATAGTAGGCCTTAATGATAATAAAGCCTACTATAGTTCCCTGAGTCTGGAATGTAAAGCAGCGGGTCTCTTAGCTTATTCACTGAACTCTGACATACTCATAATCATTTTTAGAAATGAATTTTTCCTATTTATTGTGCATTACAAACAAACTTAAACTTAAACTAAAACTTGCACTTTTAGCTGTCTTGTGTTATGAAAGTATCTATATTCTTAAGAACCTATACTGCCTAAAAATAGGTGCTAAACTTGCCAAACTGACTCCCTTGCTGCTCCATCTAGAACGTCTCTGAATAACGACTGTAACTTTTCTTCCACTTTATCTCTCAGTGCCTGTGGGAAGGGTCCTGGTTGTGCAGTTAGCAGGTTGACCAGAGGGTGGCACTCTGGTAACAGCTGTAAAATGCCTAACAACATAATATCTTGTATTAGAAAAGGAGGATAAATATAGCATTTGCATTATATTCACACTATGGAACCAGGATGAGTATATACAACTGGGAGAGAGAGAGTAAAATGCAGAAGAATCATCATGCATTTGCAAAAACTCAGAAATTTGATTTTATAAAATCATGTAAATATGCTCCTTCATCCTGCTATGGAGAAAATCTGTAAAATTAGTGACACTTTAATCCAACAACAGCTTTTCTAAAAACATACACTAATGACATGCCATTGCATCGTGTCTGCCTTTAAAATAAAATATAAATATAGAATAAACTGGGCAGTAATAATGAAGTGTTATGACACTGATTGTGTAAAAGAAGGCATTTAGTACCATGTGCTACACAGACACACATGCAGTGCAGAACATGCAAGAAGTGCTACATCAAAATCTAAGTCATCCAATGATCAGATGAAACATAACAAAAACACAGCCTTCACATTAATACCCTGCTGCCTGTGATTCAGTAATGGGAAGGAAGGGAAAAAGCCCGCAAGCTATTATTCATTAAAGTTAATGAGATGACACGTGGTAATGGCTGCATTTACTTTGAGTCCACTTCAATTTTTAATGTTCAGTTCAAGTGTTTTAACAGAACATAAAAAGATAACAGCTTAAAGAGAGATTGAAGGTTTGTTCACAATCATGTTTGTATTGTAAGTGACACATGTAATTGCTGTTCTGCTGAGATGGTTCCAAGTCAGAATCTGCTGCAATGACAGCATTCACCTGGCACCTTATTTTAGCAAATGCACCAGCTTACAGATTATCTCTCTTAAAATCAAGTAAAATCAATGATCAAAGCAGATGTTCTGTCAATACTCTTTCCACCATCAGGTTGGTCATTGGTCAGTAAGTGCTTTGGACTATTTCCTGTTTCAGAAAACTCAGGGTATCAATTTTGTCTTAACTCCTCTCTGCTGTCAGTAGCCATGAGAGAAAAGGTGTGACCCTGCACCTTTACCACTCAATAGAACTGAGTCATTTCATCTATCTGCAAAGAAGAGGAAAGGTGCGATATGGGTCATAATTGAGAGTGACAGGTTCAAAAAGGTTAATATTTCTGATCTCTAATAATTCTTTTCAAGAGTAAGATATGAAGGTTGACGCCACTCAAGTTTGTACTGTAAATATGAAGCCACCGCAGCAGCCAGTTAGAATACGTTCACAAAGACTGGAAACAGAGTCAACAGTAAATTGAATAATTTATACATCTTTGATAGGTGCAAATGAATGCAGTTAAGAGAGACATCAGGCAGTTATCCCTTGATGGTCCTTCTGTAAAGTGCAGCTCCCAGTTGAGAATATCTTCTCTGCATCCTTAAGAAAAGGCCTCTAACATCTCACTTATCTTTATCACCTTCTATCGTGTGGTTGTTTGGAACCAAAAGCCTGTTATAACATTCTTTAGACTTGTGTTTTTTCTGTTTTCAGTGGCTCTCTGTGTGAAGAACCATTAGGAACCAGAGCTCAATGAATCAAAGTGGACATAGTGTGAAAGCTGGATCTACTGCGAGAGAGTGACCCTGTTTCTGACCCACTAGGCTGTATGTTTAACTACGCCTCTCCAACACCACACAACCACAGCAGACAAATCTGCTAGAACAATGGCTGCCGCCCTCCACTGTACCTCATTAAAGGACAAATGACAGTAGCTTCTACAGAGGGCTCTGTGGAGAATTTCCAAATCCCTTAATAGATCTTCCAGTCAATACCCGTCTCGACCTTGAATTCCCAGTGTCAACGTGCCATCGGAGTTCAGTCTATAAGTTCAATGAGTTTGACTCTGAGAATTGGCCCTTCTGGCTGGCTCTTAATGAGCTGAGGGAAGAGGAGCTGCAGGCTGAGAGTTCAATGGGACCATTAATCTGCCTGTGGAGCAGAAGAGGGACTCTCTACGTTCAGTCACTGTACTGAAGCTGATGTGGTGCTCTGGATGGAAGACACTACAGTGCTAACATCACAGAATAAAAACGTGAAAATCCACAGTGAGACCAGCTGCAGTTCATTGGATGAGGTTTCAGGCCTGATTGATTTCATCTCCTCTGCCTCTTTGGAATTCTGATCTTAGTATGGACCATCAAAAGGTCACAATGTCAATTAGTCCAATACTTTGGTTTATGACAACATATCTGAATGAAATTTTGCATCAGCCACAGCTCTACTCTGTGTCATTAATAGTAAATGTTCTCATGCTAGCAGGCTAAACTAAGATGTTGAACATGGTAAACGCTACAGCTGCAAAACATACAGCACATCAGTGCCTCTATGGCAGCAGAAGCTTACAGTTTTTGGTGTTGTTGTTGTTTTAAAATTGTGTGGCTAAAAGAGAATTTTGGGATCATTTTGTTCACAACAGTCTTTGTAAAGTGGTGATACATTTTAAAATTATGATTTTTATTTTACTTTACGAAGCTGTCAGTCATCTTGTGATTAACACATTTCTAAGATATGACAAGGGTCTTCAGATTAAGAATAAGATTGTTTAATTTTACCCAGCTATCTAGTAAGCTAGCTAGCTTTGCTACATCCACCACACTTTCATGTTACATTGGCCACAGAAAATCAGCCCAACAACAGAGGCCTTAAAACCAAAGGAATTTTTACAACCTTTCAAGCCAAGCATTTTTAACTAATATCTCCTCTATCAATCATCTATGTACAAAGCATTACTATGATTACCTTGATAAACACGAGAATGGCACCACATTTTATATTTAAGATACTGTAGACTTATATGCTTCTGTAATAAGGCATGTAGTCATATTTCTGTTACACCAGAGTGGTGCAATAGAGATGAAATACCTGCAGTTACAATCTGTTGCGCAATTACAATAAACATCCTGAAATCATCTAAATTCAGAGCGGGTAAGAAGTGAGCCAACCCCTGAGCTCATATCGATGTGGACATTACTAACAATCGCGCCTGGTCAATCAAACTAAATGTCTTGTCCCTGCTGTTGTCATCCAGCCTTTTGCGCCTCGGCCCCCTCACACTGGCGACCTAATCCATCATCCTGACTGCAGTGAGGAAGGATGAAGCATGCTGAAAAGCCACGCTGAGGGATTTAACTTTGTTATTTCCAGAGACCATAAATCTCCCGCAGTTGCCTCTTTCCAGATTCTGCAGGTGAGATCAAGTTAAACTTCGCCCGAGGAGCATCACCTTTCCAAAATGAGAACACAAAGACCATGCATAATGATTACAAGATTAAACACATTGAAAAATAGATCCTACATGTCTATAAAGCTGTTATGATATTGCTTTTGACCCAAGTATTAATTCTTACAACAATTTATGGAACATAATATGTTCCTTATTAAAGGTTTGGAATAGTGTTTTGTATAGTGCTTACATTTTCTCAAGATGAATGACATCATCATAGAATAAACAAACTATGTGGTGGCAAATAGTGTGGCCTAAAGAAAACCTCACAGCTAATGTTTAATGGACAACATTTATGCATCCAAGTCCCTCAGCACTTGTTGGTGCGGTTCCTCACTGTTTAACATTGATGCTTCAATCTGCAGAATGCTGTATTTGAAGAGCTGACACAAAAAGGTTGCTTTCATTTCATCTGCTGAAGGAGGACTTCAGCTGTGTCTTATTAGCTTGAACATATACTGTCATTACACACTTTTCAAATGACTATATGTATATAATATATACATATTGGAATCAGGGATGTATATTTTTGCTACATCACAACCACCTAGAGTCAAATCCTGTCCAATTTACATTGTAGAATTCAATAAGGAATTGATTTGTGTGTGTGTGTGTGTGTGTGTGTGTGTGTGTGTGTGTGTGTGTGTGTGTGTGTTTGCGCGCATGTTTGTGTGAAACATTTAAAGGTGGCATTAACCCATTTTCAGCTTCCTACTTCAATTTGGTTTACATGCTTTTAATATAAACACATTTTTTTTTTCTTGTGTCTGTATGAATCTGAAACATCACCTGTGTCTTTAAGCCTCCAAAAACCCAGTCTACCTTAATTGTCTCAGGGAAGAAAAAAAAAATAAAGCACACCCTTGAAAATGGTGCTCTGAAGTGGTGGGTGTATAAACTCAGACAGGGGTCGGTATATAAACCTGCACAGGTCAAGAAGGGGCGCCAAATCTGAATGGCTTGTTGAATCACGGTTTCTGATCAAGGCAGCTCAAAAAACTGACTAGGTTTTTTCTTATTTTACAGTTTGTTGCTTGATAGGCTATCTACTTTTTGCATTATATGTCCCCATTCAGTTTGTTTTTCTTTGTCAAACAAAAACAGAATGAAATAATAGAGCAAATAAATATATATCTAATGGCTGAGAACAACAACAGTAAGCATAATGCTGTAAGCAAGCTAATGAACCCAGTATTCAGCGTTCTGTTAACATTTGACTCTTCTTGGCAATCTCCCCATGATTGGATGGAGAGCTCCACTATAACATTCAATCCTGTGCACTGGTATATTGATTGTTCTTTTACTGCAAAGTAAAAGGCCAAAGGCTAAGTGCCTTCTCATGTACAAGCCACATGTTTAAAACATATTGTGATTTCCATTTTGCTGACGGTTGCAGTGACGTGCCTCCAGCGTCACCTGTCAGGCAACAGTAAATCATGTGTACGTGTAATTCAACTGCACGGCGTCATGTGGAGATTCTGACCTTCAGGAAAATGGTTACCTAGACAGTTGCTTATGAAATTTTCATGTGCAAAACAAGTCCAGTTGCATGTAGTAGGTGTGAAGTGATATTCAGGCTAATTGCCTGCTGTGACTGCTGTACAGTACATGTGACAGTGGTGGCTTGAGGCACCTCTGTGTGCTACAGTTTGCAGAGTGCGCTGCACATACAGCATTTAACCGCAGACTAAAAGCATGTTCAAACAGGCGTGAAACAAAGCAGGGTGAGAATTGGCATGACGGGGAGGCGAGGATCTGTGTATCGTCTATTTTTAAAAATGCAGTCTGGTCATTGTATATTTTATTTATGCATGTGCTGGCATCCTTTAAAGAGAGCAAGCAGGCTCGTTCGCCAATCGGCTCCTGAGGCAAATCAACTTTTGTTGCTGAACAGAGGCAAAGAGGAAACCATACAGGCCGCTCAGGGCTCTGTGAGGCTTCATAAGCAGGTGAATGTTTTTCTTTGCATGGTGACAACAAAGAAAGGTCAAACGAGGCTTAAAAGGACGTTATGATATTTCATCTTGTGCGCAGCCACAATGGACAAAGCGAGAAAGCAAAAATCAACACTCGCTGCTGTTGTGCAACAGAATGGCCTCTAGTGTTGTCGGACAAGTATCATCTAACATGATCACACATTCTTTGCCTAAAACTTTGATCGTTCATCCTGTAAATCTGTTCTGACAGCTTTATTTGTTCTTCATTTATCTCGCATTCTTTCCCCCTCGCTGTAATTAAAAGCCATACATTACCACAGAGACCAGGTGATCAAAGTTATTAAATATTAACAAAGCTTTCAAACGTGACCTTTGCAGGCCAACACGCCATGCAGCCACAGTTGAGCTCGCTATATTCAAATGACAGCGCATTCTTCTGCTGAACAGAACCTCTTTCTCTCTCCCCGCTGCACGAGCCAGGTTATCTTTAGTCCGCATTGAATATTTATACAGCAGGTGGCTGGGGAGTCGGTCACTGATCTCTAAGGTGACTTGCTGAGCCTCTGTGGGGGGTGCAGGTGCGCTGGGGTTGGCCTGGGATGAAGTCACATGGGACATATTGTCTCCTCGGTGTGTCCTTTTATTCCACTTAGGCAAAGGATTAGGTTCTATGGTTGATTGCCTCCCACAAGACTGAGGAGCCAATAAGTGATTGGAGCAAGGCGGTTCTGGTCAAACAATCATTTGCCTATCTGCAAAAATTACTTAAATGCAAAAGTGAGAACCAGGATCTAAAAATAGAAGCCATACTCTGTGCACAAGCTGCACAGAATAAACTCAGCTGTACAATAACAGAGAGATTGGAATCATGGGAAATGTTTTAGGATCTAATGAACACCATGATAGGCTCAGCAGGCCCTTTGATTTCTTCTCCTGAAATAGAGGGGGTTAGAGGAGAGGAAGGTGAAGCAATGTTCATCATGCATAGAGGATTCGTGTCCGGGGATGCTCTGAATGCTAATCATGTTGTCTGAGATTGAAGTCAGCCTCATTCCACCCTCACAGCTGGGGGACAATAAGAGATGATATTAAAGCAGATACAAGAATCTTCCTTTCATGATAGCTTTTAAGATCTCGCTCCAAAGGATTGAATGATTTCTATGGAGATCTCTAGATGATGATGACACACTACAGTGCAGTGTTTAAAATCTTTAAAAGCCAGAACTTGCATTGTCACAGCTCATGCATAAACAGTTCTCCTAATGTGGGTTATGGCTGCAAAGACTTTTAATGAGCCCACTGCTGTCAGAGAGCAATTTTGCCTTTGAGCTGAATTCTTTATTTAAATGCATTAGCATCTGACAGAAAACAATAACTTCGACGAGTACCTTAGACATGAGAGAAAGCATCCAACGCTTAATCTTCTAATGTAGCTGTTTACATTTTCTATTGCACACAGACTTGTAAAGCACCACAACAAAAAAAGTAGGCAATTGGAGAAAACTTTTTTTGGACTGCAGCTGCAGAGACTTGTAAGAAAGTGTCCAATAATAAATTAGCAATTCTGAAAAAGCGTGCAGAAACTTTCTGGGCATTGGCATTTCATTGTTGTAGCCACAAAGCTGTCCCTGAACTGAATGTGTGAGATAAGTGCTTTGGAGCACAAACAAACTGAAACAAAAGAACATGAGGTGGAGATTGGTTTAGTAAGTAAGAGAGGGGGAGGAAGCACTTCTGGAGTCCAAGGGCATCATAAACCCCTGCATGTGTCTGCACAACAATGCCAACAGGGGCACAAATTCTCCACACACTGGGAATCGATTTCACACACAGAGTGGAGGACTTGGAAAGAGGCGTATCGGAGAGACACTGAAATACTGCATCTTGTGTTATTGGATTTGGAGCCCAGTTTTTCAGAATTTTTTTTCTTTTTTTTGTACAGCATCTGCAAGCTGGGGGATCCAGTCAAGTGGAGCATCCCCGCCAGCCAGAAAACCAGTGGCCAAGGAAAAGAGAGGAAAGAGGAAAAGAGATTGTTCTGGGTTTAACTTGAGAATAAAATTCATGTTATAAGAAGCGCTGGAAAATAATAAGAGAAAACTTTAGTTATGGCATTTAATAATGTGCACAAACTTCATAATCTGTGTGAAAAGTGAAATACCACTTGTGGACCAAATTCAAGTGCAGAGGGGGAGACAAACCTGTGCCACATGTGTTTGTAAAGAGCACATACATATTTTATTGTGAACAGCAAATGGAAACATCAGCAAGGGTCAAAAAGGAGTACCATTAGTCCACAAATATAACAACCAGGTAGAACAGGGAATGGACGCTGAAAATAGTGTCGTAAAAATAAATTCTTGATGTTCAAGGTTGGTATTTCTGTTTTCGGGGGTTAAATGATGAGTTTAGATGTATTTATTGAATCATTTTGAAGTCTATTTCTCAAAATAGCTGCACACATGTAAGGTTATTGTCGACTGATAAACTTCGTATTGAAATATGAAAAGTGCCTGAAAGAGAAGATTTGTTTAGATGAACAAAGCTCACTACAAATCAAATGTCAAACCACAAATAGAAGGCACATCACAGTTGTAATAGGCCAGTGTGACTGTACGGGATAATATTATTGATGAAAGATTAGAAACACCACTCAGCTGTCTTGATTAACACGGACAGTGTCACAGTATTGAATCTTACATAGATATTACAGCAGAATAAAAATCTAATTTAAAAGCACATTAAAAGACTTTATTTCACTGAGAGGGCTATTTTTCTGAAGTCAAACGCCATAAAGCTCTCTGTTCTTGTAGGAACTTGTTTTATGAAGGCTGTAATGAATGTTGGCTCCTCTGATCCACACTGCTGCTGACTACAGCCAAGTCCCCCCCACACCCCCACCCCCTCCATCCTCTCCTAATTGAATTCAAAGCATGTGATAGTAGTGACACGCCCCCTAGTGTTTGATGCCTGCCAGGCTCCTGGAGCGTGATAACCTTGCTCTGCGTCCGGGAGCATCACTGAAGGAATGTGAATGTGGATCTGGATGTCCTCCTCTTGTTGCTGAATTGTTGATGCAGCCTCGAGGGGTCTCTCGCATGGTGATCGGGGTTTCTCTTCTGATCTCTGTCCGCTCGGACCTACAATGATAAGCACCGAGAGTGTTTTGGAGAGTGGGGACCAGCCTTGCATCCGGCTGGAGCCCCTGATGAACAAGCACTTGCCGGGAAAGGCGACGCCGACCGCTGGTGGCAGCTGCGCTGGCTTCATGGACAGCAGCTCTAAAGTGACCGCCAACGGGGTGCACGACATCGAGGACCGGATCCTGAGGATCACCGGCTACTACGGCTACAACCCAGGATACTCCAGTCATAGAAGTGAGTGCAAAGAAAATAAAGTATTGTGATGGCATCATTAGTCGTGCGCCGATTCTAAGCCTTTCTATGCCAGGTGTGTGAATCAAAGAGATGTCATAAAAACACTGTATGTCTGTCACAAAAAATGCAGTCTGTGTGAGGGGAAAAAGAATCAGCCATGATTCTTCTCATCATGCAAATCTGATTCTCATTTTAATAATGAGGCTATTGCAAATTCACTGTTGCAAACTTTGCTAATTGGATTTTAATTACGGCTATTATGGAGCTGCATGATGTCAGTCACTGGCACTATGAGCTGGAGGCTGGGTGATGCTGGCCCATCCATCTCTGAGAGAAAGAGATACAAACCACTGTCAGGCTGGGCAATTACACAGCAAAGTGTCGTGCACAAATGATGCTGCAATTTCAAATTCAATTTCAAAGTCAACTGTTTAAACTGTCGCCTAATGGTGTCCACATCAAACATTCCTGTGTTGAACTCTGCAAACAATCACTTACATGGCAGCCTCATACTAAATTCCAAATGTTTAATTAAAACAATCAATTTCCCAGATGACAAACACAGTGGCTCTTCCTGTGATGCATGTGAATACTGCCAGCTATCTCTGGGCATGCTTGAGATATAGCAGCTTCAGTACTTCTTATAGCTTCCATAGCTTCTCTATAATTTTCATTTGTCAACGTGGTTTTGATTGGTAGAGCAATGCTCTGAATCTTGCTGACTCGGAGACAATGGCTGGGATTGGATAGGGGAGCTGATGGTGCACTTTGTTCAAGGATGATCTTTAAAATCTTGCCCTCCAGTTCTGTTGAAGAAGTATTGTCGGTGCCAATGGGATTATAACAATAGAGGAGAACAAACATTGTAATGCTCTGTGCACAGCTATCCAGTGTGTTTTTCTATGGTAATGAATTAGAGGGTGCAGAGCAGGATTTCACAAGGTTTGGAGTATTAGAAAAGTCACCTCTGGCCTATTCATTATAGTGAGGATAAACTAGGGCTTTTCTTGAACAAATCCCCCCCCAAATATAATTGCTCCTCTATCTGTGAGCCTCTTGTGTTTCAGACACTGCTGCACTTTAACCCCAAATGAATTGGACTTGGCACGTAAGCTACCTAACATCCCCCTCCGGCTGTTATGTAAAAGCTACGCAACAAATTCATGACTTAAAGATAGACGTCTGGAAGAGAGATGTACTTCCAATGTTTTGACGTTCCTCCTCAGATCTAGCACCGAACCCTGGTGCTCTGTGACACAACGCATTACTCTGACAAACTTGTTTAAAGTCTAAAAGGAAAAGTTAGTGCTCAGATAGAGCCTCATTCAATCAGTTTCAGATGAGGATTTTTTTGGGGTGAGCTGAGAGCATCTCAATGGTTTTGCAGATGGAGGCTGAGGAAAAGGAAATGAGCCTGTCTCTCATTAAACGCCTCCTGTTTATCAGGGCTGTCAGTTGCAGTAGATTAACCGTGAATGCAATCACACATTTTCATTTGAGAATATATCAAGTCGTCCAGATTAATCTATTAGAAGAATACCTGGTTAATGAGGGGGACCCAAAACTTTAAATTGAAAACAGATTGAACAACTTTAGCAGTTCAGTTCTGAAACAACTTTGATATTGTGGAACGAATAATGAGAGAGATAATAAAGCTAATTAGGACAGCTAATATATGTATGTTTTTAGACTATAGTAGGCAGAGTTCACTGCTCCTCACTTGTCATTTTCATTGGATTAAATTGTCTTAATGTTTGCTTATTTTATTGATGCTTAAATGGCCACAATGTGAATGTTAAAGTACATTATAATCAAAGGGTATCATTGGTCCCAAAAGCATTGCAATAAACAGGCGATTAATCAATAAGTTTATTGATATATTTTTTGCAAAAATGTCATAAATTCAGTGTTCTCAAGCTTTTCAGATTTGCAGCTTTTCATTCAAATGTATAATAGAAAACTGAATATCTTTTATGTTTCAGACAAAAGGCATCTGAAAGCGACACAGTAAGAAATAATAATGAACAGAGCTGTCTGCTGCAGCTTTTGTTCCCTGTGTACAGGCCTCTGTCGCTCCCATGTCAGCGCCTGCTGTATACTGAAGCAGACCAAAATGAAAGATGGGGTGTCGTCTGTGATGTAATTTCATGTATAAGGAGCAGGTGTGGATTGTAATAGCATCCACACCAAGCCTATAAAAGCCAGTGCATCTGCGGGTGGAGGGGTTATTTGATTTGAGAGACATTTCCCATTTCTCTGATGAAATATGCCATGTGTAGCCCTGTGTTTCTGCATCTATCCATCAACTGGTTTTATGCATGCCAGAGTCAACAGAAGGTATTCCTCAGGGCAGCGTACTTGTCACCATATTTCCTGCTTGCACAGCTATTAAACATGCTGGTGCTGTTGCTGTGAAGGGGTCTGGTTATGTGCACGCCCATCTCCACTTCTAAATGTACTCGATCATTATTAGCAACAAGAATAAAGAAAGTCACTTTTGTTTAATGCTGCCTGAAAGTGGCACATTTGTTTACTTTGTTTTGTTTACGCACATTTTAAACCTTGAGTTGAGAACCACACGTCACACAATCTGCTGAGTGTCATTTTCCATACAGGGAAAGACAAAGGAGCACGTAAATAGAACAGGAGGCTCATCCTGCCAAGCCTATGGGGTAATGATAAATTTAGTAAGATTCTGGGGCCAGTTTATTATTGCCACTTGCCATCTGCGTTGAATTAGAAAATGCCTCCGAGGGGGATAATGGACTACATTTGGTGACAGGCTTTGGGCTGTGATTCATACAGTACAGTCATGATATAATCACGGATGGATTACTGAACAGGCCTGCTGTTTGGACACAGGCCCAGGGACCCGAGGTGTTTAGGTCTCCTCTGACACCCACTTATCAAATGTCAATCAAAGTCAGTTTGACCAACCAGAAACCTCAAAGAAATGTTAAATGACCACAAACAGACCAAAAAATCTACAACGAGATGCAAAACAACTACATCTATACACCAACTGACTACAGAGACACAAAAAACACAAATTCAGGCAAAACAACCACAGACCATAAATAACTACTGAAAGACCAGTGGTGTAAAACATATTCAGATCCCTTAGGAAAATAAATGTACTAAAACCATTCTGACACTATTCCAATACAAGATACATTCCTGTTTTCAAACCTTACTGAAGAAAAAGTACACAAATACAAGTGTCAACATTTAAAGTACTCATTATGCAAAAAGGACCTACTCAGATAGTTTTATATATACCAAAAATATTGCCAGATTATAAGGGCTCATTTTAACTACTTCATACAGTGTCAAATACAATGAGGTTTAGTTAAAATACAATTGCAATCATTTTAAATTGATTATGTTATTTAGTTTAATCTCAACCTGAGAAGTGTCTAAAGCTGTTAGTTAGCAGTCTAAATC
>JAOWBC010000248.1:13306740-13317920 GCA_028566105.1 Hypoplectrus providencianus | reverse complement strand
TGTGTGTGTGACCATTGACGAAGACCCCCACTGTGACGCTGCTGGAGGTGAGAATGAACAGGATTATGAGGTAAACCATCCATATTAATTTGTCAAGTTTATCCCTTTAGTTGGATCCCTCGGCTAATTTGGATTAATAAACTGTCATTTGCTGTCTGACAATAGCTGGCTGATTGACTAGCATGGATGTCAACATGCTCATGTCAACCCTAATTGCATTTACAGAAGGTTGTCTGGGAGCGAGAATTTGGTTGGTCCTCGGCTTTGTGTCACATTACAGCAGCAAAGAGCTTGTGGCATTATGGTGCATGTAAGGGCGGTGATAACATGCATGCAGGAATATGAGATGCACACTTTTACTTAGTTCCTGCCTACACAGGGACCATGTTGATGTTAAACAAGTGACCCCTGAAAGTTTGATTTTGCAGTTTCCTCAGCGACAGTAGAGGGATTGGGATGCTTTAGATTAATTCCTGTCAGTAGCAACATCATTAGTGGATGCAGAGCAGCGAGTCTGGGGGTCAATCCCAGAGACGAGAGCTGGAGATGGAGCTAGTTTTCCGGAGAGGCATGCAGAAATATCTGGCCAGATTCCTTTTCCTGAGCATACCTCCAGACGAGGGGGAAAGAGGAAAGCTGCAAGTGAATAGCTGAAGGGGGATGGCTTTGCTAATCCTTCTGAAAGGGAGGGCTGGGCCGCCAGCGTGGAGACAAGTGCTGCTAAACCCTGACTGCAGGGAGACGGCTACATTACTTACATGGGATTTAGCTAATCTTAGCTGGGGGACAGATACTTAGAAAACCTTCGCCGAGCAGAAAGGCTGGATCCTCCTCACGGGAGCAGAGTAATGATGTTAGCTGAGGCAGGCATCTGCGGGAACAGAGGAGTTGCGGACGGCGGGCCTTTCGTAGGTCTGGGGCTTTTTCAGCCAGTGTGTATGTCAGGAGGGGCGGGGGGAGGGGGGGTTCTCAACAGGGCCCCCTTTTTTAAGACAGATATCCCTGGCCGCACAGATTATTGAAGGCGATTTAGACTCCTGTGGGATTACAGCCCATTCAGAAAAGGCATGCCAATATAGAGTTGGATGTGCTGCTAAGTCAGGACTGCTGCTGTTGCTGCTGCCGATGCCCAGGTGAGCGCAGCCTGTCTGTTATCAGCTCCCTGTTCAACATGGGGAGGTGGAGGAGGGCGGCTCTAAAATGATGATCCCCCAAGTGGAGACACCGCCGGCGGCCTGCCAGCTTTCTGTCTGGATGTCCACCTCTCATGGTCCTGTCGTGGTCTCTCTCTCTCTCTTTTTCTCTCTCTCTCCCTCGTTGCCTCACCTGACTCTCTTTCTCACACAAACTCATTCTCTCTCTCCTTCAGATTAAGGAGGCAGCTGATATAATTCAGAAGCTGCATCTCATTGCCCAGGAGCTGCCATTCGACAGGTGAGTCAGGCATCCTGGAGGCAGCTTTAGACAAGAGCACTGTCAAACAAGAGGCAGGTGGTGTATTAGTGATGTAGACTATTCGTCACAGTGTAAGCGCAATGTAGGACATATCAAGTATTAAAGCTTTGAATTCAGCGTCATATGTTGTTAGAAATTAAACACACATTTCCTTTTTAAAATGTATTGTGAGATATAATTTGTTAATGGCTCCTTTAGGGTTAATAAATAAAATTAATAATATTTTCGTCTGACAGATTTGCTGATGTCAAGGCAAAAATTGCAAGTAAGTTTGTGAACTCAAAAGGTCCCCATCATGAATACAGCAAAAGTTAGCTTCAAATGCTAACTTTATCTTCTGCTTCTTGTTTGTGTTTGCGGTCCCTCTCAGGCAAGTACCATGATCTGGAGCGGCAGTTAATCCAGGAGTTCACAGCTGCCCAGCGCCGGGGTGAGATTGGACGTATGCGGGAGGTTGCAGCGGTTCTGTTACATTTCAAGGTAACTTTGAGGAATCATATTTGGTGTCTACATTTGTTTTTAAGTCCACTTAGAATCTCAGTGTCTACTATTGAGAGTGATAATTGGGAAAATCACTCATTTCATACATTAATAAGTGTTCTTACAGGCAAGTTTCTGCACATCAGTGATGAATCTTGCAGAAAAGTAACTGTGTTTTTCTTTTTAAGGGCTATGCACACTGTGTGGACGTCTATATCAAGCAGTGTCAGGAAGTGAGTGTGAAAGTTCCTCTCATACATTATATTCCAGGTTTTGGTGACCTGTAGTATCCGGGCATTCCTTGTTAAACCTTTATTTATCTCCATAGGGAGCTTACCTGAGGAATGATGTGTTTGAGGACACTGCAGTCCTCTGCCAGAGGGTCAACAAGCAGGTTGGGGAAGTCTTCAGCAGCCCGGAGACGGTCATGGCCAAACTCATCCAGAACATCTTTGAAAACAAGTTGCAGGTATTTCTGTCACTTCTAAATTCTTTTTTAGATGTAGCTTATTTGTCACAATATATTTAACATCTTTGTGTCTGCAGGCCCATGTTCGGGAAAAACTGGATGAGACTCGTCACTCTGATGTAGAACAGTACCTCAAGAACCTCTATGACCTTTACACCAGGTATTTAACTCACGTGTTTTGATTCATGTTCTGCCTACACTGTAATCATATTACTTGTATTTTTTACACTTTCTTTGACATGTTTCAGGACTACGGGTTTGGCCACCAAGCTGACAGAGTTCAACCTGGGCTCAGACAAGCACACCTTTCTGTCCAAGCTGATAAAGAGCATCTTCTCCTCATACCTGGAAAGCTACATTGACATGGAGAGGGAATACCTTCGCACTCGAGGTGCCATGATTCTGCAGCGCTACTACGACTCCAAGAATCACCAGAAACGTCCTATTGGCACCGGCAGGTCAGATTTTGGGTTACCCTTTTTTCCTCACATCAGGATGAACTAGAGTTAATTACTTAATATGTTTTTAGTAAAGGATAAGAAATAATGGTGTAACAAAGTCTTTGTGTGTCTTTCGTGTCTTTCTACAGTATCCAAGAACTGAAGGAGCGGATCAGACAGCGCACCAACCTCCCTCTTGGCCCCATCATTGACACCCATGGGGAGACCTTCCTGTCCCCTGAGCTTGTTGTCAACCTGCTGCAGGAGACACGTCATGCCTTTGAGAGATGCCACAGGGTGAGACTTCTAAATGAAAGATTTTCTTCTGCTGGGAAAAAGAAGTTTAAAAAATCCTTCAAGGCTTATAGAGTAAAATGTTTCCCTTTCTTTCTGTTTGGGGTAACACAGCTTTCAGATCCTTCAGACCTTCCCAAGAATGCCTTCTCAATCTTCCTGCTGCTGGTTGACCATCTGTGTGTGGAGCACATCGACTATGCCCTTGAAATCGGCCTGTCAGGTACACCTTATTCATCTCACTATAACCATTATACGTTCTTGCTGTGTGCTGATTACTGGAGCTTGGTCCCAAATCAAGGACTGGATTCTTGACAGATGCAGGACACAAAGTCTATCCCTTTTTATAGATGAAAAGTCCAAATCCAGCTCAAGATAGAGACTACGACCAACTGTTCTAGACTGTTATTTCGTCAGTTCCTATTAACTTTTCTCCTATCAAACAAACAGCTGACAGATTGGTAGTTATCAATAGTCAATTACTTCAGGCAAGTTTAACCATAATCAGTGTATTGATTAGTTTAACCATAATCGTGTACTGTTGTTACATATACATACATTTGCTATTTTATTGTGGACTAACATCATTAAACTATAGAATTGGGCTCATTGAATCCACAAGCTTTCCCAGATTATGCAATTCAGAGACTATTTAAAGACCCCAGTTTGTAGAAATATGATAGGTGGAAATAACACATTTGTACTGCAGGAGACATGTGGGTAGCCATAGAACCCATTTTCTTTAAGATATCTTGAGGTCACAGGTCAAGGACCCCTTTGGAAATAGCCATTTTTTCCCTCGCTAAGAATGAGCATAACTTCAGAGCATTTTTTCATTCCCTTCCTGACAACATGGCGACACCATTATCTCCTCTATTCTATCTTCTGGCTTTAAAACTGAGCCCACTGCAGCTCCTGAAAAAGGCACCAAAAAGTTCTACAAAGGGGTTACCAGAAAAAGAAATATTCACAGGAGGTTATGCCTTGGTGGCTTTTCTTTTTATTCTATATGTGGCTAAAAATTGGAAGAAGCTTATCGTTTTAAGGCAGCTACAGTGGAACTAAACATGTTTACTCATCTCCCACTGCTCAATTCATAAGGTGTATTCTTCATCATAGAAATGCAGCACTGATGTCCCCATAGTTTGACTGTTTTGTCTTTACCGTCTGATTCTGAAGCAGAACATTGCTGTGAATGTGTTTTATGTTGTATTTTCTATGTTTTCACCCAGAGAGAGCAGGCAACAGTAGGATTCACATTGAGCAGAAAAGCACTGATTTATTCTTTCACCTACCTTTTGGTTAACTGTGTGGACTTTTCCTCTCTCTTTGATGGACAGCCATTCCCTCATCTGATGCCAGGAATGCCAACCTGTACTTCCTGGACGTGGTTCAACAAGCCAACTCCATCTTCCACCTGTTTGACAAGCAGTTTAATGACCAGCTCATGCCTCTAATAAGGTCAGTTCTGGGATAAAGATGTAATTCATATACATCTAACAGTTTTCACTTATTCTATGGCCACTCACTCTTGTCAACACTTACTTTTTTGATTAAAGGGAGACTTTTGTTTTTAACCTTTTTAAAATCTCTGTCTTCAGCTCTTCTCCAAAGTTGGCAGAGTGCCTGCATAAGAAAAAAGAGGTGATTGAACAGATGGAAGTGAAACTGGACACCGGAATCGACAGGTCAGTATGTTTATTAATTACTCTTCCATGTGAGTGTTACGCATGTGCAAACAAATACCCATAACAAAATAACGAATGACCTTAAATGAGTTTGTGATGTATTTTTCTGCAATGCACAGAACAATAAACTGCATGGTGGGGCAAATGAAGCACATCTTGGCAACAGAGCAGAAGAAAACTGATTTCAGGCCTGAGGACGAGAACAATGTCATGATCCAGTACACTACAGTAAGAGTCACAGGGCTTTAGCTGCACCACAGACATCACATGCAATGCAAAACGCAAATGTGACTTGCAAATCACACCTGTCTCTGTGCTTCTTAGTATAAACATTTAGCATTTTTGAATTACCTTGCCATGTTTACCAAGTGTCCCTGTGTGTCTCCTCACCCCCCAGGCCTGCTCCAAGGTATGTGCCTACGTCAGTCGGCAGGTGGAGCACGTGCGGAAGTCCATGGATGGGAAAAATGTGGACACAGTGCTGACGGAGTTGGGCGTTCGTTTCCACCGGCTCATCCATGAGCACCTACAGCAGTACAGCTACAGCTCAATGGGAGGCATGCTGGCCATCTGCGACGTGGCTGAATACCGACGATGCGCCAAGGATTTCAGGGTGAGCGAGGGGGCATAGGTCCAGGATGCACTGGTCACAGGGCAAACATGGCTCTTCCTACAAAGACCCTTGTGTTTATTACATAAAGTGGTTAGGTCAATTCAGGTGAATGTTATAATCATTGGTGTATTTTACACATTCAGTACATGTAAAAGGGGCTGCAATTAAGTTTTTTTCTTTTTAATAACAGAGCTTTAGAGCTTTAAGTGCCAGGTAAAAGGTCATTATTTTATAATAAAATTATACAGAATGATAATTGATAAGTTGATTTTTCTTGCAAAAATGGCTACAACTGCTGCAAGTCACAAAATGCAACAAAACCTGTGATTTCTAGTTTATGCCATTTGTTCTGACAGCCTTGTATTAATGCGGGGAACAACTTATAACATATAACAGCAAGGTATAACAGTTTGTTTGCCCGTCTGCTCTCCAGGTCCCTCTGGTTTTGCAGCTCTTCGACACACTCCACGCCCTATGCAACCTCCTGGTTGTTGCCCCTGACAACCTAAAGCAGGTCTGTTCAGGTGAGCAGCTCACCAATCTGGACCGAAACCTCCTGCACGCCTTCGTCCAGCTCAGAGTGGACTACCGTTCAGCCAGACTGGGCCGACACTTCAGTTAATGACTGATCGTACAGCTCGCTGCCCTCCGTCCAAACCCATTGCTTTGATGAGACGATGCACCTTGGAGATACCTGCGCCCTGCTTCAGAGAACGCATCAGCCTGGCCCCGGCATACAGACTTTACTGGGGTTACTTTGTACATCATGGAGACTACTGCTCCTTGAATGTGGGAAATGTGCATTTTACCTTTTTTTTTTCTCATTGTTTATCTCTCCAAGCTGAAGAAATTTAAATGTCTATTGACTTAAGATTTTGTGTGTTTTTAAATACTAATCCATCACCAATCCACATGGCTTAGATTCCTGACATATTATAAGTAAGTGGACAGCATCGAGTCCTGTGCTTATGTAATAAGAAACTTTTCTTTGATTGTGCCAAATATATAAATTTTGTGGCTGCAGTTCTGCACAGGAATAGCCCCTTAAGCTGCTGGAAAGGGGGACCAGGCCCGCAGTAGCACTGTGTGTTGAGAACCGCTACCCTTTGTAATGAAGTGTAGGGGATCTGACACAGACAGCCCCACCAAGCATGAAATATAGAGCTCTGTCTGGTTAAGAGAGACACATGACCACCTCTATGGCCTTTGACCTCTGACCACAAAGTAGAGGTCAAGAGGCCATCACAGAGAAGTGTGATCTGAACTATTAACAGGTCTGAGAACCTCTCTGGAGGTTTGGGTGGTCCCTTCTTATGCTAAGATGACTGGTGTGATGGGTCAGTGAATATGTGTCACTGTAATTGCACAGATCAACACTTGCTCATCCAGCATCGCACACAGTCCAAAGACATTGTTGGCTGGATCTGCAGTGTTTGTGGGTCAGAGGACATTGAAATGTTGACCTCTGCTGATTAAGGAAACAAACCAGAGGGGACTTCTTCACACAGGGCTTATTTGGTCTCAGTCACTGTCTTCTGCACTTTAAAAAAGAAGGCAGATCGTGTCCCTGATGCCCCAAATGGTCTAATTCGCAAAAGCTGCTTCCTCTGTATTGCTGTTTACCTTAATTAGTGACTCATTAAAAGATGTTGCATTTTATAATTGTCCCTCATCTGAACATCCTTAATAAATGGGGAACTGTGAATAGAAAGTTTGGCCAGTTCTCTCCGCGAATGTCACTTTCACTTTCAAAGTGAAATGAAACGGTCTTCCTTTCTATAGAAGTCATCAAGTATTCATGGGAATTCTTGCCACCAGAGTAAAGTTCTTTCTTCGACTTCAGGAAGTGAGCAGAGCCAGAGGGGATTAGATATCTACGAGTTGATGAATTGTGTGCAGTAGTCATGGACTGGGGGAGAGCCGGGGAGATAGAGACGCCTGAGAGCTCAGTTCCAGCTCCGGCTGGTTAGTGTTGTGTAGAAGGTACACACAGTGCTGTGCAAGTTCAAACAACATAATTAATTAGGCTAATATTAATATTATCAATGCCACATAAATTCAATTCTCTCAGCCCTAATCACAACTGGATAGCTTGTAAAAATTATTTTGTTAGGCCCTGATGCAAACAGTGGGTCTTTTCCAAACATTTGAAAACTATTTGTTTTTGCGGCGATTAATGTGCGTTGTGCAGGAAGGGGTTGGGGGAGCGGAGCCGGGCCAGGGACGATAACTGGTGTGGAGACGAAGGCAGAGGCGCAGCCTGGCCCCAGGGACTCCCAGCACAGGCACATGGAAGAGGGGGAGGGATGTGTTTTTTGGGGTGGGTGTTTGAGCAGGTGGAGGGGATTAGTAATACTGTCAACACTGGAGAGCTGGATAAGACTGTCCTCTCTTACTCGTCGGTTTGAGCAGCTCTCCCGTACACATTCAGACACATAAAGACACCAACACATACAAACACAGGAGTCAGGACAGGAGAGGGAAACGCATCTGGTTGAACTGACCACTGACAAGTTCTTCATGTTCCACCTTTAATTTTACTTCTTGATGAGGCTTTTACTTTCCTCTGGTAGTGCCTATATCACTCAATGAGTATGGTTTTAGTTTAGTATGTTACCTTTAGACATTTTCATGCTGATATCTGAGTGACTCCTATCCACCTGTTTTTAAAAGGTGGATATCAAAGTTACTACAGTAACATAAGTTTTAAGCACTTAGGAAAAAAAGCTACAATGATGTCCCTAACCAAATGTTTTGAACACATAGCCACCAAGAATATAAATCATCTGATTTTTAGATTTTAAACAGGACATTCTCATCTGCCCTTACACATCCATATTCAAGAATCAAATTTGAAAACACTGCAATTGAATCCTCTTTTCCACTGACCATAGATACCTTCATTTGTTTCCCCTTTTTCATGCATCTCCCTTCCTTTGTCTCCTCTGCCAAATCATCAACCATACTTTCCTGTCTTTCGGCTCTTTCTGCACACCCGGCTAGTCCTCCAACATCCCATAAATCCTTGCTTTCGGCGCATTGCTGCTACCCCAACTAGGCCGGCCCTCCCTCTGCCTCCTGGAGCACTGACAATAAAGCATTACAGCAGTCAATCCATGTCAACAACAGCTTTGCTTAATTCCTGCTAAACACGTTTAAACTAAATCTTCACCTAATGATGCATAATGATTTGCTCTTTAGTGTGCTGGCGGCTCGTATCAATTTCGGTGGTTTATTTTACCCTGCCATCAGAAAGATGACTCAGGTGGTCTAGCTGTAGCAGTCAGACAGGGACGGTATTAGGGATCCCCCTGTTAAAATTAGTCAGGTAATTGTGACGAGACACACTGCAGAGTGTGTCGTCCTCATACAGAACACTTGCAGATAAGTATTGTAGGCTCTCGCTATTTTAAAACACAATTAAATTTGGCACTTATAAGATCATGCAACAGATGTGATCAGTGTCAAATGTTTGATTATTTAGCTGCAAGAAATATCAGAATATATATAATGACAATAATAAGGTGTAGCTGAGTACAAACTAGGTGTCCGTAGAAAGCACTTTGTCCTTTTCAAATCTATTCTTTAGGATCTCTCTGTGAGAGACTTTCATGGTGTGGGCACATAGCCAGGCCCTCTGATGTGATGCAGATGTTGCCCTGGCCTTGACCTCCTGCCCATATGATGCCGGGGCCAAAATGGCACAGGTGCCGCGCCACCTTCAGTCTTGGGCAGCCGGGAGCTGCACTGTGCAGGATGCAAACCGTGCCAACTCTCCTCCTTTGCTCACTTTTCTCATTATCAAGGTCTAGTCTGATGGGGCTTAATGGAACTCTCCCTCGATTCCTGCAATCATACATAACCGTCGTTTTGATGATGCTAAACTATTGTGCTTGTCTTTTTTTTTCCACCCTTCCCCATGCCTTCTCTCCTATAAGAACACTATTAATTCTCTGCTGTAGTGGAGTGTTTTCCAGTGCTATTTCCTGGCCCGGTGCCTGTGCCTTGCTCTCTCTTGGCTGGGTTTGTCTGGTTGACTGCTCCACAGGAACAGACTGGCACTCTAGCTGAGGGCTCCAGGGTCTGCACACACAATCCACTAAACATGTCTCTGTGTGAGGAGCTGCACTGCTTCCGAAATATGAAGTAGCTGTAGCTTAATTTACCACATATTAAGCCCATTTAATAAGCTGTAATTGCAATCATTCATTTGTGCTGTTCTTGATTATTATAAATGTGTATGACTATCATTCTAATTATAGTAGCAGCAGCAGCAGCTATATATGTTTAAATGAAATACGTTATCTTGATGTAATATACATGGTAATAATGATACAACAAACGGTCACTGGTTGTCAAGTTGGCAGATGTAAAAGTACGCAGAAAAATGCATTCTGTATACACGGCATATTAAAATCAGACAGTGGCAGTATAAAGAACAAATTGATTCTGATGGTTTAGGGACTTCAGTACGAAACACATTCACTCACAGGGCAAACAAACATCTGTTTGTTTGTAAGGCCTATGGCCCTCCTAACCCACTGATGTTGAACCAAGCCTGCACACATGCCAGAGAAACAAATGAGGTCTCTCTCTCCTCCACTGAAGATGAAACACTGCATCACCAAAGCATGTGCATTTGTCTAATCAAGCTTTTGCCTGCGGCTACATTGAATGTAAATGAATAGGCTTGTGTGTGCCAGCCTCTATTTCTGTTCAGACTGGCTGCTGTTTGATGATGAAATGGTGCGCTGAACATCAGACAGAAGGGGGCACTAGTGCTCCAGTGTTGCTCTCCTCCCCTGTGGAGCCCTCTCTTCCTCAGAGCTCCTCACAATGGGGATCTGCCTGAGGGGGGAAATGTTGCTTTTTTAGGTCTGTGAGCCCATATCCCTTAATCCCCAGCCATGATTGACAATCATGATTTAGGGTATATGGTGTCCCATTCTAATCCACGAGCAATGATTTCATTTGCATACCTTCCGTACGTGGCCTCATTTTGGAGGAAACGGCTGCCTTTGTAAGTGATACAGAAAGAGAGAGGGAGAAAGCTGAACAGAGTGAGTGCAAGATAGAGAATAAGGAGGAGAAAGAGAATGGATGAGGGAATGTTTGTGTTTTTTTTTTTCCTCCTTCTTCTTTTTTTTTGCCAGCAGGAAGATGATAGCAGTCTCCATGCCCGAGCAAACATCCCCGTATAGATGCCTTTCCTCTGCAGCTCTTCCTCCTGTCACACAGTCACACACAATGCATGTGCATATTCAAACTCTCAAGCACAATCACAAGTAAATTCAGAAATGTAAAGATTTATGGAGACGGCGCAGGAACACACAGAGATGCTCCCTCACACGATGCAAAACTAAATTGCTATTTGCTCATTTTATAACCAAGTCAGGCTTAATTATAATCATGGGAGTTTGGGAGTTACCGTATAATCTCTAGAAGGTATTAAGAATTACCCAGAGCACACCACAGTGAAAAAGAAACAAATACAAATACGTACAATTATTTCCCAGTCATAACACCCAGGGGAGTCTGAATCAAATAATGCTCAGTGTTTGGTATGCCCATAGAGACCATTCATCCTCGCTTTTATCTACTGAGGAAGTGGAACACAAGTGAAACACTGGATAAAAGGTCAAAGGGGTCACATTTCAGTGTAAGGTAAAGGTACAGATTCAAATCAGAGATGCATAAGGAAACATGAGCTAAAAGAACACTTAAAGACAATCTAATACTGA
>JAOWBC010000248.1:13289267-13299331 GCA_028566105.1 Hypoplectrus providencianus | reverse complement strand
GTGAGGAGAGGAGGGGAGGGGGGCTCAGAGGAGAGCTGAACTTTGTTAATGGAGTGTTTCTCCGTGCAAGTCACTCAGCTTTGAAAGCCAAGCCCCCCGGGTGAGGACTCTGAAGCACAGGAATCAGACATGCACAATCAGTTCCACTCCTTAAATCTCCTTCAGAATCATATCTTTTTGAGCAGCCTTTCCTTAATTTATTTCTCTATCAGTTAGTGGGTTGTGATCTGGCGAAGTGCTTCGGGAATAGGAGGCACCGCTGAATGGTGAAACGGAGAAGGTTCCTCTCTTTCTGTTTTCTGCTCCCTCGCTGATTTCCACACACTCGTACTCCCTATCTCTCCCCCTGTGCCCTCACCATCCATTTAGGCAGCGCCTCTGACTAATTTGCCCATCACGCTTGCTGTCTGGTCCTTTACGGTTGAAGATGTTTTGACGTGTCTCTCTCGGCTCGCTCTCTCCACTGGCACTGTCTCCACTATGATTAAGAATATTCTGATAATAAGCAAATGCCAAGAGTCACCGAACGGCTGAGGAATCTGGAGTGCCACAGCGTGAGAGAGTGTGTTCCTCTGCATCAGTGGAAAAAATGTTTAGAGTGAGCGGTGCATGCACAGCATTTTCACTCAAAGGAAATGTAATCCAAAGTGCAGAAAGAGCGGGGCTTCTAGAGGGCAGATTCTTTATGCCGAAGATGAAAGAGACGAACACTCACAATGTTTGTTTGTATCTCAGATTTCACATTTTGATCATTGAGAAAAGGAGTCATATCTCTTATTGATTACAGCTGTTTGTTCAGGGGAGCTGAGGTGGGTTTGGCAGCGCCAGCATGGATGTGGGTGCCACATGTGTGCAACCACGTGGCCTTTCTGCAGGGCCCCAGTCAGCGCCTCCTGCCATCCAGCGGCTCACTCCGGAGGTCGCCCTGTTTGACTCTTCCCACAATCCCCTTGGAAAAAAGGGGCGTGTCAGTGACAGGAAGAATGTGCCAGGCCACCGCAGAAGCCCCCCTCATAACACCCCCCCCACCACCACCACCACCAACCTCAAACCTCCACCCACTGGACTCACCAAGTGATTAGTTGGGGATTAAAATATTTGCTGGGCAAATATCTGCCTTGGCTGTCTGACCCAACATCACAGTTCAAAGACATGGGCTTAACCAACTTTTCTCTTTACTTGACAAACCATCAAGACATCCCCAGACCACACCCAGTACACAGGCAATGAATCATTTATGACCTACGGCGGGAATAAAAATCCTCATTTCGTGTAAAGCTTTGCATTTAAACAGTAAATCATCTGATCCCGCCAGATATGCGAGCTGGGTGTGTGCGACGCATGGAGCTGAAATGCTGAGAACGCAGGAGAAGTGTTGATGGGTCATGTGCTCCATTGAAACTGAGGTAATTACTGGAGGGCTCTAAAGAACATAAACATGTATACTGTGGATTAGTGGGGAGAAACTTACACCTGCTGGGAAACATGCAGCTTGTGCAGCGGTGGAAGAATTAGCTAATTTACCTGTATAAAAGTATTATTGCCACAATGTTGAACTCAACTACAATTAAATGCGCAATATGTCATTTTCTGCTGATAGGGGTCTCTCAGTCAAAACAATTGAAGTGGATTTTGGTGAGGTCTTCAGTTAGCATGGCATCATTACAGTTTCCGCGTTAGGAGTTACTTACTATTTATCATTCTTCTATGCAGAGATGAGTTATCCACAGAAGTCTGTCTGAAACCGGTAAAAACCCTCAGTGAAGCGTTTTCACTTTAAATGTCAGTGTTGGTGTGTGACAGACCACAGATAGTAGAAGGGCTATGAGATAGGCTGTCAGTAACGTTTGCTAACAGCTTGATGATATATCTCATCTATAAAAGGTGTATTATAAAAATGTGGCTTGACACTAGAAAAATGTCAATATATGTCAACTTTGGTGCCATCAATTTCTCTAAGGAGTTTCTTCAAGTTGTAATAATAATACCATAGTTATTACCAGTAGCAGTAGCAGCATATTCTATCATTACAGCTCTAGTCAGACAAAATGTTACATGAATATTAATATCACAGTCACACATAAAACTGTTAATTTAAAAAACTATTTTATTATTTAGAAGAAGTATGTAGTATATCTTGTAGTATAAAACTAAATTGATTATTAAATGGATTTATGTACAAGTAAAGAGCTGCAACAATCATTTATATTATGGATTTCTAGTAATTTATGTATATTTTCATCTTTAAAAATACATAATGTGACATAATCAAAGTTTGTTTTGTCTTACTTGATCCATAAATAGTTTTCCATGCACAAAACCTATTTCTGATTATCAGAGTAAGCTGCTGATTAATTTTTGTTACTCATTGATAATAGTTAGATTTATGGATTACTACTGTGCTACTCAGTTTATTTTGTCTCAGGTCAAAACTGTAGTGTGGATGTAATCAGTGCTAAAGCAACTTTTTAATGATTCAGTGAAGGGAAAATATATATTATGAGCTTTTAAAAACTGTTTGTGAGTACTGAGGAAACATCTTTTTTTTATTATTATTTCCACATTAAGTGCTGAATGCAGTGGAGACAAATGGAAGCTGCCAAGTACATTATTACCCCTCAGGGCCAAACAACACGCACCCCTGGGGACTTACATCACTCAGCAAATTAAGAGCGGGCTCTGTGGCTGGGGCCGTCCACCTCAGCAGCCTCCACCTCCCCACCGAACAATACAACCTGCACTACCACCGCAGAGCATTCATCTCAGCACTATGCCCGCTCTTGTTATTCCTTTATTATGAGTCCCGGCCACTAACTCAGGGGGCTAATATTGTTATGCTTCCGACGGTCATTTGGCACTGAGTGTTCTTAATTTCTTGCGCCCCCTCTCTCCAGCCTACCTTTTCTTTGTGTCTCATGAGGGTGGGGGCAGATGAGGCATGCCGGCAAAATGCAAAGGTTTAATTACTTTTTGTTGAATTAATTAAGGAGGAAAAAGTTGTTCTTGGGGAACAAAGGTGAGGCTGGCTGGAGGCAGTGGTCGAGAATGGGCGTGGGGCACAGGGAAAGCGTCATAATAGCCTGGCAGCCTCAGAGGATTTAATTTAGAGTGGGTCTCCTGGAGGGCCCGTCCACTGGAGCCCTGGGCCCCAAATCGACCACTTGGAGGTTCTTATTGGTACCGAGCTCACAGCTATCCATCACTGTCACGCCACCCTCTGAAAACCAGGGCGCACTGTGGAGAAACTGCATCAACACTTGTGGCTTTAGGAATCTAGAAGTCAGTGTCTGAAGGTTGGTGCTTTAAACCTGAAAACTCGACATGAACTCCTTCCTGTGCCTGAAGACTGTCTGATGTGAATTTTGTGAAAATAAACAAGAGAGAAAAATATGAGTGTTCAAATGATGCATAGCCTGGAGCTGCTCCATTGACAGAACAAAAAGTGAATTTGTTGATACATCAAATGTTTGTTTCAGTTTTTACAGCCTAAGGGCTGAGAAGTTTGAACCAGAAAATGTCCTCTTACTCCAAAAACATCTTCTGCGGTACTGCTACAGTGACTTTACAGATTAGGATGAAATGGAAACTCTTATTTATAAATGTTCAGTAAAAGCAGGTAAATTAAATAAAACCAGCTGTAAAACTGGTTACCCCTGTCATCACTCATCCTAAAAAAAAAGTTAACCTTTTACCATCCACAGTTCAACCAACACATATTTACATCTGCAGCCATACATTAAACTTTTGTCTTTTTGGTAATAGAAGTCAATGCAGAATGCTAATCCTGATAGGAATAAACGTTTTTTTTAAATGCTTCCTGAGAATTTAATGATAAGACTGATAATACTCTCATATCTGTACGGTGGATATTGTTGGCAGCTTCGTAGCTTAGCTTAGCATTAGAGCTGGGAACACAGGAAACAGCCTGTCCTGTACAAAGCAAGCATTAGCATGATATTGTGATTTATTTGGAGGAGTTGAGGCTGGGGTGCAGTTCCTTCCTGGAGTCATGTTGTCACTGTGTGTTGAGATTATCAGTCAAAAGGTGATCACCTGGCCTGAGGCTTCATTACTGAGCCTCAGAGGTAATACACAGATTTTGTAAATTTTTAATGGAGCCAGGCTAGCTGTTTTCCTCTGTTTCCAGTTGTTACGCTAAGCTAGGCTAACAAAGGATGGCTATAGCAAATGGCTGTGTATCTTCTTATCTAATTATCACTAGTTTATAACCCATGTAATTGTATGACACAGCTTATTCCGAGCCATATTAATGTTTGTTCTTGGACTGTTACTCCCACTGGCCGGATAATTTACGATGTGAATGGATTAGTCAAAAACACATGACTGTGGCCCAACATTTAAGCTAGCTTCAGTGAAACATATCTGTAAGCCATCGCAAGGATGTATCAGAAGTCCAACTGTTTACTTCAGGAAATCCTTATCAAATATTCTGTCGGACTCATCATTGTGTTTTATTTGATATTATACAGTTTTGAACACCTTTCTAAACCTTTTAACTTTATTTTCATGGCAGTAGGAGGGGGTCCCTTCAGCGTTCAAATACAAATGAACTGTGTGTACAGGAGGGTTGTACTGGATGTACCTTTCGTTTATGGGTATTTGCCTTGAAAGAGAAACTTTTTGGGTGTCTGTCAACCAAAGAATAACTATCTTCAGATCTAATCTGTTTGTTGCAGTTTGTGATCTCTCAGACTTTCTGCTTCTCCCTCTTATCAGGATACATTGGCTCACATGAGCGCTCCAGTGTGCTTCTGCACCCTGATTTCATTTTGAAAACACTTATCTCTATGTCACTGGGACTTTTTTTTTCTGCCTGTCCCTATTTTGAACCTTTATCTGCCTATCACACCATAATGTAGATGTCCAACAAAGACAAGAACATGAAATTCTTTCAAACACATGAGGAGATACTTAGCTTGGCAAGCAAGATAACTACACGATGTGTTGCAGTGTATTTGTTTTTTTTGTGTTTTTGTGCTTGTGGCAAAGGGGGAGGGGAAGACTGTTTGAATACTACATCCAAAGTGTGCATGACAGAAATATCACCAAATTAGATGTCTCTAATCCCTCGGGAATATGAATTAGCCTGGAATGAATCAGTCCTCAAATGAGTAGGTGTTTTGAGGAAAGAGAGGCACTGATATAACACGCTGAAGCCAGTAAACAACAATCCACAATGAAAATACAAAAAGGAGAGCGAGTGAGGCTGCCAGAGGAAGATGCCAATGAGATCTGAGACATTACATTCAGTTTTGCAAACAATGAGATAGTGCCATTGTCAGCTGAGGATTTTTAGTTCCATGTTTCTTACCTTTTGGCTTAATGTGAACAAAATCAGAGGAAAATATGGCACAGTTTTTGCTCAGCTTCTTGGTGAGGGTTTTTACTTTTGTTTGATTTGTCAGTACATCTAATATATGAAGTTTTAGTTCCAAAATGACATTTATAGACAGACACTGAATGGTTCTTTGTCTTTTTTTTAAATAGAGATGGACGAAGCATCCTCGCGTTGCTGTTATTGTACTTTGATGTTGAGAAGGGGGGAAAATGAATTTGTTTTTTTTGTGGTTTAGTGGAAGTGGGTTAAATGGAACTGGTAGATGTGTTCATGTCGTCACTGCCAGTGATTCAGTGATCAAAGCTGCTACTTCTGCAGCCTTTGGGTTTGTCAGTGTGTGTGAGCCGAAGAGCTGGTGCTGAACTAATGCCTACCATCGCCAGGGTGTAGAGTTTCTCCTACCGGGTGGCCGTGCAGCCCCTTAGCTCTGTGTCTCTCCATGTGTCTGCCCACCCACAGTATGGAGGTGTTCAAATCTCCATTGGGACAAATCTGCATCTCTCTGGCCCACGGCTCCCTCTCTCCCTCCTCTCTCTCTCTCTCTGTCTGTCTTTCTCCCTAACACTTAAACACACAAAGATCCACTACTCTCCAGTGATGGCTGATTACTGGTTGTGATGACAGCCAAAGTTAGTACTTCTCAACCCTTTAAGCAGCTTCAAACAATTTACTGGTGGCGCGGCACCTTTCTCTACCTTTATTTAAAAGGCTCAACATGCGTACACACATTCAAAACACAAGTGTTCTTGCTGAAATACAGACGGACTTCCCTGCCAAAGTTCTGCACCCATGCTAATGAATTCCCAATTAAAAGCGGTGTAGCGTGGCCTGTAATCTTAAAGTGTGCACTTTTTTAGAGGCACCATCTTCCCCCCTTAATCACACTATCAAGTTGTAAGATCAATAAAGCTTAGTGCTTAAGCTCTGTTTTATTTTAGGGAGGAAAATGGAGGCAGTGTACTCTGTAAATGTTCTTACTGGCACATGTGAATTTCTTTGCACTCAAATTAAGCAGGATTAAGGAGCGTGGGGAGGGGGACAGAGAGGGACATAGGGGGGAGCACTGGCGTCTTCAGACTACAGCTCATGTGACAATAGCTGAGTGTGGTCAGCCAGACTATCTGTCCAGCAGTAGGCAGACATGGGAGGTTGCCCTCTGGTCTCACAGCAGTGACACATATCTGGGGGACAAGTGAAAGGAATAGCAACATAAAGTGCCTGAATAAGTTGTTGGGCCCACAAAAGCTGCAGCAAGTTTGGATGCAATTCTGCAAAGATTCTCAAAGTCAGACTGAAGTGCTAATGTGCTTTACCTCCATTGTTTAAACTGACATCCTGTTCCTGTTTCCCCATTTCACCAACAACTAAATGCACTCAACTAAATGTGCTGTGCATATTATGCTTGACAGTACAGCTATCTTATGATTGGCAAACCGTTATATCATCTCATATGAGGACTTTGATCCTTTCAAAGTTAGTTATCAGTTACTCAAAGTTAACTGCAACATTTCAGTTGCCTAGAATGTCTTCTCCTGGGGTTTGGTTGTAATAACAGACAGGAGTTATCTGTTCATTTCCATTTCGGCTACAGATGAACCTGGCTACCTAAGCTAGTTAATACCTAGTGCCAGTGTTAGCTATTATCTTCACATCCTCCTCCCTAAGTTCCTCATTCTCTCTCATTCTAATATTGTCACTTCTGGCTGCAAAAAACAAGATGGCAACTGCCAAAAGGCCAACTGCAAAGCTTCAGAACAGTAGTCCACAAACCGATGGGTCACATCACAGTGACCACGTCTTTGATAAGGTCTTTGATTGCATCTATCCCGTGTTGTGAAATACGTCAATGATAAAGTCCCTAAAAGAATATGATATATTATTATTTTAATGATTAGTAGCTTGGTACCTGAAAGTACATAAAAAGAAAAGTTATACAAGTCAGCTTGAAGAATCGTTGGTGCAAGGCAACAGCGTTATATAACAGTCAGTTATGTTTAGTGTGACTGAAAAAGGATGCTTCAGGACATTAAAGAGTAAAGAGGGAGTAGTGCTTCAACTAAAACAGATAAGACTTTTCAGCCAGGACTGGTTATTACCTTCCTCCTCTCTCTCCGTTCTTCTTTTCCTGTTAGTCTTTCTCTCTCAAACACTCATACAAACACGGTAACACACGAACACACACATCTCCAGTTGGTGTAGACCGGGAGCAAATGAAAGCAGGCAGACCCAGAGAATGGAAGAGGCTGCGGCCACAGTGTGAGGAGGGGAGGAGGCCCCAGTATGCTGAAATAGCTTAGGCCCCAAAAGAAATGAGATCCAGGCACTTATTTGTCAGGGTGTCTGCCTGCTCTTTCCCCGTCTCTGCACTGTGTGAATATGCATGAGGATTTGAGAGGTATAAATAGCGGAGGTGTCCATATTGCCACTGCGTTTTCCATCAGCACAGAGAAAGGCTTTAATGGGCTTATTATGAACCGCATTACATCACCAACGGCAAATTACAAATTCCTTAAGGGAGAAGGAAAGGGAGAGCTTACTCTGTGGCAAAGTTTATGCAGCTGACAAGTCACATGGCCCCATGTTTTGGTTGAGGTGGAGGCATTGGTCTTACGGGTGCCATTTAATAGCTGCAATTTAACAACATTCGATTGTTTAAATTGTATTTTGTGTTTTCTCCTTCACATACGTTTGTTAATTTGCGACAGTTACATCTTGATCAAAAGAGTATTGCTGAAAAATTAATTTTTGAACACATCTGGGACCGACTCTTGAATGTATTAATTTGAACATTATATCTGCCAGTGAAAACCAGTTTTATTCTGAAGGGTTATTTCCCACAAATTAAAATGTACCGTTCATCTCTGACATGTCTGCCTTCATTCAAATACAATTCTACTGGCTGCAAATAGATTAATGGGAGAAAACTCTAGTCGAGACTACAACTACACAACCAGAAAGAAAAAACTACCTGCCTTGATACATACCCTTTTATTATAGAATTATTTTGTTTATTTATTAGTGTTATAATTCATGTGAACAAACTCTGGAAAACACACTGAAAAATGAAATATTAGCAGACAGCAATAACCACATAAACATAGTTAAAGGAATTATATTTACACAAAAAGAGTATGCTCAACTCGTAAAATAACATTTTTATAATGTCTTTTTAAGTTAGAGAGAAAAAGTCTAAGCTTGGTTTGATAAGTCCATTTTAACAGGATGCCTATGTGACAAAATAAGGTTATGTTTGAGCAGACTATTCTCATTCCCAGGTCCTTTTTCTTAAACTTAACTATGTACTTTTGTTTGAAGTCACAGCATTTAATATTGTATTCATATTCACATTGTGTCATATTTTAACACAAGTGGCTAACCATTGTGACACCAATGGGTCCTGATGAAGCATGTGATTGGTTCTGCTCAAGGATTGTTTTGGAATTAGCCCATCTGAAGAGTCTCATAAATTACACTAACCAACTGTATGACAGGAGATGTCAGAGCTTGTGTTTTTGGAATTGAACCTTAAGACTAAATTTCAGCGTATCTGAGCCTCTGTTGCTTTGTCGCCACCCTTCTTTTTTATTTGTGTCCCTTGTAAGTCACCTTTATTAATCGAAATGGAACACTAAACCGTTGAACAGACCTTGACTTGACTGTGAGCTGTGTGAATCTCAAGTTAAAGCAACATAACAAAGACAAGTGCAGTTTTTACCGGAGTTTTAACTCTCGTTGGCGAATCAGATCTCCCATTGTACTTCTGTATGCAAGCTTTGCTTATGGAGTTTAAATTTGTTTAGCAGCGTGCACCCTGGCCCACTTCCACCTATAGTCAGTGATGGGGATTCACTCAGTCAGACTTCTGCTCCACTTTCTCCTCACAGTGTTGTCTTTGACCCACTTTGATTCACCTCAGTCTCCTCAGCGTCATACTAAAAGCACCTCTGAACATGCCGATGCTGGATGAAACAAAACTCGAGAATGTGTGAGTAAAAATATTTCATCCCTCCGGGGGGAATGAAGAGATGAGCACGAGGTTGCGTCATCAGAGGATGACAACTACATGGTAAACGGTGCATTCAAGAAGAGCACAGAAGGTCCAAAGCAGAAAGCCGCCTGTATGGCTGAAGAGAATGAGTACAGCCGTGAGAGATTAACATGTGAGATACAGCCAGAGTCAGTGTAGTAGAGAAAGAGGAAAGTTGAGGAGGGTGGGCGAGGAGGAGATGAAGCAGTGATCTCATGATAAGCCTGATAGAAAGAGGGCTCAGAGTTCTCCCAGTGTGCAGGTCGAGGGAGGTGGATGGATACGGCAGACGGCACATCGGGCACCCCTGCCATCAGCGGGACCCCGGCGCCGGCAGAGGGCCTGAGGCCGGGAAGGTGCCAGTGCAGATGCAGATGAACTAGCGTCAGAGAGAAACAATTGGGCAGGGGGCAGCGGGATGGGCATGAGGGGAGGCAGATAGAAGGAGAGAGGGAGCTAGGGAGAGGGTACCATCCCTGCTGCTCTTTATCGCAGCCATTGATCGTGGCGTGTGTGCATTGATCCAAGTCGACCATCTGCTAGAGTTAGATAAGCGTGCGAGGGCCTGGGCATTGTGCTGTCACTCATGGAGTGTGCACTAAGAGAGAGAGAGAGAGAGAGAGAGAGAGAGAGAATGAGCAAAATAGAGGGAGAGCGAGATAGAGATAGAGCAAAAGG
>JAOWBC010000248.1:13270720-13289167 GCA_028566105.1 Hypoplectrus providencianus | reverse complement strand
ACCAGCTATCATAAGAGACTTCACTGTTTCATATTCAAGCCACCTCATCATCATCATCATCATCATCATCATCATCAGAGTAGTCACGGTGACTCTTATCAGATGTTGATACAATACATCTCAAGTTCCTTCTTTGAAGATTTCTGATGCAATTTGGTTTCTAGAGATGGCTCAGAAGACATCAAATTTGGGTAAAATTACAAAATCAAGAATATGATTACAAAGACATAAAACCAGTCCTTTGGTCCAGTCTGTCCCATGTGGAAATATCCAAGTAGGCAACTCTTGTTTAAGGCGCCTGAAGTGAGATTTATATTTTGTTGATCAGTTCTTAAAAATCACTTTTGATCCACCAGCAAAAAGAGCCCTTGGAAGCCACAATCCCCACTTTTTTTTTGTTTGTTCACATTTGGCTGCCTTTTTGTTTTACTGGCTAATCCAGCAGGATTTAGAAAGAAACAATATGGTGTATCACAGTCGGTATTTGTGTACAACGGTAAGCCCATGTGCATTCGGCTGAGTGGCACCTGTCCCCTTCCCCCTGGCTTGTAGTCTTTCTAGAAAATGAAAAATATGGAGGATTCGGGAAATATTTTGGTTGCCAGGGAGACCTATAAAAGAGCAACTGCAGCAGCATCAGGGCCCGACCTGAGGGGGAGAGTGGCAGCAGAGGGAGCGTGTGTTCTCGCGGCGTTGGAGCCTACCATGCCCCCACCCTCACCCCAGAGCTCGCCCTATCTTCTGTGCAACTGTCTTTAAGTCTATTCTGCTCTGTTGTTGCAACTTTTTCTTTGCTCCATTTTCCTCTTTAGAATTTGCACATTGGGGTCCAACGCACAAGACCGCTGCTTTGTGGGAGGGTGGGGGGTGTTTTTGATGTGAAGGCGAAAGTGGTATGGAGGGATTAGTGTGGCCGGTTGGATCATCTTACAGCCGCCGACCCCCCCCTCTACTCAGACTTGTGGACAATGGGGATTAAAACTTCTCTTATTCTTCGGCCCCAAACGGCAGGATGACAAAGACAGTATTCCTCTGGGTCTTTTAACACCGGGCTGCACAGCTGAAGTTGTGGACGGGGTGGGGGTTGGGGGCCTGGGCAGGGGTCTTATACAGAAAATTAATCCTATGGAATTTTCTCCTCATTGCAAATGGAGATTTGTAGCTTTTGCCTTACTATCTTGGCCAATCCCACATAACGCATCAGTGTCACTCAATAGAGGATAACAGCATCCGGTGGAGTGAATGTTTATATCTGAGGCACCCAGGGGCCAGACACAGCTGATACGCATCTACATCCACGCAGCAGCACGGCTTCAAAGGGAAGGTGTCAATGGCTCATTTGGAATAGATGTGATAGATTAATTATATTGCACTTACACGGGCGTCCCACAGCACAGCTCCTTTGCAAATCACAAGGCCCCGGCAACAGTCACCGCATCCGAAATGCTGAACAGGCCTCAATTTCTTCCTCATCATTTCCCTCTGCAGTGCAGGACCGTAACTCTCTGCACAGGGGACAGAAGGTGTTTGTCATCTGAAATTGACCATTAAACCTAATGTTATGTATTTTGCATGCTAGGTCATCTGAATCTTGTGAATGTCAATCACTTGACTAATATAACCTGCCCGCCGCTCCGTGACTCTACCGCAAGTCAACAAAAGGCCACTTCTAGGTTCAATTATGCCGGGGTCTGAAATCACTCTGCCATCATCACATTGTATTGTGTTGTTGTTGTTGTTGGTTGGCTTTATCCCACCAGAGGAAACTCACAATGTCACTCCGTTCTCTTTCACTGATGAATGGAAAAATGCAATGTTGTCTTTGGGGGTTGACAGCGAGCAATTTCCAACAACAAATGACAAACTACCCCCTCCTCCACTCGGGTGTGTGGTAAAATTGTTTCTCTAATAAAAAAATGCATCTTTTGATTGAGAGGGTGGGGATATTTTAAATATATGCATATTATCTTTCTCTCTTTCACCCTAGCCTCTCTCACCCCCTCCCCCTCTCTCTTCTATCGCTCTTCCCTTTCTCTCTCTTTCTCTCTCTCTCTCTCTTACACCCTCTTCTCCCCTCTCTGTCTCTTGCTCTCTCGCTCCCCCTCTCTCTCTTTGCAGTAAATAAAAGATTAAAATGACTGTTCTAAAAACACCGACTGGTCACCAGAAGATAATTGTTTCAGCTTTGTTTACTGTGCGTGAATGTTTTCTCCCTTTTTAGTCCTTTTTTCTTTTTCATTGTGTCCATAATTAAAATTCCTTTATTTTCAAAGTAGTTCTAAAAGAGGGAGCTAAATTGCCTTTTCTGTGTTTATGTTGTCATTGGCCCACTGTCGGGAAGGGTAGAGGAGGGGGAGGATGGGAGACAGCAGCAATGTCCTTGGGCTGGATGGAAGATCAACTTTTAGTGTATAGTAAATGGCAAATATACAACAAATATGTGTTTGTGTTTTGTGTGTGCATGGCAGACGAGGAAGTCAGTGTGTATATTTATGCATATGTACTTGCAGAGGTGCAATCACATATTGTGTGCTCATTTTAATGCTAAGATTCACAAAATAAAACCAAATTTCACTCTGTGCTTCTGAAGTAAATTCCCACCTGCCTTCTATGAGGAGGCGCATGCTGGGTGGGCTAATCTAATATCTTCAAATTGGTCGTTATACGCAATTGAGGTGTTGATGGATCCAAACAACAACAGTATGTAAATGTGAATGAAAATTACAAGAGCCACTCTAACACCTTATAATGAACACAGCGCCTCCTCAAAAACACACTGCACAAACACTGACCTGAAACATGCTTATGTGGCACAGGCGGCAGAAATGAATTTCCGGAAGCCTGACTTTCATGCACATTGATGAAGCCACAGTGTAGCTCCCATTCGCCTCCAAGCACCAGGCTGTGAGTCTACACCTCCTCCTCCTTCTCCCCCTTGTTCCTCAAGCAATGTCAGAACTGAGAACACATTTGATGATCAGGGAACTCATTAGAAAAAGGTGACAATGAGGTTTCACAACTCTGAAATTCCACCAGCCAATTTTCCACATCTCCCTTTGCTACTCAGAGCACGGCCAGGGAGACTGACGTGGGCTGCCTTTGAATATTGACAAGGCTCCTGGAGGGAGAGATCACAGGGCCTTTTGCCCCTGATCCAGCCAGCAAGGGCCAGAGAAAACACTGCATTATAAGCCCTCATATATAACTCACTCGCAGGTCCGGGGGCAGGAATGTTCACGCATACATACCCCTCACACAGGTACAGAAATATACAGACAAGCTCCACTATACCATCACAGTCCCCTCACCCCTGCTCGCAGTGCTATCCTCCTTCTGCTTAGCCAGGCGCCCATAATTGAATCTCAGGTTGGGATTAATTCTAGGAGCTGCACTTGACTCGGTCAAAAACAACTATTACAGGGAGGCAATGTATTTTTTTACACAGCACTTCACATTGATTAGGCAATGTGCAGCGATGAGAGATGCATTGGATTCTAGATGACTGTCATTTGCATTAAATGAGGGGTTTGCCGCATCCAGGGGAGAGGGGCTGCCTGACACCAAGCGGAACAGACTGAATAGCACTTTCCATAATACACTGACAGCAACACACACACACACGCACACCTGCATGCACAAGTGCCCACACAAACACAAGCCTACACACAGGTTTGTATGCATATACACATGCCAATCATATGTAGAGCATATATAAACACAGCTGGATATGTTGTATGTGTGTAGTAATGTGAAAAGGCCATGTTATCAGAGCTATGACTATGATCCACGTTGTTTTGGGTGGAGATGGGTGGGGTTTGCCCATAGTTTACAGTTTAAGAACAGTAGGTAACAATGACATGATCATAGCATCTCCAAATGTCACTCCTCTGTTGTCATTCCAAGGATGAGCTCAGAGCCACATAGTGTGATCTCAGGGGAGCTCCAGGGACAGCTAAGGCCTGTTTCATTGCAGGGTGAAAAGAAGAAGAGGGGCGAGAGGATAGTGGGAAGGCAGAAGTGGTTGGCGGGTGGGTCGGTGTGTGTGTGGGTGTGGGAGGGGGGACTGAAAAAGGCCCTCTTTCAGTTTTGAATGAGAGCAGGAGAACGTTTTTCTTGCCTCCTCCCGTCGTGCTGTCAAACTCGATCAGCACTGAGGAGCGGTGACGCTGCTCGCCTCCCAGACTCCCCCTCTGCACAATGGAGTCTGCGAGGACCCACCATGCATTTCACATTCAATTTAGCCCTCCCCGGGACATGGCTGTCAGGGTCAGCATCGGCGGTATGAGACAAGGCTGGGGGTGGAGGCCAATGTCTTGGACTGTGGCAGGTTTTGTGGGAAGGAGGGGTGTAATGACAATGCTGATGGGTTTGGGCTCATAGTCGAGAGAAGGGGTGCTAGTGCTGGTCAGGTTGGAGGGAGGTCGGCGGGGACAGAAGATCCAAAGAGAATGGACAGGAGATTTGGGGTGAAAATGGGGGTGATGGAGGGTGGCCTCTTCCCAATAATAAAAAACTCCAAAAGAAAGGTCTGGCCAGGGCCTTTATTCGATGGAGCTTATGCTGCTTTCCATGGGGTCCTCAATGGGAGCTAGGAGACTGTTACTCTGCTGAAGCCCATTAGCCAGCATTAGGAGCGTCCACACATCCGCACAAGGAGATTTGAGACAAACCCTAAACAGCCCACAATAACCGCGAGGTACAAGCCTTGAGCCTTAAGACCTCGGCTTGGCCCAAAAGGGCCTTGAATAGACGCGCCCCAAATCATGTTGTTGAACAAATCAGGTATTAAGGAGAGAGGAGTTTGTCCGAATTTACTTTCCCTAAAGACTTTAGTTAAGCTAGTTACTGCGGAGCTTTAGTTAGGCGTCGGTTGCCTGTGTGTGATTGTGCGTGTGTGAGGGGCAATCATTCTTCAGACATCTTACACTATGACACCCTACAACCCCCCTGCAACATAAACCCTTCCATCTCTGCCCCCTCTCACATATAAACACAGCCACACAAAATTCACCCAGTCCAAACAATGGCCCGCTATTGGCAATTAAATGGCATTGGGCGATCCAGGGTGCAAGTTAATGGTATTACTGTTGCAATTCTTCTCCTGAATGGCAAAAAGGATTCCCCTCTCCCCCAATAAAGCACTACTCACTGTCTTACCAGCATTACATAGCTTACCTTGGGCTTATGATTCACGGCCTTTCCGATTACCATTTGAATATTTCCTTTTTTTCTAAAGCGCTGGCAGATGTAGTTTTAGGTGCTGCGGGGCCTCCAGCTATTCATGGGCGAGGAGGCCAGGCTGTCGCCACCCATCGCAGGCCTGTCCCTCAAGCGGGCCGGTGCGCTCTCACAGCCCGTCACTGGACAGCCACCCAGGTAGATATGCTCGACTCACATTGCTGTTCGGATTTGTCACTCACATCCTATAGAAGCTCAGAGCATAAAGACAAACGGTTAAACACGCACCAGTAGCCTTTTGCCAATGTGCTTTCAGGTGTGATGGACGCTTTACAATTACTAAAAGTAGTTACTGACTCATGAAAGCCTTTTTGATACATTTTTAATGAGTATTAGAATGAGATTTTCCGCTATGATTTTATATTACAAACTGGGAGGCAGAAATAAGAGCAGGACATTTTTTATTCCTCACCACTGGTTAAATAATTTGCCTCCAATAGGGCTCCTATTTCTCTCTTTCTCCACATCTCTTGTTTGTCCAGAGATCCGGTTTGGCAGGCGCCTTTTCTATGGACAAGATGCTTTGAGAGGAATATGAAAAGGCAGATTTAAAGGTGACGGCCGGTCAGAGGCGAGAGAGGGAGAGAGGGAGAGCCTGGTTATCACAGCTATGCGACTACACTTAGAACCCTCCCACCCCTCTTCACCCTTAGCTGAAATGAACAAGAGAGGAAACGCTGAAATTGAACAAAGTCACAGCGAGAAAGGTCTGCTCCTAACAAAGATGAATGAAATGATGAAAGAACCGAAAAGCTCAGGGGAAATATCTAATGTATTTCTCTACTGCTCTATTCATTCACACCTTTATTCTGCTCTGAGGCACATTCTCATAATGTGAAGTGAGCCTCAAACTTTATTACAGAGATACCGCCAAACCTCAGATGCGTGTGTTGAAATATAAGCCTCCCCTCTACAATATGGAACAAAAAAACTGGCCATTTTGTTGTAGGGGCCAATTAAATAATGATTCCCATTGAAGGAGCGGGGACGATGGCAGGACATGGACAATACATAGGAAAGGCTTGGAGATCAGTTGAGGGTTTGTTTATAGATTTGGTTCCCACAAGCACTAGAGGGGCTCCCTTAACTTGACAGACCAAACAGATCAGGCGGAGAACAGAGCAGGCCCTGTCAATAGTGAGGATTATGGGAACGGCTGTTTGGCCTCCAACCATTTTGCCCGCCAGAAGACACAAGAGGGCTCCAGTTTGATTCAGTTCCACTCTTATTGTCAAGTGTCTCTGGCGCTAACAGGCCCAGCCGCGAGCAGACAGACTGACAGAGATTTGGCGATTGACCTACTGTAGACGGAATTGTTATTTTTTGCCTTATTTACATAAACATTTGAATAAGCAGTAGAGCGCCATATGCTCAATTAATCAGTTTCAAACATATCTCTTAAAACGTGTCGTGACATTGATTTTACATCAAATGTCATCCCAGCAGCACGCTGTGAGCACTTCTCCTTCATGCTTTATTAACTTCCATTAATGTAAAGAAAAATGTATGCAGTCACGCTCCCTGCCTCCCGAACACCCTCCTTCAGAACTGCCTGCACACTAATATGTGCATTCATGGGGCTGCAGAAAGATGGCGTCTCACTGGCATTGTTCTGCTCCTCTGGGACCTGACTAGTATTGCAGTACAGTTTAAGCCATTTCAGCCACAGCTATGATCTTAATTAGCTACACCTAAAGCCCATCTCTTTCCCCAGACAAGTCTAATTAAGCCCAGCGCCTTTCCCCAGCCAGAGCCCCTCTGCTGGCTAAAAGGGAACCCACAATCTCTTGTCCGAGGATTACAACCTGGGATACATCACAGGCAATCATCTTCCCCCACAGCCCCAAAAAACCTTGGTTGCTGGCCCCACCACCCCCAATCCTTGTTTCGTGAAAGGCACAATACTATTTCCTCACTAATTTGCTGTGTGTGTATTAAACAGCCTCTTCACCCAAGTCAAAGAGGAGAATCCCTCTTACAGGAGTCTTAATAAGTCCAGGGCAGAGAGGCTAACTGTGAAGCAAAGAGCAGTCATGCCTTTGTACATGGCAGCAGTCGCTCAAGCTAAACAGCTTGTTATTAGTAGATGGGGGTGTAGCTTTTCTGCATTGGCTCGAGCAGTGTCTCTAGCCTCGCTTGTGTGAGGCTCCAACTTTGTGTGAATGCACTGAAAGGCGCTTTCTTAATTGGATATTTCCCTTAACCCTGCGAGGATCTTTGATCCTTATTGTAAACTTTCATTGTTGTCCATCAGTCTTACGGCAGCTATTGCAATTGCTGGGTCTCATCTTAGCATCCTAAACTCCTTAGTGTTAGTATCAGCTCAAGCTCTTAGCACTGGATAAGCCCTTGCTAATGTCATAATGGTGATGATTTGGCTGAGCCCTCCGGCGTTATGTCAATTCAGCCGAGGGAAGTAAGAGCCACAATTAACCGAAATTAGCTAAATGCTATTGAGTGGTTCTGCGTATTTGAGGGCAGGGCGCTGACCCTAACAACCCCACACTGTGTTGCCAATCAATTATATTTTTACTGCTGCGGGCCAACTTCATGATTGTGAGCATCAGGCAGAATCAGTCAATTATCCAAGTAGCTGTTAGCGATTATCTGTGGGGTTTGAATGCTTTTTGCCTCATCATCAGTTCACCCTGAGCAGATATGAGCACAGACTTTCATAGAAATGTCTCTCTGTTAATGAACGATGCACAATTTGTCTGCATAATTACATACATGTCCGCACATGAGACATATTTGGACTGTATGAAGATTTTAGTATAAAAGTATTTATAGCAGTGGTGTTGCAGGGGAGGTGTTATTGGCTGCCCTCACAGTTGAAACAGCTAAAATGACTCTGAGCGCTCTCACTTTGAAGTTCCTTAACAGACTTGTGGGTCAGACCTCCTGAGGAGAGAGAAAGACTCAATTCATCAGGGTGCAATACAAGTGAAAGTAGAATACTCTTCATGTCCAATCACTGGAGGGGGGCCCGAGGAAGAGCTAGAGTGTGTGTGAGGCTGGAAGTGAGACGGCTGCAGGAAAGAGGGAGCAGAGCGGAGCTGAGGAGTGTGTGGGGATCTCCTGCGAGGAGGCCAGCCCTGGGTGGTTCTCACTGAAAGCCTATTTGTGGATGAAAGTGCAGCAGCCCTGGGGTCCACTCGCACAGAGAGACGAGGCCAGTGATTAAGGGGGCGCAAGGGCAGGACGGCCCTTTAATTTGGGGCTGCAGAGAGAAGGGAGGGGGGGCCCGGCACTGGTGTATCTGTAGCCAGACAATGGCGATTACCTTCCTCTTTATCTGGCGGAGAGGGGGCTTTGAGAGAGCAATCTGAGGAGCGGAGGAAATGGCACGACACAGGATTAGTGGCACAACAGGACGGTAAATTAAATGTTGGAGATGAAAGAATGAGGCTCTGACATGCATCAATAGAGAGCATTTGCTGCATTCTAATAACAGCAGCCGAGGAGAAATACCTGTAGAGATTAGTGTGTGTGTGAGAGAGAGGGAGGAAAGATACACAATCATATAAATGACTTTGGACGTCTTTTGTCATGTGACAACCCTCAGCGGGGAGGCAAACAGGAAGGGGTGTTTGTGACCATGAATGAAACTCTACTATAAAGTGTGTGTGAGAGAGGAATGGTGCCAGCAGGTCATAACTGCACAAACACTGAATGTATAAATGTGAGTGCGTTTGAACCCAGTTAATCCATGACACACTCCACAGTGCAGCTCCTCCACCTGGTCAGGTGAGATTTAGGTGTTTTACACAGATGTCAGCTGATGGAAAGGAAGTCCAGTTTAAAAGGAGAAGAAGAAAATAAGATAAAAACTTTGCCTTGTGGTGAGAAAAAGATCCTGCAAGTCATAATAATGACTTGCAACCCTTCCTGACAACCCCAACCCTTCCTGAAATAATGACTTAGAATCTCAAAATAATATAGTTCTTTCAGGTGGTACTGCACCATTAACTTTATTTTCATTCCAAAGGCAAACAGTAAACAGTGCTTAAAATATTCAACAGCTGTTTAAAAATCGCCATTATGATTTGAGTATAATTCTTGTTGTTTAATGATTTTCTAACATAAACTGTGGTTGGACTGATCCTACAGTATCAGTTTCTATAGACTAATTCCATGTCAAATCAAAGAGAGATTTCTGATTTTGTTTAAAACTTATGTCTTTGTTATTTACATTTATTATTTTGTATTTTGTCATGTCTGCCCCCTTTTTTCAGACATTTTAGGATTCAATAACTCATAGAGCCATGAAATTTGGGAGGACAAAATGTTGAGCAACAGATTTTAATGATCGAAAGGCAAAAACATGTGTCATACACTTGATTACATCAGTCAAATTATACTGTATTTGACTGATGTTATGCCAAATTCCAGAGGATCTAATATAAACTACAACAAACATTTTGGCACAACATTAATCAAATACTGTATTTTCTGTAAGAAATATGGATCCATATGTGTTAACTTGGGAGAACTGCCTGCGGCCCGAAGCCCACTTATTTTGCATATTTTCCATTTTCAAGGGCCAGTATTAAAAAGTATGACATCAGTTTTTGCCTTTCAATCATTTGCATCAGTTTAACCCAGACTTGTCTGTGCCTTGACCATATTTTACAGCTCTGGGAATTTATATTTCAAAAGATTGAACCCTAAAAATGGGTTAAGTCTTATTATGGTGCAGAAATTACAAAATACTCAAGGCAAAAAGTCAGTGAAAATAGATTACAGAAATTATTTTCTGGTGTCAGATAGCATAAAAATAAAGTTATTTTTTTTAATTCTGAAATGTAAACAATAACCTGAATATGGTTTGGTGCAGGATGACTCTCCAAAAAATCAAAGTTATTGTCAAAGCTATGTCAAACTCAAAGGTCTTGTCACATAATCCTTTATAGTACTTTTTAAACTGACAGAAATTTAGACATACCTTAATTTTGTGCAAAAAAAGTAAGCAAATAAAATATTTAATATTTAATATAATATAACTTTAAAAAGAAAATCAAATCAGCAAAAGACATCTTATTAAACTGACAGTTGCTATAAACTTCATTACAGCATCTTTGTTTGTGGCAGTGTCCATTCTGGATTAATACCTCTAACATAAATATCATAATCCATTATAATAAAAAAAAAGATAGTTTGAAGGATTGCTTTAGAATTAAAGTCTATGAAAACCTCATATCTTACCTCCATACAAGAGGATCTGGTCACATAAATCACCTTTTTGCTTAACATTTACATGGTGTGATGTAATAGAGTGCCATAATTCAGAGTTAGTATTCATGCAGAAGTCCAATGCAGATATCAAACCCCCCAAAATCTAAAAGACATGCAGCAGCATTTCCCGGCCGCCTAATTTGAATATGAGTGTGTGAGTGTGGGTACATCATTATGAGGCTGGCACCTATCAATACAAATGTTGTACTAAATACGACCCACAACCCCTCCAGAAGGATCGTCAATAAGTCCCTGTCGACTCCCACATGACTCCAAACGCTGCTGAAGTCTCCTACGCAACACTGTACCTACGCTCAGCCCCCAACATCACTAAATAATCCTGCATTTACGGGTTCCTGAGCAGAACTGCTCAAAAGAGTTCATGTTTCTTACATCATCTGTGGACCGAACAGGACACAAATAAACCGGCAGAGACTTGAAGCAATTATTAAAAGTTCTAGCAAAAGTTCTTCCCTCTTAGATACAGCTGAGATATTTACAAACAATATTCAAACATATTCAAGTCATCATTAGCGAAAAATCACAAACATTCTCATTAGCGTCTAGCGTTTTGACTGACAGGTATTATAGATAAAAAGTGGGGAGGTAAAAACCGAGATGAATGGCACGGTGACAGTTACGAAGGGAAAGAAAGAGTGGAAACGCAGCGTCTGATGCACGAGCGACAGCTGACGGGGTGAACGAGAGCAGGTCCTGAACGCAGGCACAAATGATTCAATCAAAGAGTAGCTTTATCTAGGTTATTACTACACTGAAGCAGGATGATGAAGAGGAGGTTCGCCTTAATCTCAGCCACAATGGAAGGGAACAAAGGCGTACTTACAAGCACTATCAGCCACAAATATCAAATCAGCTCTAGCTGCACCTAATCCTGCCAGACAGCATTGTTGATTCAATGAACCTGCGGTCAGACACATACACAGCCATATGTGCAAAGGAGGTGCGCACACTGACACAAGTACACATTAGGTGAGAGCTGCAATATGTCTCATGTTGCCACGTCCTGCCCTGATTCAAACTATTAGAACTTACAAACATCTGAAAGGACATTTATCACTCTTACCTGATTATTTTCTTAATTTTAACTATTTGTGCAATAGAGGAGGCTACTCTCATGATGAGGTTTCTGATTAATCATACAAAAATACACAAAATTTTGTAGCTATTACATCTAGTTTTGTCAGTCTACAAGGCACGTGTGTGTGAGTGGAGGTAGAGAGCCTGTCGGAAACTTCTGTGCTCATGGTCTACATCACGGACATCATCAGTATTATAGTTATGAATGAGATAGAGATGAGAGTACAGCGTCTGTGTCTGTATCTGTATCTGTCTTACTGACTTCCTCATCTGTATCTGTATCCGTACCCAGAATGTGCAGGGTTTAAGTGTCTGGACCTTAACCGAACTTGATATTTTGAACCTTAAGTGTGGATAGGTTTATCAGAAGCTATATTCATTGTTTATTAGGAAAACTATTTACTACTAGTACAAGTACTTAGAAAATTAAATGTAGCTTTATCCTAACAGTCAGCTAGTTATTTTAGGCCTAAACCATCTTTTTCTTAACCTCAAACATGACATTTCCTAAGACAACGCTGTTCATGAAAATATATCATTGAATTTCACACGTTGATAACTTCTCAAGCATCACTCATGCATATATCTGCTCCAGCACTACCATTAAAGAAAATGTTAAAACTACACCTCTATCACATGACAGTCTGTGAAAACCATTCAACATGAAACCCCTGACCAAGCCCTCTACAGATCTATGACACTGTGACCTCTGAACTTCTCAGCACCCTGGTCCTCAGGGCCCTGTCCACAGTAACAGCAGCAGTGTTGGGAACGTCCTTGTTCAGGATGCCACTTGGCAAAGGGAAAAGGACACTGGCAACTTCATTATCCCACAATAACAGGCTAATTATTGTGTTTGTTAGCAACAAATCAGAGCACAACAGCCTGCATGTCCCTGTCCTGTTTTGAGCATCTTAATTACTTACCCCCCCACACCCCATCCCTCTCTCTGTTGCCACTGCTGCTGTTGTTATTTTGCATATAAAAGGCAACAGCTAATTGTCTGGACTATAAATATTCGGCATGCAATTAGCGTCCTGGCCTGCCTCTGCGTTGTGTTATCACCTCGCTGTTTGGTACGTGGTGCAGACCGCACACTCAATTCTCCATATCTAATGGGAGTTTGATAGCAGCACAGAACCTTTGTTTCTAAGAACAAATGACAGCGAGCGCCTCCCTGTCGTCTCGCCCCTCCACTTGGCTTTGAGGAAACAACACATCCACATCATCACTTGAATAAGTGAGCACTAGAAGGTTAATGCCACACAGATTATACCTGTGGAAGGTGTGCTACAGTAGGCACGTTTATCAGGATGAAACATTCGATACATAAAGGCATTTCAAAGTGCTTTAAATAAAACATTAAAACATGAAAAAGAAAGAAATACAACATCTGAACATTTAAATGCAAAAAAAAAAAAATCATTTAAAAGGTCATGGCGAGGTCATGTTATAGCCGCCATGTAGAGAGGTGAAAGCGAATTAGATTAAAGGGAAATGTTGTATTCTGAAAAAAGACAAAACAAGGTTGGCTCATATTTGAATGGCAGCAACAATCAGTGTTTCTGCAACAAAGAGGAAGTTCACACAGCTCTGGTGACAACAAAGTCAGCTCCGCTGTTGCAAGTGAAGTACCGCAAAGGAAACATTTGCCACTAGCCTGAGGGGAGAAAGAAAAAGAGCAAAACGCACGAGAGAGAGGAGGAGGGGCCCATGAGAAAGAAGAGTCAAAAAACCAGGGTACGCAGATACTCTTCTCCACTCGTCCTCACCTGAAATCAAAGAATGAGGGGTAGGGGTGAGGTGCAGAAGAGAGACAGCGGGGTGGACGGGTAAGAGAGCCTTCACGGATGATTGCAGCCCAGTTTGAGCTGCTAAAGTGCAGACGTGAACTTCTTTCATCTCCCTTCAGGGTCACTGTCCATGGAGGGAAGGGTCCTGTCATCCTGCTCTCACTTCCCCACAGTGAGCTTCCCAGCTCCTCAAGACTCCCACCTAACGGAGCCATGGCACCCTGTGAAAGGCCGGCAGACGCAACGGGAGCAACATCACCCCAAAGCTGCCAGCAGAGCTATGTGCAGTGGAGAGTTAAGGCATCACATGGCCTGAAGCAGGTTGAAAAGAGCCCTTATTTGCTCTCACAGGAAGGGAGGCCATTAGGAAGTTCAGTTCAGGATGAGTCAAATTTAGAGGGGGTTCACATTCTGGCCAACATGGATGTTTGGATGGAGCGCATGAAAGAAAAGAGGAAAAGCAAAACTAACACCACAGTTGGACTCATTACATAATGAGTCTAACTGTGGGGATGAGTAAGAATACCAGGGAAAAAGAAAACTCTGGAGACCACCGCCCTCCAAAGTGGGGGAAACCAAAAATGATTAATGAACAGAATAAAGCAGGTGGAGATTTAGCAGGGGGGATGGAGGCGGAGAAGACTGACCCCAGTCTGTGTGGAGAGGCCGGCTGGAGCCTGGAGGCTCGTTAGAGGCAAGATCCTGAGGGCTCCTAATTGGGCCGGCCAGGGCCAGGCAGGCTGAGAGGGAGAGAGAGGGAGAGAGGGGAGTCAGTCTCAAGATCTGGGTTTGGAGAAGGGGAGGATGGAGGGGTGTGGGAGTTAATGGTGAAGGGGGCTTTCCAAGTCACATGAAAGTTTGTGGGGATGAATGTGCCATAATTAGATTAATAAGTAGCTTAATTTATCGCAGCAGAGGATATCAGCGGCTCCACATTAGAGGCAGGCCAGAAGATTAGCCTCGATCGGCGTTTCCAAAACACGATTAGCCCCCCGGCACAAAGACCAGGCTCTTTCACAGGTTCCTACCACAAGGGCTGGGATTAGAGAAACATGTTGAATAATCAGCACTGCCCCTGCATGCTCCTCTCAAGTCTGCACCACAGCCAGGGGTGCCCTGCAACCCTTTGCCCCCTCCCTGTCCTGCACACAACACTTATCAATTAGTCCATTACAGGGCCAATTGAAGTCGCGAGCAGCTACACTAACTCCAGGTTTGACTGTGCCACCCAGGTTCAGACACCTTCTGCATGTTCACTTTATCCGCCTGCACCTGACGATTCACGAGTCATCCTTTTGCAACCCAGTCACCGGAATAAATGTTGGCTTTGTACCGTTCTGCAAACCACAGATATGCTGAATGCGGGTTCTCATTCCCTAGAGGGTGGTAAAGAAAGCTTTGGAGGAAAAATGTACTGGCACACGCTGTCGCAGTTTAAACATGTGGATAGTAATTTAAACAAAACTACTTGCTGTAAAGGCAACAAAACAACAAGGTTAGGAAACAAGAGATTTGTTTGTGTTACGAAAACTATTTCCATATGCAACCACTTGATGCTTTCAATATAGATTTGATTAAAAAAAAAAAAAAAACTAATGGGCACAGTTACTCAGGTTACATAGAGAAGGACATCTAGGAGAAGACAAACTAAAAACTTCTCATTTAAGAAAAGTAACTTATAAATGTTTGTGCAATAGCATTTGCCTATGAAGTCAAGCCCAGTCAATTAGTATCTTGGTGTGTATACGGTCACTAAGTCATTTGGATATCCCAAGAGCCCCTGGGGACACACAGCTTCATGGCTAATTGATTGTCCCTCCAATCTCCTCTAGAATGCCAATAAAGACCTCAGCATATGTTTGCTCCAGTCCCGGCCACATGCATCATGAATACAGCGCTCTTACTAAGCTTTAGATCCCTTGATCCTCTACATCCTCCACATCCGGCCTCTTGTTTGAGTGAAAAAAATAGTGGATGAAAAAAAAAATTGATGGGCCTTGAGCCAAGATCTTTGCAAAGTAGCCCATCTATAGTAGAGAGGTTGCAGCTGTTAATCATCTCCTGATAGGGTACTCCAGTAATATCTCTAGGATTTGTAAAACAAGTTAAACCCTGGCACAAAAGGACACTTGACCAGACTTTGTTTCTGTTTACTTGGACAGTGGCAGCCCTGTCTCCTCAAAATTAACTCCCTGTCAACTGTCTGCAACAAAGATATATTATCCTGGATTGCAGGTCATGTTTTGATACATAGATGTAAGGATGAAATGTCACTGTTTAGTTTGTTGGCACTTGGTTAAGATTATGGTTTGAAGTCAAATAAGTATGTTACATAAATGTGCTAACGATGACAATTCGTTTCACATGGGATGCAGACAGAAGTGTCCTGGATGAATGTCCTTTGTGTTGTTTATTTGAGCTCTGGGGAGACCAGGCTGGGTGTGGAGAAGGAAAAGCATCTCAGGTGCCAGAAAACAGTATTTCTGTACTTCTGGGCACCACAGGAGCACATTTGCTGCATCAAATGCCACTTCCTCTGCAGATAAGCTATTCTTCACATGGTTTATACCTCTCAGAATCATGTCCCTGGAATACTGTAAATATAACAAACACACCAGCAAGAGGCAGGTTGTGATTTCAGAGTGTGGACACCCTGTCATGAATATGAACCCTCTTCCCCTCAGAGCTTGTTTATAAATCAGTCCGTGTCGCCACCTTGTCAGGGAGACGAGTCCTGTTTACCCTTGAAAAACCAGCAACTTTTACATTTCCCGCTGCTGTGCTGCCACTGCAGGCCAATTATCCTGTGTGACTATGCAGCGCCATGCATTGGTGATAATGTGCACAGAGTCAACATGTCTTACAGACTGAGCTCGCTGGCAGGGGATGGCCTCTGCAAGCCTCAGCCCACCCTTTCATTAGGGTCACCACAACAGGGCTCACCTCTGTGAGCTAAGCTGGAGCCAGGCTAGGGCTGGCTACGTGTGTGAGTGTGTGTAAGGGTATAAGATCTGAATAGATCTAACTCCACCATTATCATCCAGGCTTTCTAGATAGACTATGTGATTCCTAAACAGTACTGCCTCTTTATAGTACACAACACCTACACTTAATGCACACCTATAAGACAATTTATGAATATCTCCATTTTATTTATTTTTCCAAATTGAAGATTTTTGTGTGCAAGCCAGGGAATATTGTTTTGTTGGTTCGTTTTGATCATTTTCAGAAATAATGTTTTATTATTGTGCACTCAAAGGTGTGTCAATCAAATGGCATTGGGTCAATCATTTTATGGATGGCTTTTATCGTTTTTTTTGTGAAAGAGCTCTTTTCACTTGTAATAAAATCCCTCCTATGTTAATATTTGTTTTAAATTTTAACTTTATAGTTTTATAAAATAAAACAAATACAGGATACTTAAACTGGAATATATGTCATAGTGGAAGTATATGAAACTTTTTTCTTTTTTCTTTGCAATTACATTTTTGTAAATAAGTCTTTGATTAAAGGGCACTATAGCGTCAGCGGTTTCCTATCTTCTATCATTCCTAACTAAACCGTTAATACTTCTGAGCTCTTTATTCCACTCCATTATATGAATAAGTGCTTAGTTTGACTTTTTAAATTGGTATCTTGACCTTTGAAATCCCCCAGTGGCATCAGATTGTTAAATTTAAAGGATTGGCTGGAGTTGAAGAGAGGACTTACCAAGCAGGAGAGTCACTGAGTGAAAGGTAAAAAGCAGTTTGGATACACAGTTTGGATGTGCTGTGGACAGGAAGTGACAGCGCAGAGACCCTGTTGAAACACTGACAGTAACTTTTAAATCCTACTTTAAGTGAGACTTAAAAGGAAAAAAAAATCTCTTGGATGGATTCTGTTACAAGTTAGCATTGATAATGTGGTAGACCATGATCGGCCATGTTGCCAGCTCCACCAGTGGTCAGCCAGCTCTCTCCAAACCCTCACCCCGGCATCACGGCCGAGCACTCTCTGCACTCTGCTTGTTAGATAGCAGCTGTTACACTCTCTCCTGGTGAAGCAATGTCTGTTGCTGAACAAACGAGGGAAAAACAAACAAACTCTGGGCTTGATCGGGCCATGTGTAGCGTGTTGCGCGCCCTGCTCCGCTCTGCTAGCTACCCCGGCAGCTAGCCTTCGCCATGCACCAAATTAGAAACCCTCGCCATCAGGCAGACAGCTGGCAGCCTTCCCTCGGGAATGCCAATTAAGTTTGTAAATCATTTAGACAACAAAACTGTACAAGAGAAAAAACATCCCGTAGAGGCGGACGTCCCCGCAACTCCCAGCAGTCCTCACCATGACCTCCGCTGCACCCCCCCACCCCCATCTGCAGCAGCCTCAGGAAACAGCACCTCAGAGCAAGCACAGGCCCAAGAGATCAGCAAATATGCTCAGAGAAATACATGAATGCAAAATCAAAGCCATTGATTTTGTCATGTTAATGTGTTGTTATAGCAAATTAAGAGATGATGTTTTATTAATAAGTTGGCAGCAACCGCCTCAGCTAAAGATTGGCATAACAGTCGGCTCCTAAACAGTCGCATATTAATTGACAGCTCCACGGCACAGTAGTTCTGATCAGTTTGGCGGCTTGAATATATCCAACCTGCCATTGCTGTCTGCTAATGCCACACACAGTGTTGCAACTAACTAAACCACGGCTTCAAACTTCAGCACGACGCCTGATCAAGTGTCCAGAGTGGTAACCTGAGTTTATGGCCTTGAGGGGGGGAAAAGCTGGGTAGGGATTAGAATAATACCTAAGTAGCTTTCTGAAAATTGAACCCTTGAGTAGGAAAGGAATATGGTGGCCTTAGGCAACACTGTGACCCACGCTCCTTTGCCGAACGCTCATGCTCAGACTTGTTGTTTGTTCGTCTCAGGCAGCCCACTCCACAGTTGTTTCAGTGTGACACACCAGGATGTGACAGACAGAGTGACAGCGTGAGTAACTAATTGAGACGGGATGCAGAAAAGATCCTCTGAGCTTTAAGCAAATGGAAGTGGGAGAATGCCCTCATCTCCCAGCACCCCCACCCCCCCACCCCTCCTCACA
>JAOWBC010000248.1:13220187-13253540 GCA_028566105.1 Hypoplectrus providencianus | reverse complement strand
GAAAATTAAAGAAAAAAGATAGAAGCCTACAGGAAATAACACCTGTTATAAAATATGATTGTAATATATATGTTTAAGATATATTTTTCATAAGAGGGGATTAAACGTTACAGCAGTGGTGATGGGGATAAAATAAAAATCTTCAAAGGAGCTAAAAGAAAACAAGTGATGGCTGCAGATGAAGGCTTTTATTTTTAGAGCACAGTGAGGATATGCTTACCAAACCTCTCAACATAAACACTAATTAATTTAAATACTGTAATAAAGTATCTAATAATTAGAACTGACATAAGATATTGAATTTAAACCACGTTAGATTTACAGATAGGTTTAAGGCTAAATATAAAGGCTGCTCTGATCATATAATATCGTTTTTATAATAATGGTAAGATTCAGGGAGCTGATATATTAAAATAATAAATAATATCTCCCTCTCATAAGCCAGTGCTGCTGCACAGAGAACACAGAGTCCTGCTTCACTGAGGTTCACTTCAAATCAACTCACTTGTCCTCGATATTATTTACCGATGAAATAATGCGACTAAAATGTAGAAATGTGGAGCTGAGAGCTGCAGGAAAAAGAAAGAAAGATTTCGGCCTGCTCTGAGGAAATGTTTGAGGGCCTTTTCTCTCTGCTGGCTCTGCTCTGCCTCTAGAGACCAATTATTTAGAGGACAATAAACCAACACGTCATATTTCATATATTTCCCCCTGCGTGCTGACAGATTGAATTTTACGCATAAATTGTCAGTTTAGCTCATAAATGAGCATTTATAAATATCAAATGTCTCACTTGTAGTTATTTTTTTCTTTAAATTGTAACGATTATTCACTAAAAAAAAATATATTACATTTCACAGAGTCATTTTTAGGAGCCTGAAGCACTTTGGGGCTGTATTGACACCAAAGTGCAGCTCCACTTCCATGCAGGATTATCTCGTTCATTCATCAACAGAAACAATATTTATCATAATTAATTCTTGGACAGGGTGATTATTATTGAGCGGCTGTGTGTGCAACTGGTAGACGGGTGTGTTTTAAGTGTGACAGATTGGGATGAGGGGGTTAAAACCGTTGGATATTGGAGAAAAAAAATGCAACTAATCAAGACGCGCAGTGGGGATAACGGTGAGGGTCAGTGGAGTGACAGCAATCACACATTTACCAATCAACATCAGTTATTTCTCTTTACTCAACTGGATGAACGCCTCTCTGCGCCGAACCGTTTTTACATTATAAAAAAGAGTTTGGGTTCTAAATATCCTTGAAAATAAGAAATAATCTTGAAAAGAAATTGGGGGTTACTTAGTGCCATTTTCCATCAGGATTTCTAAATGACTGGGGATATTATTTCAAAGTTTGCATTTCTTAAATTGCTGATTATTTAAGTTTAAAAATCTAATACATTCTTTTGATACATGAATAAATAAAAATTAAACTGAGAGGCAAATGAGAAGAAAATAATGGCAAAGACATGCGATTAAAAAAATAAGTGAAATGTTTGTTTGTTTTCTTTTTTAAGTTTGATTCTATATTCCTATATTTTAGACAGGGCAGTTTTACCTTTCAATAATTTATGGAACTTTAAAGTGACTTGTTGCAGTTCTAGTGTTTGTGTGGGGGGGTGGAGGACAGCTGGAGATGTGGTTGGTGCTGTTTGAGGAGAGCCGTGCGTTTTGGAGAAAAAGGGGTGATTATTATTTCACGACAGCAGCATGTAAACATGAATAACATCTCCTCTTTTTGGAACAGGTGCTCGGTGTAAGAAGGACCACTCGGCGAGCAGAGGACACCAAGTGCATATCGGGAGCTCCATCCATTTTTCAAAATTTTCTCCAACTTCAGCCCTCAGACAAACATTAGCATGATGTCGTATCTAAAGCAACCACCTTACACAGTCAATGGCCTCAGCTTAACTACTTCCGGAATGGACCTTTTACATCCATCAGTGGGCTATCCAGGTGGGTTTCAGCTTTCCACAATAAATAAGGGCTGTTAAAACTAATGGTCTGTGAATGTCTCACTGCTAAATCAGGATCTATTGCAAAACTTATAAATATAATAATAACTTTTACATTGTGGTGGATACAATAAAAAGGAGTAATAACAAAATGACCACGAAATAAAACACATTACATGAAATAGGTTATTTGACCAAACTTACTGCGTGAACGCATTTAACTTGGAGGAAACAGAATTCTCCTCTTGTGTGATTTTTTTTTTTTTACATTTGCCTTTTGGGGAGAAAAAAAATCGGGCTAATTGTTTGATGTTTGCTTAAACTGCATCGAGTTTTCAGCACATTAAATTAAAGTACGTCGGTGCTATAATTTGCCACCGGCGTCTGGATCTCAAATGACTCGTGCGTAATTACGCAAATAACAAAAGCATATTTATGCGATCCTGTTACAGATCTGCCTTTGATGATTTTAAAGATCTTTTTAACTTGCTTTTTTAAATTGTAGTCATAAGTCAAATGATTCATTGAATTAACTGTTTTATTTTATTTTATTTTTTTCAATTTTAGCAACGCCACGGAAGCAGAGGCGAGAGAGGACTACTTTTACGCGCGCACAACTCGACGTTTTGGAGGCGTTGTTTGCCAAAACTCGGTACCCGGACATATTCATGCGCGAAGAGGTGGCGCTGAAAATCAATCTACCTGAGTCCCGGGTACAGGTGAGTTCACCACAACATCTGCAGAGTGAGAAACTGGTCGATATTTTGAGTAGGAACAAAAAGCGTGTTTTATTGTGAAACTCACAATAAGAAGTGGCATTCTATATATTTCCAGGACTGATTATTGTTAAGAAAAAATGTGTTTAAAATGAGAGGCAAAAGAAAGACATTTTACTGCAGTGAATTTTATTTCTGCAGTGCAGAAACACTGATCCCTTGACTGACAGTAGATCTAAAGCTTAGCATTTTGTCTTCCTTAAATCAAGTGGAAAACTTTTGCCAGTGGGCTGAGATAATTCCCCTTAACGGTAGATTCCTGTTTCGAGAATTTAGGCGATGAAATGAGACCGATCAGTCCACTGGTACCAATAAAATAAAATAAAAAATGTATTTGAGGAAAAGTCCAGAAACATCTTGATTTGGACTGAAAACAAACAGCATGAACCCGTCTTTTTTCCCCACGTGGATTGATAATAAATGATTATTATTTGCGTTGGCATTTCTGTATAGCCGCAGGGTTTTGCTGCTCCATGTCCACTATAATTGAGCCATTTCAATAAGACGTAGCATTATGTGACTCTTCCAGGTCTGGTTTAAGAACCGGCGGGCAAAGTGTCGCCAGCAGCAGCAGCAGCAGCAGAACGGGGGCCAGAACAAGGTGCGACCTGCCAAAAAGAAAAGTTCCCCAACCAGAGAAGTGAGCTCAGAGAGCGGGGCCAGCGGCCAGTTCACGCCCCCCACCAGCACCACCACAGTCCCCGCCATCTCCACCAGCACCGCCCCAGTGTCCATCTGGAGCCCGGCGTCCATCTCTCCGCTCTCGGACCCCCTGTCTACCTCCTCCTCCTGCATGCAGAGGTCATACCCCATGACTTACACCCAGGCCTCGGGCTACAGCCAGAGCTACGCCGGCTCGACGTCCTACTTCGGCGGCATGGACTGCGGCTCTTACCTCGCTCCCATGCACCACCAGTTGTCAGGCCCCGGCTCGACTCTCAGTCCGATGAGCACAAACGCGGTCACAAGCCATCTGAACCAGTCCCCGGCGTCCCTCTCCACCCAGGGCTACGGGACGTCCGGCCTGGGCTTCAACTCCACAGCAGACTGCCTGGATTATAAGGACCAAGCGGCGTCGTGGAAGCTGAACTTCAATGCCGATTGCTTGGATTATAAGGATCAAACTTCCTCGTGGAAATTCCAGGTCCTGTGAACAGAGCAATCAGCTGTCAAAAAAAAAAGTGCACAAACAGTGACGATCACATCAGACACGGCGCTGCCATCCCTCAATAAAACACTGGTTCAAATGTCAGCCGGGCTCGGCGAGGCAGGGCTCTCAGGGGCCTCGGGTTTTTTGGCATGATGGTCTTTGGTCCTCTTAGGAGGAGAGGTTTAATTTATTTTAGCACTGGCAAAGAGATTTTTTCCCCCGTTCATTCACAGGTTGTAGCCCCTCATCCATGTCTGTCAATGTGTGCCTCTGTGCGTAAAAAACACCTGTTGAGGGCACCGCGGAGAGGACTCTGAAAGAAAAGCACCCCACAGCCACGGAACTAATGTTTCTCCAAGTTCATTCTCCTGGTGAAGTGCTCGGGCTGGACAGACCTCCTTTAAGCTTCTTACACTACTTTGCCTATAGCACCTGCTGGCAGAGAGACATGAGGATGGTGTGTGGACATGGATGCACTACTTTATTTAAGAAAAAAAAGTGTTTATAAGGAATCAATATGTAGTTTCTAAGAGACAATCAGTGTGTGTCTTATATAAATGGTACATATGTGTTTTTTTTATCTGTGCTAGCCTTCGAAACTGTGATCTGTTGTATTGTATGCAATTTGTGAGCCCCCCTCGCATCAGACTCTCTGCTGTGATTTTAATAGATTTCTAACTTTTTTTGGAACAACGAGAGATGCTAATGGTGAACACGTCCGGCATCACAAAGAGAGACGAGACTTTCCAAGCACATGGTAGTAATAAATCAAGAGTTAGCCATACTGGAAGTGACTCTCGGCTGCTGAGAGCTCCACACTTGCTCCCCCTTCCATTGATCTCACACACGGTGATTGTGGATCCTTCACTGGCTCCAAAGATGGTGTGACCTCACCGCTGAAAAGACATGAATAAAGGTCCTGTGAGCTTATTCTTTCATCAAGAAACGATCTGTGTGTGCGTGCGTGCATGTGTGTGTGTGTGTGTGTGGTTGTGGAGGGAAAATGCAGCATGTGACAGGCAGTGTGCGCAAAAACTAATTAGCGTGGGTATATTTTCAAATGGCCCATTGGCACGAATAACGCACATAAACGCAGAACAATTAAAATTAATGGGGAAAAAATCCTAAAGGCTCATTTCTATTTATATATATACAAACCAAAATATTAACGCTAAGGCCTATAATGTTACTTACTAATTTTACTAACAAGCATGATTTTCAAAAGAATATTTATTCAATGGGAAATTTAAAAAAAAGAAAACAGATTTAATTAAAATAAATAAATAAAAGTAGAGTTAGTTTTTACTAATAATTAGGCTAGATTAATGATGCGTAAAAACTGTTAAAGGCCTGTAAAATGAATGAAATGCTGCAGTAAAAATCAACATGGAGTCATATTTTTTCCTCTGCTGTGGTGGCAACATTTACGTTTTTTCCCCCCTTTTTTTTTTAGTTTCCGGTAGTTCAATTCAGAGGGTCTCAACAAAGAGAGTGTGCGCTTTGAGAAAGCAGAGTATAATCCGGGCCTCCAAGAGATGCTAATCCCAATATTTTACCGGCGGGGGTTTGTGTGGGGCGCAGGGGAGGCTCTGGTCCCATTCACGGCCCACCGCATGGGTTTACATGCCCCATCCACAAATGTGCGCTCTGATATGAAGTCTCATATTTCATAGAACTAGGAGAAATTAAATCATACTTTAATAATGTATTAACTCTCTGAACCGCACGCTGTTTCAGGGCGTTTTTGCTTTCTTTACATTTTATTTAATGTGGCGTTTTTCACTGCAACATAACATTTTTCACCTCTATGGGATCTGCATTATCATGGTATAGGTGGAAACAAAAATCTCGCAGAATAATACAGTAATATAAAAGTCATGCTTCATTAAAAAACAAAAAAAACAAAAACGTAACGTATTTTTTTTTTAGACTTGGAAAAATATGGAATTATATACACAACACTTTTTCCAAAGTGTCCACAAGTTTTCTAAATGTATGAAATGGAAAAGAGGTCTATACATGCTCTATGCATTGAACCTTATGGAGTTTTGTAACCTCTGCTTACAGCCTTTCCCGTCCTCTCCTCTCTGCTCTGTGTAAACAGAGACCTGCGGTGGTCTGGTTATTAGTGAATATTTATCTCAGCTGAATCAATCCTGGCTTCACAGTGTGTCTGAGGAGCAAAAATATTATTATCTCTAAACAGTGTGTAGTTATTCCAAACCTTTGTGTTCCACGTTTCATTTTAAATGACACATAATTGACAGAAATATCACAATTTTAAACTTCTTTTTGGCTGGGCCTACTTTCATGATCCGTTCAGTACCTGTCGGAAAGTTTAACATTTCAACGATAATGCCTGTTTTTATATTATTAACGGTTTAATTTTGGCGATCTTTCAAAGAAATCATTCGCTTCACGTTTTTAATGTATTAAAAAAGTATTAATTGGAAAGACTAAATTTTATATCCTCAGAAATATTAGAGTAACACGAACTAAAAGAAAAATCACAGCAGGTATGCTTGTTTGCTGATGTTTTTTTTTCCTCTAGCTGGCAGTATAGGTGATCATTTCTGAAAACATGATGCTGGGTTGTGACTAACAGAAGTCATCCAAGGGATAAATGTGCGGAAACTCGGCGCTAGAACCTACAAAGTTACTGCTTAAAGCAACATTGCTGGCTGTGTTCTTGAACCTGGAAGTGAAAAACTTCCTCGTTCTAGTCCTGTAAATGAATCTAAGGGATATCTGAAATACCTCACACAGGATTAGAAGTGACTCCTCTGCATGCTCGCATAAGGTCACTGGCTATATTTTTACACACAGCTTTCCTCAAATAAACCCGAGGATGGCAGGAGGTGAAGGATGCATTTATTTATTAATTTATTATTATTTATTATTGCTCAAACTCTCGTGTCAACCTGACGACAAGAGACAATCAAGTGAGCGCGGCTATGGGATCTGTAATGAGTCGCCATGGCTCTGCAGTGGGCTAATTGTTAGAAGTCCAACATTCAATTAGCATCCTTGACATTGCCAATAATCTCTCTTTCATTGCAGTCTCCGCTAAAGGAGCACACTAATTAAAAGCGTTGCTTCAAATAATCGAAGCGTTAAAGAGAAGAGCGACTTTGATTCCACTCCTGTGTGGACACAGAAATAGGTGTGTGTGTGTGTGTGTGTGTGTGCGTGTGTGTGTGTTGTACTTTGGAAAGACTTAATTATACAATAGCCCGTATCCATAACTTATTCAAGGGTACAGCAAGAAATAGCTGTTTATATCCGGGCTCTTCTGCTCCTTATTTATCACACAGGTTGATTTTTTTTTTTTTCGTTATAATATTCAGGAATCAATTATTCCATCGCCACAATGCAACGCCAAGTTTAGCAGCACGCATATGCATCGTCCTGCAGATAAACAATGTAACAATTGAAGCTGAAAACAATAGACGAGGCTGACACAAGCCTGAATATTCATGAGACGCGTCTCCACAACAGTGTCAACAACTCCTCTGTCTATCCAGACTGCTCCAGCGAAACACACACACACACACACACACAACCAACACTCACACACACACAAACGCGCGCGCGCTCACACACACTTACAAAAAAAAAAGAGTTTCAAGCTGCGGGGTCACTTTTAAATGTCAGCTGTGGAAAACTCCTGTTTCTAACGAGCGGGAGAGAAGTGACTGAAAGGAGCAGGAAACGCGAGAAAAGTTTCAAGACTCCATCTGAACTCCAGCAAAAGATAGACAGACAGTTCACATTTTAAAACCACTTCATGCATATGTGGACATATAGACGTGCAGTTCATATATGCGTAAAGTTGAAGCCACTATTAAGTGGCCATTAAACGGGACACGTGAGGCCCTTGTGCAGAGATTTAAAGATGCACTTTTCATTTCCACGCTAAACAATGCACCCACTTGGCCCTAATCAATGCTTACTGATACATCCAATATCGGGGGAGACACAATGGCTTCACCCGCTTGTTATTGTAACCTTGGAGCCTCGTGTCTTCAAAGTGCACAAGTCATGAGGAGGATTAGACATCCGGCCTCCACAATGCTTCATACATACAATGAGTTTTAATCAGCGCCGAGCAGCATATGGGACCAACAGACGCTGCATTAATCCCTCCTGGTTTTGTGTCTAGCAGCGGGCTGCACAGCGGCCCTGGTCCCCCGCTCTGGATGCTGTCCGGTCGGCCATCCTCCGCGAAACCATCGGCCTGCTCAGAGGCCGCAACGGCTGCAGGGGAGGACGGGGATTATTCAGCGAGCACGAGGTGTGATCAAATAAAAATCAGATGAGGGCAGGTTGAACAAGCGAGCTTAATTACCAATTAGGAAATATCAAAAGGAATTAAAAAGCCTATCCTAGTGAGGATGTTATTATGAAAGTCTCCTACAAGGTCCTGCAAAAGTCTGCAGATGTTTCCCCCCAAAACTAAATAATAAGCAAGCTATACTTTTGCCGCATTAAGTTAATTTAAAGGGTAAGTTTTGATGATGGAAAGGCAAAAAAAATAAATAGAATAAAAATTACATTAAAATATGAATATTGTGATTGAGGGAAAAAGATGATTGAAAAAATCACAGGAATGTGTGGAGATGAAAAATAATAATAATAATAAAAACCACTTTATGGATCTAGAATTTAAAATCATTTGTATTCAGATTAGCTCATCAGTTTTATAACGTTCACATTCCCTGACAGCCTGCATGGTAGGGTGTGTTATAAATGCGGGATATGCATGTGTGTTTATTGTCATGAAAATATAAATTAAAGCAATACCATAATGATGTTGAAAAATGTGCCAACAACTAATAAAAAAACACACACAACAAAAATAAATAATATTTTTTAAAGCTAATCCAGCAGTATCCCCTTGAAAGTGCTTATCCAGGCTTAGTCGACATTTTCTGAAATTATTTAAGTTTGTGACATCATCAATGAATTTGATAATCTTGTCAAAGATTAAATTAAAAGGGTTTTGTATAGCCTACATAATAACAGATTTAGATGTTTTAAAAAATGAAGTCTAAAGAGATTTGAAGTAAGCGCAGTAAAAAGCATGTTATTTTAATTTCTCAGACTGCTCACACAAATCCATGGATTTACAGAGATCCAAAACTGATAATGATACTAGCAGCTTGACTAGCTGGAGGTCTGATGAAGCAAAGGGCCACACATTCTTTCTACACCAGCGAGCAACGCAGAACCTTAAATCAAAACACATTTCACTGTTTCCTCCATAACCTGCAGTGATTTATTAAAGCACATTCTCAAACTGTCTCATAACTGAGGGATTTTTTTTTTCCAGCAGAGTCCTTTGCCCACATTAAGTGCTCTTTTAGAAAACGGTCTCACCAAATATGCCTAAACATTTGGCTTATAATGTTCATAAGCCCCACAGGACACAGAGGGCTTATCAGTTCATTAGCCACTTGATGGCCTATTTCAAGTTATAGTAGGTGGGAGGAGGGCGATGGATGAGGATAGAACCATCCATTACTGAGGCATATTTTGTTAAGCTATTCAGGGGCACAGAAAAAAAAAACATAAGAAGATTACCAGATCTCAGCATATGTTAAAAAACACATTATTACTATGCTTATGGGTCGAGTTAATACCTAGTTAGTTAAAGCTCACCTAGTTACACCAAAGAGCAACTCTGCTTCAGAATTTATATTTTATTCGGATAGTTCAGGAAGATTGCTTTTAGCATACACACCACTTAAAAAATAAAAACAAATGTTAAAACAACAACAAAAAAAAAGAATTAATATTCAATGGCCACATTGTTCTTGTGGACATTACTAAACTATTAAAGTGCTGAAATGTAGCAGTGATGTACTATAAGCTTGCAGGTTTTTTAAACTCCTTGGATTAAATATTATAATAAAAATCTCCTTATGAGACAAATGGAAATATTTTTTTAGTGGATTAGGCTTCGTCCTAATGGTGATGTCCCCCACAAATCGGGATGGTAAACTGTAAAGTGCTGAAATATGAAAAATATAATCGCCCCTAACTGATGACTAATGGTCATTAATGATATAGTCCTTCAGTTCAAACAGACAATTAGTCAGTCAGGAGTCAATGGAGCTTTATTAAGCTTCAAAAAGCAAAGGACAGGACTTTTGGCCCATATTAATGTGTTTTCTGCAATGGAAATATGTAGGAAAATATGTTTCCAAGTCAAAATGGACATGCTGTCCATGAAATCCTCAACACGAGGCTGAGCTGCTTCCAGCTGCTGAAATGTTCAACTGAATCTCGTGGCCTTCCTCAGTGGACGGAGTTGGTCATTTGTGCTGAATGTGTCGTGGTAGTTTTCCCTGTTATTTTCTCCAAATTCAGATGAAAGAAGTCCACATGATCTGCTTGACAAATCAGGAAATAACAAGTAAGTTGAACTTTGCATCGATCGCTGCTATTTCCAAGGTCAAGAACGAACGCCCAAGTTCAAACATTTTTCACATGGTTTGGTCCATATAATTGACCCTATCAGGGCGTGAGGTCTGAGCCAAATAACCAATGGATGTAACCCACTGTAATCCCATTTCAAATCCCACTGAGTCGAAGCAAAGTGAGGGTTTGGGGCATCAAACAATACAATATATAATAAACTTCACGAGGGGTATTTAACAACATTTACATAGGAAGCTTTTGAAACTCTCTTATGGCTTAACACTTACTTTCAAGTGAAATTGGGGGAAATAGCAGGAACAACTGACATTTGACATTGCATGTAAGCCATGATCAAACTCCATAGTTAATGGCCTCAAACACACCTTTTGATCACAAATAGCTTACAAATTTAATGACTTCATGGTGAACGGAGCCAATTTCTCTCCATTCTGCCAGCATTCTCACCACAGGCTACACGCTATATCAAAACAGCTACAGTGGATCTCAAAAGAGGAAGAAAAAAAAAAGTAGTGCAATAATATAATTTACTCATTTCACATTAATCCCTGGCCCAATGCATTCAGCAGTGGCAATGAATTAACTCACAAAAGCCAAGCTTTCTCTGTGTAATTCACAGCAACAGAACACAACAGTACTGTTTGTTTCTTCTCGTGCAGATGATGGGGTTCCCCTGGTTCTGCTGAGCCACATGATGCTGCAGTTACCTGTGAAAAAGCCACTTCTCTCCTCCTCACCAGGCCGCTGAGCCCATGAGACCCCTCATTATAGCAATTAACACAGGTGCACGTGATGAGGCCTCACTGATCATTTACACCTTTCTAACAAACACTCTATCTCTTAATCTCCTGCAAACACTATTCTCTTGTGAGGCAGTGGGCCTATAGGAGGAACCAAAAATTAATTAGCTGCATCCAACAGATTAGAGCTTGGAGACCCGCCCCCTCGCTTTAGATGGACAGCTAGTTAGACCACATAGCAAAGAGGGAGGAAAGGCAAATCAGCCCAAAGGCGAAACTGTTTTTTTTTTGTTGCTTATTTCAATATTTCATTGAGTGTTATACATCAATGAACTGTTTCAGAGTGTCATCGCGCAGAGGCTAAGCCTTTTAAATTCACGGCCTGCGAGTGTATGCCTTCATCCAGCGTGCCTGGAATACATGAAAGCAGGCGTCTCTATCTCCTACACAAGTTTAAAACAAAGTTCAACTTTGAGAAAGTTCAGATCCACAAGACGTTTCTACCATCAGCACAAAAACAACTCCAAACTCAAGAAATCTAACAAATTCAGCGTGCGTACGGACACCTTTGAGCATCGCTCATTTTGTCACTTTTCCAGCATGATGCAAGAACTGTTCTCAACACCAGCCAGAACCAGAAGGCACAGTGCAGAGCGTAGACATCCACCAAGGCCAATGGTGCGTTCATGTTCTGTATGCAGTGGCCCATTTCCGAAGTGGAGAAGTTGCTCTTCCTACTTTGGTGCATTCATGTGCTTTAAGTAGCTAAAACAACATTAACGCTACAAGCAGGATGAGTTGTAATTTAATGTTGACACAACACTGATCGCTGACAGCAAAGGAAATTGATCAAAAAAGCCAAAAAATATTATGATGACACTGATCTTTCCAATTCTTCTGACACCACATGAATGCAGCACAAATGCACTACCTCTGAATTTAACTGAATGAATTCATGGATCTGCCTCTCCCTTACAATGAGTTTTATCAGTGCATTTATATCAATATTTGTTAGTTTTATCCCAAACCCCACCAAAAAAACATGTGCAGTCCATACCAGGAACAGCTAAATTTAGAAAATACAGGGCTGGATTTTTCATTGCATTTTGACGTGTGACAGCAGGAAGGCACATGTGTAATTAATAACACTAAATATGGCTGCAGGGTTTGAATATTGTGCATGAAACTGAGCCTTTGTTCATGTTATTACTTACACCTGTGTTCATCCTGTTATATGAAAGCTGTATTGTATGCTGTGTATAAAGGAGCCAATTGCTACTTTGAGTACGCACACTTCCTGTCTGAACATTTGAGCTCAGGATCTTTATTACTGATGACTGTCTTTACACCGTTTGTACTGCGAGGTCCTGTGTTTAAACCTGGATCAGTGCTGCCATGCTCAGCAGAAGACTCAATACTCCTCTTTCACAGCAGGCATTTTGGCTCGTCATAGCAGGAAAAGCGCAGGTGTAATTGATAACATTTGCAAAAAAATGACAGCAATCCATTTAGGTGAGCTACCAGGGTCCTGGTATTGTGCACGCTGGCTCACTGGCATGACTTAATGGGACACTCGATGGAGTAGAGCCATCTGTAAATTTGTTTTATTTGTGCTTTTCCTGTCATGACAAGTGAAAATGTCTGCTGGGAAAAAGGTGCATTATGTTTCCCATGAATGCCATTTCTCTACTTCCATAAGCAAATGTTGGTTAACCATTGATCTACTGACAAATGTCTGTGAACATTTTAACATATCAAAGAGATGCTACTCAGGCTTACACAAACACATAAAATACAACACCACAAGCGCTCGCCTCCTGACCGCGGTGCCTGCCAGCAGGTAAAAGCTAACCACAGATTCACTCTTTTCTGGAACAGGCTCTGGGTTTTTTTGGCCCCGTGTCCACATCTTCATAGCTTCCTATTGGATGCATGCTTACAATGCGGTGGGTCTTAGTGCCCCAAAGCTGACCACTGAAACATCCTGAACACAGCCAATGAACAGCAAAGGTCAAAGACATTTTCAAAATTCTAGTGGCTCATGAGTGATTCAGATACCCATACTTTTGTATGAGTACGTATTTTGTTTTTTTTTGGTGTGTGTTTTTAAGAAAAGTCATTGTGCCTTATTATGCTGACAGTACTAAAACCGAGACAACTGCATGGACAGAGCAACAGTTGCCTGATGAAGAAATGACGCTCTGTGTGAGAGAGCCAATATGGCCGTTAGGCAGAGACAAAAGTGCTTCTCATAATGCAGGCCAAACATTTAATATGGCTTAAGGGTTAAGAATCTTCTCAAAGTGAAATCTTCCGGGGATAGCCAAATCTCTCTTTTCTTCTTATACAGCTAATTTGACAGTTTCAAAATCCCCCTGTCCTCCTCTGATCAACTTTACCTCTGTTAATCCCCCCTGTCCCCCCTCCACCTGTTAGTCTGGGGTCTGTATGCGTGCCTCCCTCTCTCCTGAGAGCATATGGGGCCGGGGCTGACCCAGGGAGTCGTTGAGTGTGGGGACAGATGCAGCCTCTTCTCACCCCTCCCCCTCATCCCCCCTCCCCTCTTCCACCCGCCACTACCAGCCCTTCCCTCAGATCCACCTGTTTAGGTCACAGACCAGGGGGATGAGTGGCTGTGCGCGTGCCACACCAGCGGCTTGGCCACTTCTTTGTTATCCCACCCAAGACAAAGGGGTATTTATGGAGGCCGGCTGCCTGCCCAAGGGGAACACAATGCCATGAGGCTGGCAGGCCTGTGGACTCTGGGCCTTCGATCACGTGCCCGCTTTATGTGAATGAGCGTCAGGGGGCATCTGTTGTGTGTGTGTGTGTGTGTGTGTGTGTGTGGGTGGGTGGGTGCGTGTGTCTAACCTGAGGTCTTATGCCAGACGAGAGGGCAGGAGACAAAGAATATGACGTGTGTGTGCATTTTTGTGTGCATGTGTGAGAGAAGCAAACGGGGGCACTTCAAAACAATTGCATCTATTATAATTAAACGAGGTCTATACTTGAATACGTTTCTTATAACGGGTCAACTTCTGCTGCTTATGAAATTCCTGCCGGATGCTTTAACTGATTTTATCATGTAGGAAAATGCTACTTAATCTTTAAATGACAAACAAATGCACTAAATATAAGAGTTATATAAGATGATCCCAATCTGTAGTTGAGTATTTACTACTGGTCAAAACTTTCTGGTCATCACAATAGAGTTTAAAAAATATATAAATATATATGTACCCCTTTAACTCTTCATGCACACCTATAATGTTGGTCAGCTCTGGCTACAGTCATTTCTCACTCGTATTGCTTCTCGGGTCAATAACATTGATCAGTTCAAGCAAGCAACGATCAGCTGCTGTCATCAGCTCCCTGGTGAGTGTGCTGCTGTGGGATTTATACACTCCAGTGAAGAGCATCAATCTTATCTGACCTCTTAGGATCTCTATTAGATGCTTGACATTGCTAAAAAAAAAATATATCTTACTTACTTATATCGACTTTTTTGTTAACTAACACAGATTTTTCAACAGTCAGTTGGATTGATTTCTTCACAGTTGCATTTATAACTGTTCAATCTGTTAAAGTCATTCAAGATATGGTGTTCCTACTAATTTGTCCACCCCCTGCATTCCCGCTCTGAAACTAATTTGTTCATGCGTGTGCGCTTGTTTAGTCTAGACAATGTTACATCATTCTGGCAGGGGTGTTTGTATGTTATTGTGTCTATTGTGGCTTACTACATCGTGTCATGCTCTCTCGTCAGGCACGGTTACACATGGCTTGTGGCGCCCTGACCTACAACTCCCCCCCTCTTGTTTGTCAGCGGTTGTTTGGCCTACTTTCATAAAGACAAACACGGCCATTTGTTTTGTTTTGCATTTCCATGAAAATGGAATAAACAAGTGTCAGGGAGGGGGGGACAGTTGGAGCAGCTCTTTTTGAATGGGGCAGGCAATACATAAATGGGCAGAGATACTTTAATCATATTCAGAATAAACAATCATTTATAGAAAATCATATTTAAAAACATAAGAGAAAGTGAAGACTGATGAAGTTTTTTCATACAGAATAAAACACAAGTCAAACTAATTACAGACTACCTCTTTTACACATTGAACATGGAAGAACATGAACATTACATGGTGCGTTCACTGGTGTGTTAAAGGATGGGTTAAATGCAGAGGCTCCCTTGTGGGACTAATTAGGGAATCTTAACCTTAAAAAACTCAGAAATACAACACTTAGAATTACATCCTGACAAATTTATTAATATATCAAAGACATGTCGGTTTCATCTGTATCGTCATGTTTATTGTCAAGTATGTGCCGATACAAAAAACAACATACACATACAAAAAAAAATGTAGAAAATGATGCTCAGGGTGATTTAAAGGTTGTGTTACTTATTAAAATAATGTTTATTTTGGATTTTTTTCTTAGATATAATTAATTAACTTGGCTGACAATGTAAATACAAATTATATTTAATGTATAATCCTGTTTAATATTTTTTATACAAGTTTAAGAAAGCAAGCTTCTGGTGCAAAATCAGTGCAACACCCAAATATAAAAAGTCAAAAATTTTGATTCCATTTTTAAAATTCACTGTACTGGCCACCATGTCAGTAACAGAGGCAAATTTCCTCTTGAAAATCAGCATTGGTGTTGGTCTCAAATATCCCATAATGGCAAAAAAACAATAATTTGAATACCATTTCTCATCTGGGTGGGTCATTCCTGACCTTCTGGACACCAACTGAACCCCCCAAACCCAATGAGCCCTCCCTCCCCTCGTCTCTCATTGCATGGACAGTAAGGATGCTACAGTTCGTTAATGAGTGTGCTTCATAGCTCTCTAAGAGTCCTTAATTAGTGGCACACTGACACTGGCCCACCGTGCACCAGGAGGGGGATGCTGGGAAGTTGGGGAGGCACACTGGGGGAGGGTAGTCCAGTTTATAAACCTGCTGGCTTCACTGTATTAAGAATACATCTCGGTGAAAAAAACAAAAAGGACATAGAACCTATTCTGAATTATCAGGCCACCAGTTGGATTCCTAAAGAAAATCAATTGTTTTGACATGAGGAACTTGGTCAAACAAAATTGATTAGGTCTCTGAAAAGGTGTGACACGGACAGCGCTCCAAGGCTGGGCGATGGACTGTAGCAAACACATGTGATTGAAAAGATTTAAATGGGTGTCAAACAAGCAAGGCCATAATGTTTGACTTAAATTATCAGCAGTCCCACAGGACGCTTCTGGGACCGCTCCCCAGAGCCGGAGTGTGTGTGGAATACAAACAGGGGATTCACCAGTGACCAGTGGGTCAGCGCAGCGAGAGGGACGGGTGCTGGTCGCTCCTGTGGGACTTGGCGACATTCCTACAGCAGCTTTTTTAATTTGCTGGACATGACCCCCCTGAGCAGGCGCTAACGGGACAGACAACACTTCGAACGTACAGCCACAGTTGCTCTGAGAGTGTGTGTGTGTGTGTGTGTGTTTGCAGGGCGGGTGGGGATGTGGGCTGTTGTAGGGTCCCAGATGGGTTAATGGGGAGTTTAGCATCGGGATTACAATGCAACAGTGTGGCTTCAGATTGAGGAGTGATTACCCCAAGCTCACTGGCTACCCCCTTCTGGTGCTCACCAACACCACCGCTGCACCAACAACACCGGGTGTGCTGAGATGTATTAATAAACATGATATAAACATTACATTGGCTGTGCTATAAAATACAATACTGTCAATACAATAATACAATAATTAATTATTATTAATAAAAATAATACATATGTAAAATAATTTTTATTGAACAGGTAAATGTAAAATGTGCCAAAACTATTGCTCCATCCAAAAAAGTGTAAAAACAGTGTTTTTCTACAATGCAAATAACTATTGTGTGGATTTTTTAAATCTAATTTTCAGCTGAGTTTATGCAAATGTTACAAAACAAATGTGCTCCCTCTCATGGCAATAGCTGGTTATTACTTTTATTAATAGTTAATGTATATTATTAGAAACTAATAATCTTTCTTTCACCTAGGTATGCTACTTCAGCCCCTCGTCCACTCCATCCTGCTCCCTTCTGTATCTTCCCCCCGCAGGAACACTCCACTGTGGTGCTGGACTAATCTGTTTGTCGAACGCGTGTCTTGCCTCCCTCCCCATCTCCTTCCTTCCCTCCCTCACCAGCTGCTGGCCATCACAGGTCCAGCTCCAGCCCCGCCAGCCAGCCAGCCCAGGGAGATTGAAATGTTAAGGGGAAAGGACGACAGCTCCACTAATTCAATTCCCCAGGTTAATCCCTGCCGATCCCCTCATCGCACTCTCCAACCAGGCCCTGCAAGGAGACAAGGGGCAGAGACCGGGGGAACAACAAACAAACATTCCACACTGACAATGGGCACAAAATGTTAAAAAAAAAAAAGAAAAAAAAAAGAGGCTGAATACCAAAATGAAAAGTCTAAAACACTGCATGGGATGGGTTGGTTTTCATACAAGCAAATGTGTGGACAGAAAAGCACACTAATATTGCCAAAGATGTAGACACTAAGGCAAATCAAGGAAAAAACTCAATGTGCATCATGATCAAAACATACTTTTGCCCATTACATTTTCCTTAAATATACAGACTTATTAAAGTTAACCTGTAGCTCCCATGTTGATTGCGTGAGACTCTGCCCTCACATTCCCAGCACTAGCCTCAGACCTGTCCTCATCTCAGCATGTACAGGGCCTTGTGTGTGACCCTGTGCCACTGTACTGACATGCCGACCAACCACTAGCTCAGCTATGTGACCTCGGCAACATCAGAGGAGGAGATACATTCCACCTCCTCATGGCTCCAAAAATGCACTTTCAAATCGGTCTGAGAGAAACAGCTTGCCTTTACAGGTTTTTATGTAAAAGAGCCCTTAAATTTGACTGAATATCATCATCCAAAGCAAAACAATTTACCCTAAAGAGACAACAAAGGTTACATTTGAAGGCAATAGATAATCCACACAACTTCTGGAGTCAAAGAAGTTATCAACATATATGGTGAGCAGACTACCTTCCTTTACAGATGCTAACATCAGTTAAAACATGTTAAAGCAACACTCATAGTGACCAAAAAAGACTGAAATCTTCGATGCTTGCCAGATTTTATACACCTAAAATTCACAGCAGATGCATCATCATAAAACAGCCCTACAGACAAAGACATCACTGTCTCGATACATTCTTGGTAGTGAATGGATGTAGTGGGTACAGCAAAGTAGATTTAAAAGGAAATGAATAGAGCAGGTGCCTTTGTGTATAGTCGGTATAGTGCTGGGGAAGACGCGGGTGTATCACAGTGTGGGCGTGCTGCGTCACAGACACCACGCGCCTGCGTTGTGGCTTCGCTCAGAGGTGTAATGCCTGATTAGGGGATTACAGGAAAGTGCTTCTTTGCAGTTCTGTGAGAAACAATTATTAACATGTTGGTGTCTCTAATCCTGGATAAACACAGCTTTTCAAGAACAACAGCGAGTCTTTCTTCCCCCCCGTTTTTTTTTTAAAAATCCGTGTTTAAACCCCGTAGTCACTTGAACTCCAAAGCCTAACTAATACCAATGGAGAAGACAGGCCAGTCGTGTGGAACACTGTCATTACAGAGGTTGTGCTCTTGGTGGAAGACATAGCTGGCCAGCAGGCCTTCACATCAGAGGGGAAATCCAAATTTAGCTTGGGGAGAGAAAAGCATTGTGCTGAGCACTGCTTGTTGAAAGGGCATTAGACTGAAACACGGTCACAGCCTGTAATCTTTTATTTGTTTGTACACTTTACTCATGTAATCTGCTTTCTACTAATACAGAGACGATTTCCTAAGTCATGCTGGGGAAGGGGTGGATAACTGATCCAGGTGGGGCAGATTTACAGCAGGTTGATGCTGTATACGACTGCACATGGTATTGTCAAATAGCAAGCGTTAAGCAAAGGAATGTTGAGTAGTTCAAACCATGTTTTTAAGGTATAGGAAGCAACACAGATCCTATGGGATGCTATGAGACAGTTTAGTTATGATGAACAGCAAAGTCGCCCTGAAACAGCAGATGGCAATAGTGCTGTGTATCGGCAAGAATCTGGCGATAAGATATGCATCATGAAACAGGGGTTTACGATTCAACCGAAGACAACATAGCAATTTTTAAAATCCAATACTTATTACTCATGCTTAAATAGATTTGCAATTTAAAGCATGTGATTTTTATTTGTTACAGTCCCTGTAATATCTAATAGCACTACTTCTTGTGCAACAGGCTACTAATCATCACATGTAAACCACTAAGTACAGAACGATAGTGTTTTATGATATTGATGGAGTTTAAAAAAACACAACACTGCCACTGTATGGCAACAGTTACCATAGTTACTATAAGACTTCCTTGCAACCAGAAATTCCCAGTTTAAATGACTGAAAAAGATGAATGTCTCTCAGAGGCCATAAATACATACTAATAATTTACCTAAGACACAAACAAACAAATCTTGCATTTCACATCTGAATTGGAGACTACTCAGTGCCAGCTGTGTGCGATAAAAGTCGAGCAGGAAGCAATCAACACTCTGCTGATTCCTGAGCCACCAATCTACCCTCACACACATATACCTGCACATACACACACTTTATCATTTCAGTGTTGCCCGTGGCTCTGAAATACAGCACATCAAAACAACCTGTAAGTTTCATTACCGATACCCTTGAACCTGCTGACTGGCCATACTGTCCACTAGCTGACACTTTGAAGAGTACCTCATCTCAGTCGCCTCTCCTGCCGCCATTCTGTGGTCCTGAGAAGAGATGATTGAGGATAGATTCACTAACATGGCTGCTATGAACATCAACATGTATCATTTTGGTTAACCACATAAATAAAAACTAAAAGGTAGTGATTCCTAACCTATATTCACAGGATACAGATATTCTTCAAAAGCAACAATTTTCTTTCCAAAGCTGGCAATCATGCAATCATGTTACTGCACATTTTTTTGAGCACTGAGTCAGTTGCAAAGCGTACCAGTTAGTATCCAGTCACCCAGTTTCCACAGATGAAGATGCTGGTGCTGGTGTGCAATGCTGGGGCTGTGTTGTGCCCATCTGGCAGGGCAGGGTTTAGCCCTAATCCCAGAGCCCCTCAGCAGGGGTGCCCCAGTCTGTTGATCACTGCCCCCCTGCTGGCTCCTCCACACTCCTGACCTCCTCAGTGCACAAAAACTCAGACCCCTGTCACAACCCAACACACATCAGCACATTAACTGCAGGGCGCTTTGCAAGATTAGGTTATGAGACCTTCATTTTCTACAATTCTTCTGTCGTCCCTCTAGGTACATGTCAATATTGGGCGAAGAGTTTTGCTGTCCAGCGGAGACATACAGGCTTAGGTAGCAGCTCCAGCGCACAAATACAAACAGGCAGTGTGAAAGACAAGAAGGAAATGTGACCCCGACCAACAGGAAAACATATCCACACACATGCAGAGGGCACAGAGGCTTGTTTTTGTGAGGCAATGCAGAATAACACATTTATCACACACACAAGTAGAGACCGAGTAAATATACACACACATAATTACAAAAACATAGACAGATAGGCAAACACACAAAGACACCCAGAAGCAGTCACCCAGCCATACACACCACACACCTAACCGCTGATAATCCCCTAGACACAGGAACACACTCGCACACACACGCACACATACAGAGCATCATTATGTTTATCACTGTGAACCAGCCCACCGACACCCATCACTCTAATTCCATTTGTCTGTTTAGATTCGTTTTGCTTTAATCCTCCCTTGTTTGTGCACATCTGCAAGCACTGCAATAGTACAGACACAGCGAGACCGAGAACGAGAGGGAGAGACACAGACAGAAAGAGACAGAGTGAAAAAGAGAGAGAGAGCGAGAGAGAGAGAGAGAGAGAGAGAGAGAGAATGCGCTCACAGGGAGCACTCTCCCTCCTGACATCCTGGTCCCTGTAGCTCCAGCAGAAGGGGCAGACAGGCGTATCTCCTTACCCAGGGAGAAGCTCCCTGTCCCAGCCACGGAGCCGCCGCCAGGCCCGCAGGCCCCTGTAATCACTGCAAACAGTCAAACATCCAGTCACACAGGCTCTTACACCAACACAACATTACAGGCTTTTTACACAGTATTACACCACATCTTATTATCCCATTCAAGTCCCTCTATTAGCTCAATTGGATGGTGGGATTTTCATTTGTAAATTGGGGGATTTTAGATTAGCTTGTCTGTCAGCGATGAAATGCCCCCTGAGACTGTGAATTATGTGACCAATCACATATGAATCAATGCTTACGCATACTGTAGTGCATGAATGGATGGTGTCAGCAAGAGGAAAATGAAACAACCTTAACCTAGATTATGTACTGTATGTATACTACATCAGAGATTTTATCAATGTTAGCATCACGGCTGCATGGCTGTATGGTCACAGATTAGATATAGTCCTCAACTCTTCTCTAAATACGGGCATATGATTTAGCCTTATTGTATAACAAAAACGTGAATGACTATTTTTGTACGGCTGACAATGAGCAGTGTTAGATTTTATACGGCATATAATATTCAGGTCTAATAGAGAATTATTAAAGAGATAAATATTAGCTGCTATTCACACCTAGCAGCAACATTATGCAGAACTGAAGCCGGTTGGTTGAAAGGAGGCGAATGAATTACCCCTCTTCCTCCCCAGGCCTTCCATTCAGACACGGAGTGAGGGAGAGAGGGAGGAGAGAGAGGAAAAAAGGCACCCCGAGCTAGTCGAGAGACCCGGCAAATTATGAAAATGCCTCTCTGTGTCCTAAATGGAGGCCGAGCTCTTTAATGTGGCACAAAATTAGAACCTGGGGGAGGAAGTGTGGCCCGCTTGATTGGCGAAACCCCTCCTGGCCCACTACCCTCCTTCCCTCCACCCTCCCCCTCTCAAAGCACACAGAGATATTATCCTGTGGCTGGTGGCACTCTCTTGTATTGGGGAAACTGAAGGACCCCAGAGAGAGCCCAGGGGCGTCCATAAAGGTGCCTAATTTGTCAGTTTACTCCTCAATTATTTAAATAGATCTAAGAAGGGAGCGGAGAATGGGGCTTTTTCTGCCTCTTCGCAGTCAAAGGCAGAGAGAGACCTTTCTCCACGGTAGCCATTTTCAATTGCGCTCTGCACTGCTGTCTTTGATATACAGAAGTGCTGTAGTGGAGAGGGGCTGTATCAAATAAACAAATGTGTGTACACAAGATAACAACGGGAACTTGGGGATAATATTCAGTTTGCTCTGAAGAACTCAAAGTTATTTCACATTTACAGATTAAAACAAACTTTACGAATGTGAGCACACAAACAAAATGATGTTGTATTTAGGCAAACACACACAAACGTTCCAACACATCTATCAGTGAGGATTTATGTGAGGTTTAGATATAGCGCAAGGATCTTTTGTTACTCATCCCTCCCACTCTTCTATCCATCCACACTATCAGGTTAAAACCCCAACCCCTGATATCCTATCAGCACCCCACACCCAGCACGGGTACCAGCTCATGCTGGCTGGCAATGCCAACTCTCAGCCAGAGAGACCACTGGAGGTATGTGGGCCCTGGGGCCAGAGATTACCAAGCAGTTGAAGACTGATCCTGGAAATGGAGATGTCGCATTCCCCAACCCTCTGACCTCTAATCCCTCACATATCTGCCTCTATTGTTGGGTCTGTTTTACTAAAGGGTTGAGGCTGTGTGGGGCTGTGGAGGATGAGGACGCTGTGAAGGTGGAGCAGGTCCACACAGGGTCCTAAGGTGACCTTATCTCTCACATGCATCTGGTGGAGACAGGTAAAGGACCCTTTCTATATCTGAATGCTTTGCCACAGACCCCTTTTGAAATGAACTCTCATCTGTGCAATTACAATTACTTTCAATAAGCTCTATATCTGCAGCCAGGCCAGCATTGTGCCCAGTGGCAGTACAATCGGTGGGTGTGCCTACAAAGACCAAAACAATGACAGAGTCCTTAAAATGCAGGAGAGACACTTAGAAACAGCTTCATCCATTTTGGCAAACAGACCATAGCAACCCAAATATAAACAGGAAACACAATGTAGAGCACTACGAACACCTGTACAAATAAACTCAGGAAACCTGCAAATATACTGTACCTGACATACAAACAGTGGCTACCACACACTGAGAAACACAACCATCAAGAGTGTTAGCAAACAAAAACCTGAGGCAAGTCAATCACGACATTACGTCAACACAGACTGACGGTAATGAGCCTAGTTCTACCCAATACACATCAATTAAATTATGGGAAAACAATAGTGTGTAAATGTGTAGGTGTGTAAAGAGATAAAGATAACGTTAAGTTTCCTGTGTTGGAAATTTACAGTTAACCTGACAAGAGTTCCCATTTTGTATAAACCTGCAACTTAGAGCACTAGAATAACAACAATCCAAAACTAAAAATATGTACGGGGTATGGTAGCAGGCATTGGCAACCCTCACAAAGATGGGTGGCACCTCGTAAACATCCTTGAAACAGGTTTCTCATGCTTAGGAAAGGGATCTGCAGGCAAAGTTTTTCAGAGTGCAAGATTGTGCAAAATCTGCGGCCAGCTCAGTATATCATGCCTCTCACACCCTCTATTCTCTTCCCAAACACTAACCAACACACCCCAGTCCTCCGCCTCCCTCCACTCCAAGCTTCCATCCAGCCAGGGAGAGGAGAGGAGAGGAGATAGGCCCAGTTGCTAAAGCTGTCTTTTCAGCCCCTGCTCCCGCTCGGTCTATCTGAGATACACAGCAAGCGGAGGTGTCGCTTTTCCGCTGGCATTTCGGACAGTATCTACTTATAGACGGGAGAAAAAGAGAAAAGAAAAACAGAAGGGGTATTATCAGGGAGGGATGAGAGCAGCAAAGGCATTTTGTCTTTTTATTCCCCTCCTAAGCCCTGGGCTTTGCTCCCAATCCGATTGGTCGATACGGCCAGGGATGTAAATGAAATGCAAAGAGGAATAAGGCTGGCTTCCCATCTCCAGTGTGTGCCCCCCTAAGTCCTCCGCCCCTCTTTCTCTGTCTTGCTCTCTGGGCTGTTTATGGTGTTGTGTTTCTGTCTCCCCATTCACAGACTTGCTGCTCTCCCTGTTTCCGTCTCACCCTCCTCACTCTGCCTCGTCCTCCACCGCCCCCTCCTCGCTCCTCTCTCGCTGCATCCCTCCCCTCTCCCTGGCTGGGCTCACAGCTCTTATCTCCTCAGACGCCCCACATTCCAGCGTTGCCGTGGCTCCCTGCCTGCATCCCTGGTCACGGCGATTCCATGGGTTCCCACAATCCTCAGCAGCTTGCTGATTTAGGGTGGGCAACTGACTCTCAGAGACAGGGGAGAGGAGAGGAACAGAGGGGTTAGGCAAAGACAGGGTGAGAGGGGATGAGAGTGTGGGAGACAAGAGAGGGATGACAAAGGAGAGGGGGGCAAGAAAAAGTAAACTAAAAATAACAGGAGCCTGAGACAAGAGACAGAAAATGATTGTCCACACAAAAACAAACTCAAATATGCAGAAACAGATTAAAAATTGTTGAAAAAAACGTATCGATATTTGTGACCTTAAAGTGTCCCATGGAAAAAAGAATGATCCAAAATGTATTAAAATAAACAGAATCTTTATTGAAATATATGAATCTTTAAAAACAAGTGGCTGTATTTTGTTTTTTAATGAAAAAAAATCCATCTGTGCTACAGCAGGTTGAGTCTCATCCTCCAGCCAGCTAACAGCCGTGGTCTGCGGACAAAGAGGACAGATTACATTCTGAGAAAACTGCACATGCACTTACTGTACATTGCTTTCTAGTGGTATCTCAAACAGGGCGATCCACCAGCAGTGTTTTAGAAACCTTTTAGCAATCACATGCTTTGACCTCTGCGCAACAAATTTCATTCATTAACATCAGAACCAGCGTTTTTTAAAAACAGTGTGACCAGAGTGTTTTGAACCCTGAAAACACACCAAAGACAAGTGACTGGTCCTCTCGCTGCTGGGTTTGCATGCTATGATTTCTCTCCAGCTATCCTCACAGGGCTAAAAGACCCGGGAGCTCATGGTCTTGCGTGTTTGTGTGTGTCCCTACAGTTTGCATGACTCCGTGCTCGTATGCTGATCAAAGTACTTTGCTTTTCTGTATGCTGATTTGTTTATCGACTAAGTTTATATGCTGTTTCGGCAGGGGAAAGGCTTGGGTGGAGATTTAAACATGTTCGCACGCGCACGCACGCACACGCACGCACGCACACACACGCACAAACGCACACACGCACACACGCACACACACACACACACGTTAACATGCAAACAAAAATCAACACACATGCACATAGAAGCGCACCTCTAAAAGGGTCCCTGGCATTGTGACATTTCACATTCCATTTAAATCCATGAGGGATTATAGCCCTCCCGTTAGGAACGAAGAGAGGGGGGAAAACACTCCTCGAATCCATTAGTTTTAAACATTTAAAGGACCATCGAAGATAGACTGATGGAAGGATAGAGGGGTGGGTGGGTAGTGCTGGTTATGCGGAGTGAGGACTGTGTGGCACAGCACAAGTCTGTCCTAGATTAAACAGCCGCTCTAATCCCCCATTTCTGCCCCCAAATTGGTTTTCCCTCAATCTCGGTCTTGCCATCCTAATGTGAGAAAAAGAGAAGTAGAGCAATGGCCGAGGCAAAATAATCAGCACGTCAAAAGCTGTGAGAGCAGAAGAGGAGAGGAAAAAAAGAACGTGATGTAAAGATAAAGCAATCAAATTGGCGATTTTAAGGGGAGCACGAACTGTTTGATTGGGGTCAGTCAAGGCTTCATGTAGTCATGCTCTGTCCCTGGTCTGTAAACATTTATCCAATACAGCCTTTCTGAGTGGTAGCGCTCTGTCCTTTGAGCAGAGTTCTGTTTGGTAGATACTTGCTAGTACTTTTGCAACAGCATTCCTCTTAACTCCCAACAGAGAAGTCCAATTTGGCCAACTAATTATTGTTTTATCCTTCTGGAGCACCACCTTAAACAATGAGAAGAGGCACATTGGCTCAGACTTCATCCCAAGTGACTTGCACTTCGGCCGGGCTTGCATCGCACTCTTAGTGTGCCAGCTCCATGTGGGCCTCTTTGGAACTCATCATGGGGTTTGCCTCCGGTTCTGGCGGCGCTCATCTCTCTCTTTTAGCAAGTCAGTAATGGCTGAGCGTATGGCAGGCTCCTGGGGATCTGTGGGTTCCTTGTCTATGTAAAGACTAAAGTGCTGGGTGCTGCAGGTCAGCAGGCTGTCTGCACTGTAGCCCCGATGACCTGAGCGTAGCAGCCTTTCACAGGCCAGTGCCAAGTTCTTATCCCAGTTTGGAGGGTAGTTTGAGTGGGCCTCCACAATCTCCTTATACAGCTGCAGCAGACACAAATACATATATACAAAGAGACACACAGATAAAAGCAGATGTTACAGCAAATAACAAAAAAAAGCCCCTTAATGTGTTGCACTTTGCCTTGTGTGGCACTTAAATCTATCCCATTCTGCTAAATGCGAGTATTGTTTGTTGAGGTCAGACTCACAGTGTAAGACAGCTCAAAGAGGCGAGCTTTCCCCTCTCCCTGCATCCTTTCTGCCAGGTCAAACAGAAAGAAAGCCGTCTTCATCCTGAAACAAAGCACACAGGATCAGGGCTAAGTGCTGGATGGATGAGCCATGCAGATCCACACTCACAGACGCACCACTCCAATGGAGTGATTTATGTAGATGCCGCCACCAAATAGAATGTACATGTAGATGCTCTACCACACAAGACTGGTTTATGGAGATGTTGAAGCAAGCTAGTATGCATTGTGACGCAGCTTTTTTTCTGCACACTAAAGTATACAACCTCTCCAAAGAGGAAACCAATATCTTGGTATAAACTTTACTGTACCTGGCTTGCCACATCTCCTCATTAGCAACACGCTCCCAGGACGCTGGATGGAAACTGTTAGACACATGAAAAAAAAAAAAAAATTCTTTAGATAATGGCTTCAGGCCTTGGCTTTTGCACAGTTCCACTACCTATAAATGATTATTTATGTGAATATATTGTTCCACTCGGCTGTGCAGGTTTTGATACACTAAACATCAATGTTTGCTGCATAAACATTAAATGACTGAGCAACAATACCAGCGAGCACATTAGACATGGAGTAAAACCACATCTCCTTTTTTTCACTTTGTTGACTGTAAACACTTGACCTCTTCTTCAAAAGAATATTTTAATAGGGTTGCCGAGCTAATATTTGGCTTGTGGGCATCGGTGGACACGCTTGTCGTGAGGGTACGGGAAATAATGTCACAGTATTCAGTCGTGGATATCTGAGTGAATGAAGGGCTGCTGGCAACAGCAACAGAATATGGAGCTTTGACTAATTCCACTTTTGACACAGTTATTGACAAAATGCAATAAGAAACTCATTATTTTTCATCTTCAGTCTCATTTTCAGATGGCTGAGGGCCTAATGTCTTGCTCTGGTTGAATTCACAAAGAGTTGGATCACAGCATGGAGAACAGAGGACAACCTCACTGAGGGAAGCTCTGTGAAGTCTGGGGAAGGGTGATTGAGAAGACCACAGAGATGAGAAGGCGTGGAGGTGCTGGCTATGAAATACGTTTTGAGGACTCCTTCGTTTGGGATTAAAATCTTTCTGAGTGAATTCTAGTTAAATCCTAGAATTTATGAAAGATCATAAATTGTTTTTTTAACAATATGCAAAATTATTTGGTGATAAAAATGCAAATAATATCCAGTTGATTTAAAGTTAAACCTTCTCACTCATCACTGTGGAGGTAAACAGTGTTCAAGCCCATAGAACTGTGTTCTATATTCTAGATACAATTTTTGAATTCTCTAAGATAACATAAAGACAGACCTTCAGAGTAACATGTTTAGAGCGATGCACAAGACATAAACAACATGGACTTTCTGTTGGAATACTTCACCCAAAAGCAACATCACATAGCTTCAATAAGGACTTAGAACACATTTTTGCAGGTTGTCAATGTTACTGTTAAAAAAAAAGTTGAATGTGATTTTTTTCAACCTTAAAGCTTCTTAAGAGGGAGACAAAAGCAGAAATTGCATGTGAAGGGGTTAAGGGCATAACTGTAGGGGAATGTTTGAGGATTTTGTATATGCACCTGTTGTGTGGCTCACTCCAGTTGTAGATGTTGCGTGTACGTTGGGCCCACCTCTCGGGGTGAAACTGTCTCTGAACTGGTACCAAGTAATCACACACACCCAGTGGCCAGCGAGAGAAACTATTTTGCCAGCTTGGGTCTCCATCAGGCAGCCCAATACAGGCAAACACATGCCTCCTGCAGAAAAACAGAAAGAGGCTTGGCATATTCTCAATTATCATCCATGGAAACACCACTCTTTCTCCTCCCTGGTAACTGAAGAGAAGACACACAGCAACATCATGTAAACAAACATCTTCTCATATCCCAACACTTTGTAGCTTCCCTCCAGCCTGGTGCTGCACACCAAAAGCCTTGGGCCCTGAGGGTTAATCCCACGGGTCAGTCTTGCCCCACAGAGAGACAGACATGTTGGCCTGGCAAACACTGCCCCCTGGTGGGCTTGGTATTAACAGGTCTCCAGCCAGATTTGGGGTCTCTATTCCTTTTGGAGGAGTGAATGATGAGAGCAGGGACTAGCAATGAGTGCACCAGAGACTGTTCCAAATCAAGTAGATTAGTCGACTCCTGTAGTTCATCAAACTCCTTTATGGCCTCAACAGTTCTATGGGCTTATCTTCTCCCTGCACTCACCGCTGTGTCGACCATCCCACTGATCTCTGCCTCATTGGATCGCCCACTTGTTAATATAGACCATTGTTGCCCTCCCAATTCATTCTTTCCATTTTACACTTCTATTTTTCTCTGTTCAGACCACCCTTTCATTCACTCTCAGCCCTCTCCCTGTGTCTCAGTGACTCACTGTGTGTTGTGCAACAGAAACTGCTCCAGACTGAAGGTGTCTTTCTCCTCAGGGTGGACCGGGTCCCACCAGCGGCCAGGGAAGTGCACCCCAGGCTGGTGCTGCGCCAGCTTGGCCACATACCAAGGGTATGTCATCATCTAGAAAGAAGAGAGTGTACCACCAATTCTGTTTGATTCTTGTGTTCATTAGTTAAATTATAAATCTGTAAAATTCACTCATAGTATTTATTGATTTTAGTATTTTTTTTTAGGATATCAAAGACATTTACTTTTCTTTATTAGGGATCTATAGTTGAAGACTTGTTTAAATTTCCTATTTTTATTACTTTGCTGTCTTTAAGCCATTTATTATTGTGATGCTGAAAAGATATACAAACCTGTGATGTACATAATGACTATACATTGGGTTTTGCATGAGACTACTGATTTCTTTCTTACCTTTTTTTTTTAATAAGAAAGAGATTTCTTAAAATACACAGAATCAAATTCGCAGCTTACAGACTAAAAACATAAAATTACACACAATGAAATAATGCTTAGTTTTGTGTTTTTCTGGTAAGCCAACAATATTGCTATTTTTTTTTTACTTGAGTTTGTAATACTAGTGGAACTTTAGGGGAAACTTCAGACATGGGAGAATAGGATTCAATGGATAAAAAGTTTTGAAATTGATCCAGTATGCTGTTGAACACAGCCATCAAACGAGCTGTAATGTAATGCATTGTTGCAATTGTTCACTGTGAATCTACAACAATTATAAAGGCTTGTTTTTGCCACTAACAGGTTCAGATTCTTATTGTAGCAGCTGACTTCTTTGAAAATTTGCCCTTTACTTGACATGACTTTTACTTTGAAATCAGACATCTTAATAAAAGTACTTTGGATTTGTATCATTTATCTAAACTTCAGTGAGAAAGCAAGAACAGCTCAAACACAAGAGAGTGGAGAATCAAAGCTCTGACCTCCTGGTCGACCAGACGGACATCGGGCCGTACACCCTGGCAGTAGTGTACGTAGCGCAGAGAGTTTCCAGGCAGATCTCCTCTGGTCAGGATGATTGAGTCTGATGGGAAGGAGGCCAGAAGCTCCCTGCCGAACCTTTCAACCACACTGTTTCTGCTCTGATCACACTCCCTTGGGATTATCAACGCAAACACCATGATACAGTATAACATCATCAAAACATAAGTTGTGTTTACTTGAATTTAAAAATGGGGTTGAGTGCCTCCTTACTCCTGCTTAGAAGTGTGTGTGATGTGTACTACTGTGTGTACGTGAATGTTTGTAGGTACGCTTTCAAGGTGCTCTGAGGGTAAGTTGTCAGTGCCCCCGCCCCTTCCCCTCTGCAGCACGCTCTGGCTGCCTATCTAATCGTGAGGAGACAGGTGTGATGGGTCTGACAGCACAGGCCATGCTCTCCCCTTGATCAAAGCCGCTCAGTGATGGCTGTCTGGCACTCCCCAGCACTACGCTGGTGTAATCTGCCTTCTCGGACAGCTAACATCTCAGACTGAGCTCTGTGAGTGGAATCTATGTGCTAACCGTGCCTCTCTTTAGCCCCTACCATGGGGTGAGCAGAGAAAAACCTGACATGTGGAGTTCAGACCTGCAGTATGAAGCTCAGAGGAGAAACAAATCAGGTTGACTCAGGGAAAACTTATGCATGGGGATTTGAAAAGAAACTGGAATGAGAAAGGAGTTTTTATTTCACTAGAACTTTGCTCAACAGAAGTATTTAAAAGCAACTTCAAATTCATTTGACTCTACTGTAGTGACTGCATGGATACTGTTAAACTGATTCCACAGAGAAATTACAAAATGTCTATTTTTTTTTTATCTGGACAACTAAAAGAAACTCTAAAACAAGGGACACAAGATTAGAGCTTGAAATCACCAATTGCCTGTATATGTACAATCAAAAGCAGCAGTGGCAAGTAGTCACCTCTTACACTGGTCAGGCTGGGTTTTAACTCTTTGCAAGCTTGAAAATTTGAGGTATTCGTTTATTAATAAAAACGCACAATATGGTTTTTAATCACTTTATCAACTCAATTTTGATATACACACTTAATGTCAAAATCCTTCATTGTTTTTGTCATAACTAGTTCAGGGGTAGACCATCCACTTAAAGTTGTATTCTTCTTTTTCTCATAAGTTCTCCGTGAAAATGGCACTGACCACAAAGACTGGATTGACGAGGCTATATGGCAATGAAATGAACCCCTGACTGCTTGCCGCTAAAATATTCAAGCTATCTATACGCATGCGTGTTGGCCGATAAGCTGCTTCACTGGCAGCTTTTTTGCCATTCAAAGTGCTCACATTCAGTAAACACAGGCTCCAGAACCAACTGTACTACTCAGTATTACAGTGCGCATACATGCACCAAGCTGTCATCTGCACTGCATTTTTTGTCAGGTTCACTGGTGCATTGTGATCATGGTTCTTATAATTGTTGCAAAGTGTATATTATCAGTCTAGATTTGAGTGTTGAGTATCGGAGATCTCAGATGTACAAAAAAAGGGTCTACTTTCATATATAATGGAATCAAATACTGCTCGGCTTGTGGGGCTCAATACCTGAATCAATTTATTGAAGAGTCAACAGCAATGTCACTTTCCAGAAATCTTGACCAAGTACATAAAATAACCCACAAAGCTTGTGGCAAATAGTTTTACGGAGGAGCAATTTTCTTTCCAGTGTAGTTTCCAAATGATAGTGACCACAACAAGGTCTAAACATATAACAACAATACATTATAGGAATGCTGTAATGAACTGAAAAAAGCATGCAATTATTCACAAATATTTTGCACCCTACTGCTGTAGCTTGATAAATAGCACTACAGGTAAGAGGAGAAACTATTTAGATCTCGGAGTGAACTGTCCCTTTAAGGAAAATGTCTGTTTTTTGGCTCTATGCTCTACTGGATCGGAAACGAAACAACGCAAGGGTAAAAAGGACTTTGAGTCCTACACTGTTCTCATTAAGTACATGTTGAAAAACCACTAAATGTTTACTTAAAGGCAGAATTTCATTTTATTTGAACTTGCACCCAAGTAATAAAAACATATATTATAATATTGCCCTGATATTCATGGAATACAATGTATGTTTTTCATTACCCCCAACAGGAATATTGTTACTGTAACTGAGTGCAATGCTCACCTGTGATTGGTGTGCACCATATGTGCCAGCAGAGCCATAGTGAGGACCCAGCCTGTGGTCTTCCACACCCCCCCATGGCCTAGCCTCCTCTCCAGCTCAGTGTGTGTCCGGCTCAAGCCGAGGCCTGCCAGCACACACACTGCAGCATCGCTCTGGAGCCAGAAACGCTCAACCTGCAGGAAGTGAGCATGCATGAGAATACAGGAAACACACACACTTCAGTGTTTCCTACAGTTCTTGTCCCAGGTTTAGTAATGGAGCATTTTCAGGATCATTATCAATGTATACTGCTATGTCTAGAATTTTATTTCAACATGTTTGTACATACATTTAAAATTGTAAAAGTAACCTCATTTTATAGCCACTATTTGGCTGATAGAAGATGTCAAATTGAGTTTAAGTTTAACAGCTCACCACTCCAAGCAGCAGGGGTCTGCTGATGTCCAGGTTGGCTCTCCAAGCAAAAAACAGCGAGTAGACCACCAGCATGGCAATCAACAGCCAGGACACAGAGCGACACATCCTAGTAGGGGAAAGGGAATTAGTTATGTGGTGTACACATATTGTTCTCATTTTGTTATCACTTCATGGTTATTGTTGTGTACATTCCTGGACTGCTACGTCCAAATATACAGTTTTATATGACTGTCTGTTTACTCTATGAAAATATACTTGTTTTGAAAAAGTCCATAAAAACATTAATGCAGGGATGGAGATCACAAGCCCTAGAGCAAATGTATACGCCAGCCAGCTAAGAGGTGCATGATTGATTTTCTAATGCAGACTGAGTCATAATGAGCTGGTGCCAACCGCTGAATCACAAACTCATTACAGTACAGCTGTAAAATGTACTTATGCACTAAACAGAAAACACGTTACCCTTGTGGCAATAACAAATCATCATCTGAAAATGAAAGGACACTTTCAAGCCGGAGAAAATGACTTTTCTTGCCAATAAATTGATCTGATAGGTTCCGCTTGCTGGCCATTGACACATAATGTCAAGATTTTGTTTTTCTCCTCACATTATGCACAATTAGTAATAAATAAATAAATAAATAAATAAATAAAT
>JAOWBC010000248.1:13161175-13220087 GCA_028566105.1 Hypoplectrus providencianus | reverse complement strand
ATAATGTCAAGATTTTGTTTTTCTCCTCACATTATGCACAATTAGTAATAAATAAATAAATAAATAAATAAATAAATAAATAAATAAATGAAAGCTGATTTTCTTGGAAGATGTCGTGATATTCTTTACATACAAATCACTCCACTCCACATTTCAACATTAGGTGAATTAGCATTTGCATGGCTTCCTTTTGCCATCCTATGAATTGACGTTGTTCTTTTTTTTATCTGTGTGTGTATTCAGCCAAGTTTATCAAAGTGGACCCCAGGAGAGGGGGAAGCAAGGGGTGGCCCTGCACTACAGAGCCCCAGGGCTTCACCAGGCTTTATCAGCTCCACCCCACAGACCCCAGAAAAGGCACTGCTGTAATGATTTACTGGATCACACCGCAGCACTGCCACAAACAGATACATACAAGCAGCGATTTACTTGTCCACACAAACATGTTTTTGAAAATTCAAAATACACATCAACCTCTCTTGATTTGAATGTGGAGCGTCGCGACAGCTTGACAGCTAGGTGCCTCAGTGTTTTTTTGTATTCCCTTTTCCTAAGATCAGCATTTTGTCAGTGGTTTTGTTCTCTGTCTTTTACTCCAGGGGATTAGATTTTTGGTTGAAGTGGCTGCTGAGATATGTGACAGAGTTTGGTGTTTTTTAAATGCTGGCATCTCGCTCATCCTACCTGTCCCACAAAGAGAGGAGAAGGCCCAGCCCTGCCAGCACCAGAACGGTAACAGAGAGGTCTTCCAGGCAGTGGTCCAACTGGGCCCTGCGCACACACAAACACACGTAACATGATGGACACCAAAGACAAGCTCAATTACCCTCCCTGCTACTGAACTCAAGGACACCAATTATTAAATGCCCTCCATCCCCTATCAAAACAAACTCCTTGGACTGTGTGCTCCTTCTTTCAATTGGATTGACAGATACGAATGACTGTGTCATCCACCCCCCGCTGCCCCATCCTCTCCTCACAGTGCCTGTCAGTCACAGAGCGCTTGCTCAGAGCAGAGATATAGTTTCCTGCCTCTTCCTTAATACCCATCTCTATTTGACAGCTTATTGAGTCTCTATATCTCCCAATGTACACTATGTGTGAATGTGCTCACGAGCGTGTGTTTGTGGGTGTGTGTGTCAGCTTCTCCAGCGGGTTTACGTCTCCAGTGCGACATGCCTGTCATGTTCGCCTCTCTTCCCCATCTTGAAGGTGTGCTTGTCCATCAAGCAGCAGGGGTGATGGGAAGGGGTGGGTGCCTGGCAGAGGGGGGGCTGGTAGTGGGGGGTCTTAAGACGCACATGCACCCCCATCCCGTCAGCTGGAGAAAGATACCAGGAGTGGGATGACTGCGGTGGTGGTGGTGGTGGTAGCGGGGAGCAGGGGAGGGAATCGGGTGGAGGAGGTGGAGGGGGGTTGCTGGAGTGGAAAAATACAATTTCTCCAGCTCTATTGCAGTGTCTGTCATCACAGCTTGTCACGCTTAAACACCAGAGCTGAGTGATCATTTCAAACTGCTGGAGAAACAGAACACAGCGATTTGGCCCTCTAAGCAGGTTCAGTTCTGCTTTGATGGGAGAGAGTGGAATGGGAAGAACAAAAGCTGCTGGGGAGAAGAGAGAAGAGAGAGAGATGGGCTGAAGAAATTACTCTGGCCTCTCAGAACAGATTGGAGTGTCTAAAACACCGGAACTAGTGCCAAAAATGGTTGGGTCATTCATCTGTAGAACCACATGTGCCCTCACTGTGCCTAAGATCAAACCTCCCCCTTAGTTTTCTTTATTGTTTCTTTCCGATTCTCTCTAAGAATCGACTGTCAAGGTTGTACACACCCACTATTTGGACCAGTGCACGACAGCAGCACTGTTCAATAGAACTCAGTTTTTTAAAATAATATCACACAGCCCCATCAACTAAGCCATTTTGATATAATTCATTTCAAAATTTGGAATAAATTGATGTTTTAAGTATTCTAATAAACTGTGTGAACAAAAAAGTACTCACTTTAGCATTGAGGTCAGGGGTACAGAGCTCTCCGTCTTTGCCTGCAAACACAGAAAGAATAGAGTAAAAACAAGTGGTATACTAGCCCTAAACAAAAAACAACATCCCTGGCACATGATGACTAATGGCACATAATAAAACCAAAAATCCAGAGAAGTGTGTTAGCTTTATTTCATCGTGTCAAGCAGCACGTACCAAACTGAAGGTGCCATATTCAGCCCTCAGCAGGTGGGTCAGCAGGCCTGATAGGGTGGTCTGATCCCCCCAGCTCCAGCGCGCTGTGTTGAGGTAGGAGGAGATGGGAAGGTAGATGTACGGCAGAAAACCGGCGAGGAAACACATTCCCAGAGACACAAGGCCACACAAAGACAGCTCCTGTCAAGATTGTTTAGAGAGAGGTCAATTGTTTTTTAATGATCTGCAAAATGAAAAGAACATAAGAAACTGAAAGCTTTTTTTTTTTTTACACAAGGGACGGGAACATGACAGGGGAGACTAAATATTTTACATTCATCCTTTACGTTACCAGGCAAGTTTAGGAAAAATCTTGACATTGAAATATTCCGAGGAACCTGGACATACTTCAGTTGAAAAATAAATTACAGGACATAAATTAAGGAATAGAACTCAAGGAATATATATATATATATATATGTATATGTATGTTCACTTTACTATGTGTTGAGTTGTAAAATTACTAATTTATTAGAAATAAAAAATAGAAATAAGTATGGGATGTATAATCGCTGACTGAACACAACTGATTTGAACCAACCCTTTGAGATTTCTTAAACACCAATTTAGAATCTGTTCTGTGTGAGTTTCTATAATATGATCCTACAACTTACCCTGTGAGAGTAAAGTCGGTAAAGGACCCAGGGAATGATGACCAGTACATACAACACCAGGGTATGTTGGTTACAGAGGCCCAAGCCACAGCACAGCGCTCCCCAGTGTGCAATCTGTCAAGGTCAAGTATTTTAGTACAGCACTGAGGGTTTAATGTGAAGTTATCTTAATGAGGCATGTGAGAAAGTGTTACCTTCCCCCTCTTGGTGGCGTTTTCAGCACAGTGAAAGCTGGCCGTCAAGAAGAAGAGCAGACCAACAAAAAGGTTGTTGAGTGCAAAGACCTCTGCCACCACGGACCACTGCCAGGTAAGCCTGGAAGCTGCGAACAGCCCTGCAGCCAGTACTGCTCCGGGGCCTGGGCCTGCCAGCCTGACAGTGAAGGAGAAGAGGCCTAAATTGTACAAAACCTTGGAAAGACATTTTCCTCCACCCAACAAAGTGTACATTTAAAATCACATGCAATAACTTATTCCAACTAAAATTAGTAATCAGGCTGTCCAATATTCAAGTATACCCATCCAAGATTTACTTTTTGTTCTTAGAAAGTTCTGTAGCTTTTAAAGTGTCTATTTTTTTCTGTATTTTTTTTAATCCAAGTTCAACTACACTGACACAAAAAAGGCAAAACAACAAAGTCAGCAGCTTCACACAAAATTAAAATTTTTGCCGTAACAAAAGCCACCACTTCACCCAGACTAATTTTGGGACCCATAATAATCTTCCCTCGACCCAAGTTTGCTTCTCGGACAAGACCTTGAAAAACACCCAGTGAATTGGGCCATTCACATATCATGAGAACTCCCTCCACAGCAGCTGGTTGATCTCGAGCAGACTGGCACAGAAACCACCGTGGTAGAGATAGCACTTTATCCTCAGCTTCTTAAATATAATGTGTGCACAAAAGTTTCCCCTTCCTCCTCTCCTGTACTGTCTCCATCTCCTTTGCGGTAATTGAAGCAAACTTGGGATAATCTGTCATACGCTAAGACCCACCACTTACTAAAATGAGAGACAGAGGGGGAGAGAGAGAGGCGACAAATGATGGTGAGAAGGGAAAGAAAAGAAAAATAGTGCAGAGAAGTGTGCGTTAAAGGGGTGAGACAGTGTGTGGGATAAAGGATGAAATATAGAAAAGGGAAGAAAAAAGTTCAAGAAGAGAGAGGGGAAAAAAGAGAAAGGAGAAAAAAAAAGCAGCCCAGTCCCCGGCATGCTGGCTCTGAAATATGAGCAGGCTCGACAATTAGGGAAGTCAGGCAGTATGGCCCTTTCCGCCATTGTGTGGAGTGGCTTAGAGTCCTCATCAGCCTATCAGCTAACTGACAGGCAGAGAGCTGCTCTATTCAGCACCGCAGATACAAGCTGCAGGCCAAACGGCTGCCAGGTCCCTTATGACCCCACAATCCCTTGCCGGTGACAGCTTCAAGCTCCATAGCAAATTAGGCGCTCTCACATTACAATCGCAGAAGACAGATTCCATTAACGGTATCTGAAATTGAGTAGAGAGCAGGCCCGTTATCAGACCTGACTCATAAGCACCGCCATTAATCACAAGGCATGATACCATTTATACATTTCCAGCTCTCTGCCTGCCGCTGTGATAGTCAGCCACAAAAGGCCTGATGAGACTTAGGCTAGGGGAACAATGGAGCTTTCTGAGGAAAGCGCGGTAAATCAGGAAAAAAAGGAGAGGGAGAGCGAGAGCAGGGTAGAAAAAAACTCTTGCTTGCTGACTACTTCCCCTTTTTTTCTTGGGTTTTCTCTCTCCTTCTCTCCACTATTTTTCCTCAGTGTTCACTGTAAGGCGAGCCTGCTGAATGAGTATGCAGGCGTGTGTATGTGTGTGCACATAAAGAGGGGGGGTGGACTGTGTTGATGGGGCGTCTAGGAGTGGGTCTTAATAAGAGATAGCTGCGTCTTTCTCGCTGCACCGCTCCAGGAATTAGTTGTAACTTGAAGGAAGGATGAAGAAGGATGGGGTGGAGGGGGGGCAGATGGGGACTTTTGTTGAGGTGCAGAGACCCCCCGCACCCATAATTTTACCTCCCTGCATGACAATTAACCCACGGCTCATACACCTAGCAGGGGGGCAGATTTTGGGGCAGCACTGGGTGCTGAACAGTCATGGGGGTCCACGGACGAAGTTATTACACAGAGTATGTCCCTGCCTCTGAAGTTTCGTCTTATAGTCAGGCAGCACTCCTCACATATTCAGAGACACACACACAAACATGCACACACACACACACACACACACATTCCTGTTCTTCAACTTCTTTATTCTTCCTGAGTGCCTGACAAATCTCTCCGTTAGAGCTTGTCAGTCCGTAAGAGCCCAGTGATGTGTGTACAGTGCAGGCTGTAAATGACCTGTCTGTCTGCGCGGGACCACCTGGGTCCCAGTCAGCCTCTCAAGTCTCTCCACAGCTCATTCTACAGACTGGCTGCTCCCAGGGCGCGCAGATAAAGCAGGACACATTCTGACACCAGTGTGGCCGTGTTCCCTGTTATCATGACTCAATGCAGTGCAGGATGCTGCTGTGCTGAAATGTTGTGGCTCAGTGACAATGGCCTGGTTGAGATGTGGCAGGAGAATAACACGGCTGACAACGAGACTATTCTACCCTGAACTGATCCACCCTGCCAAAATGTCTGTGTCATCACTTGGGTAATTAACTGAATGACAAATATTATGCATAGAGGCTGGAATGAAGGAGAAACTTGTTAATTATGTTGAAGGTTAGCAGAGAAAATTAGCAATAAGTCAACTTTTTTTTAAACTAAAAATCATACATATGGTATGAAAATGTTAAAAAATAGAAAATACACAACTATTCTGAACACAGGTTTAAATAGAGAGCTCAAAGGTAAATAAAAAAAATAATAATGAATTGCAATGAGACAACAGGCTCTGGTAAGCAATGCCCCCTTCAAGGACACAACAAAAGCTCAGTATAATCACTTTCAAGTGTCAAAATGGGACCTGCCTCATTTACCCCCTCAGTTCTACAGTATGGGCCAGAGACGTGCCAGCACCAGTCGTCTGTGCTAAATAACAGCACACAAAAAGCCTGCACCAGCACTCTGCACTGAATGAGGCTTCACAATGGAGCTGGCCAAGGGAGCCACTGTCACACACCACCCCGGGGAACATACAATACCACTGCTGTGCCATCGCGGATCAGCGCTGCACTGTTCTCTAACCGAGTGGTGTTTTGGGGAAGCAGTGCTGGAAAAGAATCACACATTCCTGAAGAGGGTAGAAAGCCCCAGAGAGGAGGTGGCCTGCTCCGGCGGAGGCGGAGGTTTCCAGCTGGCCCTCTCTGACACCCGAGGGCTCTCCTTTGGCCAGGACACTAGGCAGGGTACTTAGCAGCTATTATATGACAGTGGTTAAGTGTCTGATGTAGTGCTTTGAAATTTCAAAGCCAAGCAGCAATTGATATACAAACTTAAGCTCTTTAAATTATACATTCTGTGTCTGCATAAGGGAACCAAATACAAAGGAAAAGATCCCAAAGTGAATCTCAAAGTGTTTTGAAACCAGTCAATATCTTCTAAGTGGAATTGTATTATTACAATATGATCACACCATGTTATCTTTTTTGAAATATTGTCATATTATTAACAATAACACATGCTTGTTCAATCTACACTTCTGGTTATGTTTATTTATCAAAAGAATACCAGTCATCCTGTAAAAACAGATTTATTGTATCTAATGCAGATATGGAGGATTCTTCTAATGTGTAGGAAAACAACTCTGATGACATCACCTCACAGTGGCTCGGCCTATGGATCAGAAAGCCTGTATTACAAACTGGAACTGGAACTGGAAGACCAGGCGTTGTGGGAAATGTAGGCACTAATAGACAGATATTCAAATTTTCTCTGGCGGTCACTTTTGCAAAATATTATTTATCTTATAACAAAAAAAAAATCTACTGTAAATAAATTTACTTTTATTATGAATTAGAAGATAGTCCACAACTGTAAGGTCAGTGTCACTGTTCCAGTGTTTTGGCTACTTGACACTGTAGGTCTGGATATCTCAGTGTGTGCCATTACAATGTAATTTCATACTAACAAAACTGTTATTAATGCTTTCACCGGAGTGCAGACAGACAGAAACCGGCGAAAACCTCTTTGGCTGAGGAAATAATCACACTACTCTTTATACTATTAGTAATATCTATACATTTAAATAAACATTTATAAATATATAATTGAGATAATAATATGAACATTATTTATTACTTGTTTTTCATTTTTCAAAATTATTTGGTGTGAAATTAAATTCCAAAAGACACATTGGTCCTCATCCAAATAAGATATTTATAGAGGTAAATAAAATAAAATTACATTCTTTTAGATTGCCTAGTTCTAATCCTTTTTTTTTATCCGACTTTCTAAACTAAAAATCTAGGATAACACAGCCTAATTTTCAGCTGGTGACCAAACCAGGCACTTCCCTGTCTTTCCTGACTCATCCGGTGTGTGAAGAGGAGGCTGTCTGCTTGTACAGAGAGGAGGGTAAATAAGGGTCCCAGTGCTGCCGCTCAGACACCCCTCCTCCAGGAGAGCGCTCCAGTGCTCCAAGTGCGTGTAAAATTAATCACCACAATTCTGCTCAAACAATGCAGCCACTGACATGACAATTTCTTCCAGAATGCCATCTTAATCTCCACCCAACACACAAAAATTACAGGAAGAGGGGAAAAAAAAAACAATTTACAAAAATCCTGTGTTTATGCAATTCACTGAATGCCATTTTTATTGCTGCTTTTTCCAACAAAGTCATTAGGCACACACCAGTGATACATAAATGTTGCTGTATAGATTCCATTAACTAATTCTGGGTGAATTGTAATTGCCGAGTCTGATCCGTCTCCGTGCCTGGTGCCTTATTAAGACTGCCTGTGGTGGGTGAGGAATGTAATATTGACGTCCGAGGCAGACACAATCTTGGGCCCACGGGCGAAAGGAATATTAAACTGGTACTGTATTCTGCTGTCTATCTAGCCCTCCTCCCTCCTCCTCTCTATCCCCATCCCATAGCCAGTAATGAGGAAATAACATCTTCATTAGACATCTGTTTAACTGTATTAGAGGATGAGTCCTGGGGGAACCATTGGTCATGCTGAGGATGGGGGGAGTAAAGGAGGCCTGTTGGACTACAATATGACGGCTGAGATACTGCAAAAATGGAACAAAAGGTCCAGAGATTGGGGCCTTTTAAATAGACAAACCTAAAATTGTCTTTTGCATTTCCACAAGAAAATAGAAATGGGTGTTTTCTCTTTTGCCACTTAGGATGAAGATATAATCTGACCATAGCAGATGTGAAAGGGAGGGGCAGCTTTGCCACCTGCAAGGAGAGGTGAGCACATTATTCAACAAAACAACTATATTCAGCTGTTTATAGGAAATCACAACTCCCGCACAAAACAAAACTATGCAATGGATGCATAACAACAATCCCAAAACACATTACGCCTGACATGACCCCAACAAAATACACGCAACACCACCCCTGTGGAAAAACAACCCACCTATGCAAGGAGGGAAGGCGCCATCAGGACCATATGGTGGAGGTCCTTATAAGGAGCTAGGGATGAAGCTCAGGGCAGGGGATGGCACCACGCCCACCCTCCGGTCCACTGAGGTATCAGCTGTGCCACATGGGCCAGCTCTTGGCGGGGGAGCTTCTCGCAGGTGTGCATTTTGTTTTGAGGGCCGCCAGGGAAAGGGGAGGCTAGGCCAGGCATGCTTGATGCACTTCTAAGGTCCTGTTATGTAATCATGCGATCAAACAAAAAGTGCTGATGACTGAGTGTTGCGAGGTTGTTTTCTGCTCTGATGGCTGTCAGCACACTAACGTGTCTGCTCCTGGTTTCTCAGGATAAGCTCGGGGAATGGAGAGAGATTGCTCCCAGGTAGCAGAGATTCAGAGCAGCTTTAGCAGATAAACTGCGAAACGAGAGAGCACAGAATACCAAGCTGTCTGGATTATCCTGCTATGAAGAGTGCATTCCTCTAGAGACTCACAACTGAGGCCTTTAGCAATCCACAGGCAAAATGTTTCGTTCTGTGAACCTCCAAGTGCAATCGATAGTAATTATCATTACGTCCACCATCCTCAAAGGCTTGTCAGGCCATGGTGTGAAAACATAACAAGACAAGCAATTTGGCCATCAAACCATATGATCAAGCCAAGAGAACTGTAATTGACAAATCAAAGGGAGGCTAAGTGCTACATTTAAACTTATGCAAGAGAGAGAAGTGGCTTCCAAGCCTATCAACTTACATTCCCCCACATTAAACACGGCAATCTGGCCGACTAATTTAAATTGATACATCAAAGGCTTGCCATGTTGGGTATACTCCAGATGAATTTCAAGGTCTTACAATTTACTATTTGAGAGAAACTGCCTTCAAGTACCCATATTAACTTCAATACATTTTGCCATCTGAAAATAATCACACAAAGCGATGATTAGATTGGGNNNCCCCCCCCCCCCCCCCCCCCCCCCCCCCCCCCCCCCCCCTAGCTGAGGCAAACCTAAAAATAAGAAGTGAAAAAGTTTATAAGGGCCTCAAAGGGACAAAAACAAAATAATGATGCTGGGAAAGACACAGCAAACTGGCGTCGCTGCAAGGACAGACCAGGTACGAATGGGTGTCAACTGGTCACTTTTGGCATTTCATCTGAGGGAAAGGCCTGGCCAGAGAATCCCTGCAGGGATGTGGCATGACATCTATGCCAGTCATCTTGGTATGGTTAAAGCACCCAGTGCACTCTGTGCCAGAACCAAGAGGGAGGTCTCGACCATCCGGAACACCCCCCACCCCCCTTCACCTTCTTCATCTTTTGCCCTCTCCAGTAACCCCTCACCAGGCAGAGTCTGCCAGCTGATCCACCGCCACGAGCTCATCCCAAACTAGGCTCTGAACAGATAACGACTAAAACCTTTTATGCTTATTTTTCAAATTGAAAGCGTAGATTATACTTTATACTTAAGAGCTTATATGGTGTGACTGCGTACTCTGGCTGAAGTCCTAGCTACCCATCATCCCTTGTTGGGGAGTGGGTGGGGTTGGAGGTCCTCATAATGACTTTTTACTTGACCATAATCCAAAATTGGATCTAAATCCCCACAGATTACAAACAGGGCTACAGTTAGCATGCACACTGTGAGCCAAATATCACCCAGACTGCATGGATATTTTCTGGCCACAAAATAACTGTCTGTAAATGTCTGGCCAAGAGCAGAGTCCAATCCTCCAATTGACTGGTAACTCATCAAATGTATTAAGACTAGGGGGAAAGTACAGATACAATGCCAAAAAGCACCAAAGAGGCACTGTGATCCTTCTCCTTTCTTCTTGTCCTCTTTATTCTTTTACTTTCCTGTCCTGGGAAGAGTGAATAAAGCTGGCAAGTTTTGACTCACGTGTGAGAAACAGTAAAGCGAGGCAGGGTGTGAGGTTGATGCAGTCTGGGCTTAGGGCCAGTCCCCTGGAGAGCACTTCCTCCAAAGCCCCTGCCCTTCTGCAGCAATGCTGACCCTGTACCCTGACCTACTCTGGGCTACCTGCTACAAAGCACACACTGGCCAAGCACACAGGAAGCAGGCCCAGCACTGAGCACCTGGGAACACACACAACTCCATTTGCACCTGCTTTCCCCCACTATCTCTGGGTCCTCACAGCCTGCCAAGGTGTAGAGCAGCAAGAAATTACATCATATTCAACAATTCCTATTCTAGAAGAGTAAATTAGAAGTATATGATATGGTTGGAAATGCCCCAGTATGCATAAACAGTGACAAAAAGGAAAAATGTTGACACTAAGCTGCCTCCCAACAAAGCAATGTGGGAAATTACTAACATCAGCAAAAGGGTGATGTAAGGCAGTTTGGCCAACCATGGGAGATAAACACACACACAAAGAGGGAAGGGGTAAAATACTCTTTACATGATAGGGTCAGCAGCAGGCGAAACTGCAGGGTGGTAGAGACTGAAACTGTGCTCATGACTGAGCAAGGGGAGAGATGGTTGAAGAGAGGAGAGAGGGAGGAGCAGAGCTAGTGATCCTGTTCCTCTCAGACCCAGGAGGCAAGAAGGGGGAGATAAGAAATCGTGCCATGTCAGGATTGGGAGCATGCTGGGCAGTGGGGGGGCAGCAGAACAGGGACGTCAGGGTGGGGGTTGGAGGGCGCAATAATTGTGATATACATACACACACACGTACGCTCGCGACGGGTGGCTGATGGGTAAACAGGCAGGGCAGGGTGGTGGGAGGGGGGAGTGCGGCTGGGCTCTGCTCCTGAATACTGAACGGAGGATCAGGGACCACACTGCCAGTCTGTCAGACCCCAAAAATACGACTCTCTGTTCCAGACAGCATAAAGATGCAAAACATAAGTAAGGGAATGTTTGAAGACCCCATCCACTCAAAAATGTCCTCTTTTCATTGTATCTTCCCTCAGATGTTTGACTTTTGATATCCAGATTGATGCATGTGCAGAGTTTGTCAGTAGAAGGATGCTGTCACATTCCTTTGCTGAAGGGGGAAAGATTATCTGTGCTTTCCTGAAATCTAAGTTTGAGAATTACACACACGAGCTAGGGGCAACCAATCCAACTTTTTCAGAGTGGGCTTTGGGTATCAGTCGTTAGCTAGCATTGATCCCATACCAGTGTTTTATAAGCTTTATGGCTCACTGTGTGGAAGTAACTTGGATCATTTTTTAGAGTCAGGTAACGTCAGCCTTTAAATGCAGCAACAACTTGTCAAAGCAGGAAATAAAATGCCACTATATGATGTACAAAATATATGTATGTAGTATGAGTATGTAGTATATAAGCATAGAATTTAATTAAACAAATTGGCTGAATTGCCACCAGTCCAGCTCTTGTCCTTGATTCAATGTTGGCTAAGCTCTAGCTATTTAATTCGGTATTGGCTTAATATCTGATATCAGTATAAGTGCATCCCGAAAAACAAGCAACATTTTTTAACATCACAGTTTTTGCAGACATCACATATGAGAGAGCTCCAGACCGCTTGAAGTGTTCTGTTAGGGAATTATTTTTTTACTTGATGTGTTATGTTATACTTAAAATCAAAGCACCATACTTTCAGAGCAGAGAAATGATACAAATACAACAACTAGATGTGGATAATGTCATAGTAAACTTGTATTTATTCGCTTACCTACAGACAGTAATGCAGAGGGCACCACAAGCAGCAGCCCCCAGCAGGCTACACATCAGGTTGACACTGTGGGCTGGAGAGAGTGAGGGCAGAAGACACATACCCAAGCGAGCTAGTAGAGTAAAGACAGGGTATCCTGGAGGATGGGCCACCTTAGAAAAAAATTACAATGTATGAAATTAAAATCCATAGGCAAAATTACATATTAAGGTTCAAGGGAAAAGCAAATCACTCCTTCAAGGTGTGCTTGAGGGGACAGCTAGTTATGATATTGTTTGTTTTTTAGGAACAGGAGCGAAAAAATATTTGAAGAAAATACAAAGTAAATATAACATAGAAATATGAAGGGAGCAGTGCAGTTACCAGCCCCCTCCCCAACCCTAATTGGGTGGGAAATCTGGTTGCTCTTGTGACCTTGGTAGATGCAAGTAGTCGTGTGCTGAAGAGCTGCAGAAATGGAAAAACAAGACACACTCTGCCTGGTCTGACCACAAACTGACTCTGCTATGATACCAGAGCCCTTGCTTTCCCGCTCTTCCTCCCTCTTTTCACTTATTTTCCTCTGGCCTCTTCCCAAGGACAGTGCAGCTCCCTAGAGCCCATGGTAGAGCACGTGGTGCTCGCCAGCCCCAGCCCCCAAACCACCTCCGAGCCTCAGTCATTCTCGCCTGGGGGATCTCAGCAATCACAGCAATTAGCCGCTAAGTCTCCTCCACCCAGATAAGGGCTCAGTCATTAAACACAGACTCATTCCCTGGCACTGATAACATGAGCCATGCAGACAGGGAGAAGGGGCAGCTCTTCGAATGAGCACAGAGCTGAAAGGTGAGAGTGTGACTACCTCACTACTCACCTTAGACACAGTAATGGCCCCCTGCTTGCCTTCAAACATAGAAACTACTCCACCCAAATTAAAGGGACAGGTTGGGGATAGAGCATGTAGGTCAGGAGAAGTCATGAGCCCAAGAAAATAAGTAATGTACAACATAAAGAAAAAAAATAGCAACGTAGCAAACAGCTTGGTGAACTAATTGTCAGACAGGTAGTTAAGTCAACCAAATTGAGCATCACTTTAGAGCATGAACAGGAGGTACTATGTGGCCAAAAGGAGTGGACATACATGCAAAAGGACAGCTGAGGGACAAAGGCCACAGGGAGCATGGGGAAGCAGAACTCTGGAGCTCTGGGGATCAGAAGGGGGGGCCAGCAGCCTGGGGCCCAGGGACGGCCTGCAAGGCCCTGGGGAGGCCTGAAAGGCAGACAGGCAGGCCACACGGACTGCAGCACTAACGGCAGGATTACTGGCATAGTGACACCGACACAGCCTCCCTAAAAGGATCACAGCGGCGTAATAAACTTTATTAAATAATAAAACTTATTATAACTGTTAACCCGATTTAGTTCATTCTTCGCGGCTTACACACACACACAAAAAAGAGGGGTGGATATAATAAGCCTTATACCGTACATAAGGCAAAGCCTACAAAAGCCATCGCCTTACCATTGACTTTAATTGGATTTGAAAAACGGGTTGCAAATTATAGCATTCTCTACTTGCAACTTAGTAAAATAAGTGTATAGAAAAGAAGGGGAAAACCTGTGGACTGAAAGTAAATTAATCTGCTTTCTGCCCATGCTTAATTAAACTTCCTTAATGCTTATAAGAGTTAATGAGTGAATTGATTAAACAATACAGCTAATACTTACCCCCAGCTCACAAGCAGTGGTGATCAGCTCTCCTGTGGAAGAGAATAGGGGAGGAAATTAATGTAAACCCAATAATTATTATTAAGAGACAAGTCTGCTCCCAAAGTTTTCCCAAATCAAATACTTGCACTGGGGTTTTGCATTAATTTGCCAGGATCAAAACCTACAAATCTTCCCAGTGTGACATTTCCTAAGCGGCACGCACATTCTCTTCATCTCTCACTTCTCCCCTGATGCCTCTCTCCCTGTCTCCAGCACATACACACAGATATAAACACACACAAACCATTAGACTCCCTCTCCTATGCTTTGTCACACAAAGACACACATATGCTGATCTGAGAATAATGCTCCCAGTCCCATCCTCCCTGTGCATCGGGGTCCTTTCCCTTCCTCTTTCTTCTGCCACTCTACGTGCCTCTCTCCTGCTCCCACACTCCCAATGCCTCAATGTCTCGTTTAGTCCGTTGGGCACAAACAGAAAGGCAACGTTGGTGACAGTCACAGAATGAGGTAAGCTGTAAAAATAAGAGCCGGTTGCACAATTTTTTGACAAGCTCTGTGTGAGGCGCAGCACAAAGTGAAAAGAAAACCCCTAAAAGCTATTTGAGGAAGCTTTAATGTATCTGGGCACAAACCCATTTGTGCCAGAATACACCCAGAGCGTTTCAAATTATACTGATTTCTCACCCAATGTTTGCATCTCCCACTCATGAAAATTGAAATTTGGTTCAGATTAAATGACATTGATAAATGCTTGGGTTCAAAACAGCTCCCTCTACTGGTAGTAAATGGGTAGTCATATGCTCCATCCAACACAGCCAACAAAACAGTGGCCTTGTTGCCTGCAGCAGTACTGACCAAATAAAAAGTCTATTACTTCACCAGCATAAAAGCTACCAATAGAACATTTATTAAATTAACATACATAGCCTAAGAACCAAATTAGATATAAAAAATGTTAAAGCTTTTTTAATTACAACAGAGTAAAGCACCAAGAAATGTTTTTAAAAGTTCAACATAAGCATCTAAAGAGCAAGTACATGGGCCCTGGTGCCACACCAACCATTATCGAACAGAACGTCTTGAGTTTCAGATGGCATTGGCTGCATCACGTATTTTGCAACCTTGCCGATACAGTAAATTATTATGCCTACATTTCTGCCACATGAGAAGCCCTAACTCTTATCACTCTAATTGACCATGAAGTCAGAACTCCTCCACCTGCACGGCTTAAATGTTTTCTCAGCTCCATTTCACCTGGCATGAGCCGCCAGCTACCTGCCATCAATTTTACATCACACTTTCTCATCCCTCATCGGTTTCTCAATTTCACTTATTTTCCCTCAGTAGTGGCACGCTTTTACACCATTCAACACAGCAAAACTCAGACTAATACTGAGCCAAAACATCCATCTCAGTGCTACAGAGATGCAGTTCTGCAGCCCCAATACTAAAAAGGGAAAATATTGACTCAACGGGGTAGCAGCATGGGTGCCAAGAGTCTTTGTGATAGTGGAGCATGGGCACCCACACCAGTCTTCCCATAATCCCCATCATTTCCACACTCCACATTCCTAGACAACAGCGTACCCGCGGGGCTGTGCTCAAGCCTCTCCAGGGCACATCACACCTAAAGAGATTAGGACACAGAGACGGAGACCTGGAGAATTCGGAAGGGTGTTCAGCTGGCACTATCAGAGCGGGCATCCTGCACGGTCCCTAAACACTGTGGAGAAGGGGTTGGCCATTTTTTCAAAGGCCCCGTTCACTAGACAGCAGCACAAGCAGCAGGGCTACTCAGCGCTCCAATTGCCTGCTCTCTCCTCGCCTCTCCCTGCTCATATCTGGCCCAGCTTTTCACATGCTTTCATTCTGCTAAATGTGCATTCCCCTCCACAGCAGCTTGTATGCCAGAGCAGTGCAAACCTAACAAGCAGAGCCTTCATGCCCTCAAGTCCACATTTACAAGTTTGTAACCTTGCTATCACTTCTAAACACTGTTTGTAATTGTGCAAGGCAGTCCTTCATAAACTGCATTACAAGAATGTTGGAAAACATGTTGGCCTACAACATAGAAAGGTAGTGAGTGGTCCACTGTTGAGGCTGGCTAATTACATTTGCGCATACACACATAACATTCAATTAAGTAAACCCATTTAATGTATAAGCAAATGACAGGCAACCATATGGTGTCTACATTTTTCTCCTTTCAACTTCTGAAGAAAAAAAAAATATTTTAAAAATTATTACAATTTGTGTATTTTAATTTATTGTTTTTTGCCTATAATTTCAAAACACATTTATGAGAAAAGAAAATGTTATTTTTTCTGTGTAGGTAGCTGAGATTGAGTGGGTAAAATGGGCAAGGTATTGTAATAATTATCCTCAACTAAACTCGTGTTAATGTGAGGATGTCCACTGGGTCAAATTTGTTTTTGATCCTGACATCAGAGTATCAGGAAAACATTCAAAGAAACCTCCTTATCACATAATTTCAAACTAAATGAACTTGGTTGACCAAGCAGGAAAAACACACGTCATAAATCAACAATTAAAGGAACGCAAGGGCTGATACAAATGATGGAACTTAAATCTAATGGCATGGGGGGTCATTTGAGTTGTTGTTCATTATGCTAAAGGCACATAGTGCATACTATTCTTTACATGTAATTTTCTTTGATATAAATATAATTATTATCTTAAATGCATTTACTCTAGATTAAATCAATATTCAATTTGATTTAAAGTACGGAGTAGGCTAAGGAAACCGTGCTTGTGTGTGAACTTCAATCTTGCGGATGAATTTAGACGACTAAAGATGGTCCCCTTTAAAGCACAAAATCTACTTAGTTACGTTAATCATGTGTGTATATGAAAATTAATGTATTAGAATTTATGTATATTGTTTTGAACCTATGTATCTCATACTGCATCTCAACTTAAGTGCTCTAACAGCAGTACCACGGACAGCACCCGTTTAGCGTGGCTGACACACCAACAAGGAGCCACACGATTGGTTGCCTAGCAGCACAACAAAGCCACATGACTACCAAAGGAACATTAGCTGGCTAGTACCAACCTGAGTCTCCACCGGGAACAGTTCTCTGCACACAAGGCACATACAGCGCGGTGACACATGCGACTGTAGCGCCTGTCAGTATCCAGCTTGTCCTTTGCTCCGCAGACATTTTTCTTTCTGGAAAAATACCGCTAGTTTCCAACAAATTGCTAATGTCGACTAACTAGCGAGATAGCTAACGGTAGCATTCACACACTTCGGACACCGGGGGTTGTAGATAGAACTGTAAACTTCCGAATGAACGCCGATGTTATTCTAAAGCAGAAAATAAGTTAACACAAAGATTTAACGTGTACAGTTGTACTTGTGGAGGCTCCACAGCTAGTTGGCTAAATTGAAACGTTTCTCTTCGCGGGAAGTAGCAACTGAATTCACACCACGAAGAGGTACTCTCGCGATAGAAACGGCCGTGGCTTTCTTTAAAGTTACAGCAGTCACCGTAGTAGTTGTGATTTACAGTTTATCTGAACGATTTTAATGTACGTTTGATGTCCCAGGGACGAGTTGGCTGTTAAAACCCTTATGACTGAATGAAGAGCTGAGAACACTTGACTGAGGGAGGGTCTGCACCTATTGTCTACACAAACACCATGGAGATAGGTAAATAGGTAAAATTACACGTCTGTGTCTTAATCATATTTCCCTTGTCACAGGCTATAGAATTGATTTGAAGTATGCAATTCGCTGTACCAATAATACAAAGTCAATAATTAGCTCTACAGCCAAATTATTTATGGATAAGTTTTGTTGATACTTACTTAAATAATATTTGTTTTGTTTTATATTTTGATGAGGATTTATGAATAATGTAGTTTTTATTCCTTTAAATTTACACACTTGATTTAACCAACTCCAAATGCTGAATATGCAAAATGCATTTATATAAATATTTTGGAGACGTTCAAAGAGAAGCCCCTTTTTATTCTTCACAGTTGGTTTAAGGCTTCATCAAAATGTGTGCTTCAGTCTCTTTATTGTTCTGCTGCTGCAGCCGGAAGCTGTTTTCTCAGTGGACTGTGGTGCAGTTGAAGAATCAGGTGAATGATGCTCAATGCATTACAAGGGGTTCAATACACAAGGCCAGCTTAAGAGTGTTGACTTTCCAGGTAAACCCAAACTCAAACATAGCTGCCTGTCTCATCCGATTTGGAGCCTTTTAAAAAAAGCAACATGCCATCGCCACTATAGCCCTCTTTAAACTTCCAGGAGTTGTCTGAGATTCCTAATATATGTTTTATTGGGACCAAAAGAAATGTCAGATTTTTTATAATACACAGTCAGAGAATTTAATTTCCCTCTGGATCCTAATGCTTAGATCTTATAGTATGAGCATTTAAACACTGTCATTCTAGAGCTGTTACTTTACCTGCTGCTAATACACAATTAATCGTAGCAGGAAAGCAGTAGATTATAACTGAAACAAGATACCGGCACCCATAAATGTCTCACAAGTGTCCATATTTCACAGGTTGAAGGGTGACTGTAATAAAGAAATTGCCCTATTGAACTGATAATAATCCCAGCCCACCATAAATGAGTCTGATCCCTCAGTAAATTGAGCCCTTGGTGAGGTGGAGTGGTGTCAGCACCTAGCCAACTCTCAGATGGCTCTCTAATCCTCACTTCCCTCTCACCACCACCCTCATCGTCTAATCAGTCTTGAACACACACACAACGCTCACACCCGTCTGACACACACACACACACCCAAGTACTCACCCTTTCTCACACTCGGGCTCAGCCATCTCTTCAGTGTGATGTCACTGCTAATCCACGCTTGGTTATCCGCTGGGCTGCAGTGCTGCCAGAGGGATATGGGGAGGAGATGGAGTGAATTTGGGGAGGTGGTGGAGGGGAGTGGGGGGTAATCAGGCACGTCATAAAGTTTTCTCTCTAAAACTACCACTTCCATTAGCCCCGCCACATAGAAACCCAAAGTCTCGCACCGAGCCAAACTGAACAGCATGCACAAATGCTCAATGGAGTGCTAATATGAACACATATTTCAGCTCTGATGGGAAAGATAAAACACAGCTGCAAGTATATTCACAGCAGCCTGTAGCTCCCATTCGAGGCACAGAGGAATCATTAGAGAGTCTGCTGGATTAAGCGCATCCTCCCCCCTCTTTTCTACCACATGCATCCACAAAATGCAAGGCCTTTTTATTGACAGCTTGTCCAAAAAGAGGAATTACCCACATGGTTGAGGCCCTCGTTCCATATGGCACCAGGCTATTAACAAACATTAGTTGACTGTAATAGCAGTGGTATTAAATTCATTATCTTTTCTATGTGAGGTGTGTGATTTTGTGTATGTGTGTGTGTGACAGAGTGGTGTTAGAGTGCATGTACACACACTCAATGTGTGCCAGTGTGTGTGATTAGAGACTTCTAATGTTCCAGCTCTGGGGATTTGTAGCATGAGATAAGAAAGGGCATTAATGGTGAATTGTGACGGTCCAACAGAGCAAAACTGTTGTTTGAAATGTGCATATGTTTCCTTTGCTGAATCGTTTTTTTAAACACTAACAATCTACATATTGTCTCACATGGAAAGGCATCTGAATTTTGAACTCTGCAAACAAGAAACGCACACGATAGATTGCCATGCATGAGCAAGTGGCTTACGAGACCAGTGAGTGAAATTCAATCTATTTGATTTTGTATTTTCCTCACTTACCACATATCTGTTTTAATCTTACCTTAAGCATCCTTGAAATGAGTTGTAATCCAGTTAAGCCCTTTTGAATCTGCTTCCCAGCCATATTACACCCATTCATCGTCCCATAAACATTTGCACTGCTAAACAGCAGCTCACTGAGTGTCCACAAGCCAAAATACACACACTGTAGATGATAAAAGATCAGAAACTGTATTTCTGCATGTGTGACGCAGGCGCTGTAAAGAGAAACGGTACATTGACTTTCCCTGAGGTAAAACTAGGGGTGTGAAAATTCTCCAAACCTATGAATTTCGATTTTAAGGTCCCAATTTGGTTCAGTTTCTGATTTCAACATTTTATTCAGCTCTGAATGCAATATCGTTGTTCAACTATGGATTTGTAAAGTTCAGCAGATCATACAAAGGGAACTTCTTGGTATCTGTCATTAAGGCCACATTTCAACCTTTCCAATCCTGTTATTTATTTATTTTCAATAAAAATCAAAATTTTATTTGATTGATTTTCCATTAAGAATTGAAATCATGACACCCCTAGTTAAACCCATTAGCAGAATTACTCATCACACGTTTTAGGCACATTACCACTAAGTCCCTATACAGTATGATTGGAAGAATTGGGAAGAATGTGATACAAATTGGCACTTCAGTCCTTCACTGAGAAAACCACGCAAAAGTATTTGGTGCAAAAACTGTCAAGCGAAATCTTCAAGACACATGACAAGTCAATTTTGCTGCATTTTCTCCAAAATGCAACAAGGCCTTGAACCAGTGCATAAGTCTTCAGAGAGATTAATTCTCCTCTGTGATCCTGTTCTCATTACAAGAAGCAGGGGACTAAAACACACGTAATAACAGGGCTGACTGCTGTTCCTTTGTACCATGTGGTTACCTAAATGATCCTAAATAAGATAGATGACAAGGATAAAGCAAATCATAATCGGCATTTTGCACAATGGAACATAATAGTCTGAAGAGAACAAGGGACAACATACAGAGCTCCTTTTTCCATCGCCTGGAGCAGCACACCTAGTCGAGAGCAATTAAAATGAGAGGATTCAATTTTGTCAAACACCAGGAACCTAAGATAAATCTTGTATCTCATTTTCCAGCGGAGGACACTGCCTCACGCCGGTGCTATCATGTTTGTCATGGTGTTTTGAAGAAACAGCTGGCTACTGACAGAGTTGGTAAAACAACCCCCTTCCCCCAAATGATGCTAATCCCAATCATTTCGAGACCCAGGGGTGAGAGCGAGAGGGAGAGTCGGGTGAGGCTGGGAATGAAAGATGGTCTCAGACTGTGGTGTTGCTGGAGAGTTTAGACGGAGCGGGAGGGGGGGGGCAAGACAGCACGTCTCTGCATGGTTTCCATGTGGGAAAAATCCACTTACTTGAACTGATAAAGATTTAATTAACACAAGACTCTGCAATTACTTCATAATTAAAGTCATTTGTCCCCTTGTTTGGATGAGTAGGCAAGACGCCACATGCTTCTGTAAGAGCAGATGAGAGAAAGGGCATCAGAGGCTCAGAGAGGTACACTCTCAGTGTCTGAATTCAGTGCTTGATTTTCCAAACCTATTTTCCCTTCATATGTTCTAATGAAATATTTGTACCAGCTTCTCTTTACCCCATGTTTATTTGCCTTTTATTTGACAACTCATTTGTTATTCATTGAGAAAGTAATAAGCTGAGTAGGCTGAGAGTACAAAGTATCATCAAGAGCCACATGAAATAGTAAATAGGCCTGATATAATCATAATCCTCTTCAAACTGCACTGCATACAGCTTAAATTGTGTAACGTTAGCGCCGCAATGCTTGCCAAAAGCTAAAAATATACAAAAAAAATGTGATGCTTCTGTTTGACGACATCAAATTGCATGAATGAAAAAGTAGAGTCCTGCGTGAGGGGTTTGACCTTGGGCATGGAGAAAGAAAAGGTGGACCCAGTTTACAGCAAAATATCAGCGCAGTGTTGGGAAGAAAAATAGTCTTTAACAAATAGTGACGAACCACACTAGACAGAAATAGTGTGGAATTAACAGCGTCGTCCAATATGTGCCACCGTGCCGTGGCAGTCCAATTTGCCGGGAGATAAAAAAGAAATGACTGCCAAGTTTACTATATTAGAAACCAGGGAGACAAATGTGTCTTGTGTTTGCTTCTGAGGGTTGTTACTTAATTTACACGAGGGGAAGAGCACTATCTCTTATTTACAGATGATGATCTGCATATAATTTGCCTCAGTTGCATGCTGGGTAATTGAGGTAAATATCACAGCCTTAAACTTGCCAGCTAAGGTGTCCTGCTGATAACTTGGCGCACAGCCCGCAGCCACCTGTGGCATTTCACATGTTACGACTCGAGGCAAAGAAAGACACAGAAGTGAGGCTGAAGCCTTTAAAACCGCTGGCTGAAGGGATTTTCTGCTGTGTGTAAATTATATTCCAACCTACATCTTGCTACCTTTAATTGGCTTGATCACTTAAAGAATTTCTATATATTTTTAAACAGGCTTGACTTACAGATTTTTTTTTTTTTTTTAAAGGAACTTGTACAGTAAAATTGCATTGTGGGAAATGTAGGATTAGACATTTTTGGAGGTTTAACCATTCTATATGAATAAGGTTTGTTCACATACCCATTCTACTATACTATTTTAAGCCAGAAAAATATTTAGCACATCCCAATACATAGTTAGCCAAAAATACCAGGTATTAGGTAGGATATATTTGTCTCTCCTACTTTTGTTAATCCATCTCTTATGAGTTCACCAACTTTATGGAAGTGCAAAATGTTGAAGTTTAAAGATTTAATCCACTTTATTTTATGATGGTACCATCTCTCTCAGCACTTTTTCCAAAGGAAAATAGTCCAGCTAAATAATAATAATAATTGGGTATGTGCACTATATCCAAACTGGAACTTTTTAGTACAATTAAAATGCAACTGATGCCGCTGAAAATATGATCCTGTAAAATTGAGTTGTGCGAAAAGTGTTAAAAGTTAATTAGGTTTAAAAAGGTGAAGATTGAAGCACTAAGGTTTGTGTCAATCTATTACAAAGACCAGCGTCAGTATAGCACATGAACCTGACTTTCTCATCCAGGAAGCTTTCAAGAAAAAAATATTGTATCATTCCACTTTATTTGCATAACCCTGCCCTGCTTAAGGCAGGGGAGCCACGCGTGATCTCAAAATTAGCATGCTGTCACCTTCAGTGTCTCTTCTGTCATTCAGAAAAACAGGCAAGTGTGCAGACACATGAACCCATCTCACATCTACTGCAGAAATGTTAATTAGGAAGCCTGGCATCCCACAGCTCCATTCCTCTCCAAACGCCTAACTGACATGTTATGTATTTAAATCCCTTTCATGTGCCCTTATTATAGAGGAGATGAAGTCACATGCGAATGATGGAAAATGTCATCATCGTCATCGTACAATATTTTTGAATGCACATAAAAATAAAGGCTAAAAATTGCACACAACTGTGCATATCTGTCCGTCATGTCTTAAGGATGATACCAGGATTTAAATCTAGGAACAGTTAATTAATTTGAAACAATATATCAAATCAAAGGCACATGGATGTTAAAGATTAATCAGTAAATGTCCAGCTATAAATATACAGCCTGCATATCTCCTGTGGTGGTGTAATTGCACATATAGAGGATTTTCAGGCATCTATGGGCATGCAAATTCAGTAAATTCAATTTCTACTCAGCCTTTTTCATAATAAACATCAAACTTGCATTTCTTTGCTCCAGTGTTTTGGCTATTATATGCCGCAGGCTCAGTGGTTTGGTGGGCTTCGTGCCAAACGCTCTATTGCTGAGGAAATAGTGCCCTCTTGTGGCCCCAGAGGGAAACTGCACGCAGCACTGAACACCAGGGAATGTTATTCATGCAGTCATTTTCTATGGTAAATAATAAAATGGGGCCGATAAGATAGTACCCGAAATATGAATAAAATAGACTTCAAGAAAAATGTGTGCCTTATCTCACTGAATACTGTGTCTGATAGAGCTATCAACATCCAGGGCCATTTTGGCAAACCAAGATAGCAGGGAAATGCTCAGACTAGGGAATGATGAAACACATATGTAACCGTGTTCAGAGGTTTACTTTTAAAATGTATTCTCCTACAGATTACTGATTACATTTCCTAAAACGTAATTTGTAATGTATAATCTTTGATTACTCAAGTTAAGTAATGTATTCTGAATACTCCTGGCTTGTTTTTGTTTACTTTTAAATCGTCTACCTGAGGTTGTTTATCTGGGAGACTGAATTTATTTAAAACTTACTTTAAATAACAATATCATTACTGTCTTCTGAGAAAAAGTTATTCAAGTACACAAAACAGAAATGTGAAAGGTTTTTGTTTAACTCTAGGAGTACACTGGCTCCTTTAAAGTCTGTAAAGCATGAATAAATATGTTTGTCACACATCCCACCCTCGGCAGTTAAATGATTTGAAGTATAGAAAATGTATATATTAAAATAAAGCAACTCTATATGCTCTGCGTCCAAACTACAGCCTCTAAACCTCAAGCAGCAGAACGTCTTTGTAAGAATAAATTATGTAAAATATGTCTTTAAGACGAGCAACGTGGATACTATTTTGAAAATGAAGTGCTGACAGAAGCTAATGTTAAATTCACAACAATATGTTGATGAAGTTGGAGTTATCTAAGTAAAATGTAACTTCCAATCACTCACAGATATAGTGGGTTTCGTCTCATAAATAGTGTGTTATGACTTTCAATGATCATCTTAAACAGGTGATGCGGTCACAGTTCATTCACACTGACCAACAAAATGCAGACATCCCTGATAGCGCCGTTACCAAAACAAAGCTTCAGCTGACATAGCCAAGAAGTTAATGCAAACGGCCTTTTCTCGCTTGTTTTGTCAGTTCCGTAGCTTAGTCACATCACCCGAACCCGGCTAGCTAGCATTAATGAACCACAAGGTGCTTCTTCAAATCAGACGTGGAGTCTCGCGATGCTCAAAGCAGCTTCGTTAATGCCGAGCCAAGCTGCACACATCCGGCTGTGAGGAGCGCACTCGCGCATTGACTTCTGGCTTACCTGCGCGCGCCGTAGTTCCATCTGCACCCGCACAGTGCCACTTGCGTTTAGTGCAGTAAAGTAGTTCCCACAAGTAATCCTTTTTTTCCAATTTCAAATTCAAATGTCAATTTAGCAAATTTGTAAATTATGGTTTAGCTGGAGATGAAAGGTGTGAAACCTGAAATCGGAGAAAAGAAACATGTAAACAGCAGTGGGAAGAGTAATCAGGTCCTTTGCTCAAGTAAAAGTACTGATTTAACACTAAATTACTCCACTACTAGTAAAAGTGCTGCATTCAAAACGCATCAAAATGTACTTAAAATCTCAAAAGTAAAAGTAGCCTTAGTAGAGTAGAAGTATAAAGTTAGGCTACATAAAAAGGAAAAACTAAAGTACAAGTATCTCAAAATTGTACTGTAAAAGTACAGTACTTGGATAAATCTATTTCGTTACATTTCACCACTGTACTCGTACGAACACTAGCTCACGTGATTCTCATCAGCCTTGGGTTTTGAGCCAAAACATTAGAACGTGTGTCAAAGATAATCAAGGTCCACCTCATCTAACATTAGTGTTTGGATAGCAAACGTTAGCTGAGGTTATATTTAATGTTGAAGTGGTAAAATACTTCCACTTTTCAGGCTCATAATCCATGGAGCAGTAGTTCTATCAACGATTTGTGTTATGTTGGCGTCAGTGTTTTGGGAGACTGCATTGGCATGGCACTTGTCTAATTGTCCAGAAATTAACTAGTGTCTTACGAAATGCTTATTTTATATTTATTACTATATCTTATATTTTGTGCACTTTGGTTGTAGTATTAAAGCCCAATTTAATGTAACTGTGGTTAAACATCGCTGCCATAAGTGAGACCGTTCCAAGGCAGTGGCATAACAGCAGTAGCTTCATCAAGTGCACGTACCTTATTTAAGCACTGAATTCATATCACACGCATACCTAACATGCCTGTCAGATCTTAAGAAGGCCTAAATTCCGAATGACAACAAACTCACTCATATTTTTAAAAAATATTTTATTCTCTGCAAAGGAGGCATTGGGAGCATCAGTGCGTTCTATGGCTCGTGTACAGATTTCCTGCTGGAGACAAAAATCATAGAACAAGCCCTTGGGTGAACTGACGGCCCCACCCATGTTTACCAAGGAGGAATGTTTGAGGCAGCTACTCTGCAGCTGTTACAAAACACGGTCTTAAGCAATGGGCACAGTGTTTGAGCTGAAGGTGTTGGAGAGGAATGCTACTGTTCAATGTGTGGCTTAGTACTTGACCCTGCACAGTGGCAGAGCAAATCTGAAGGAACCCAGTGATTCATTCAAATGCTCTCGTGTGGGTGAAACGTAATGCTAATGATTTTAAGAATGCGGTTTCTCTTATGAAATGTTAAAAAAAATTATATTCCTGCATTCCACCCCTGCAGGGAGCTTATCTTTTATAAAGTCAATGAGCTCTTGATCAAGGTGGATTTTGTCTGAATTACATCGATCATAAAAACATCAAATGCTATAATACAGGGTTCGTACAGCTTCTTCAGAGGTAAATTCAAGCACTTTTCAAGGTAACGCAACACTATAAAAGCCTTCAACATCACATCTACACCATTATTTTACCAGTTGCCTTTATGAACCATGATGGTATATTTTAATTTTGAAATGCTTGCTAATTTTCAGAGTAGAGATTAACACAGGATTTATGTTGCTGTTAGTGTGCGACACCAAAAAGAACAAACAAATAATACAAAATTGTTTCATTTATAATATTAGAAAATAAATCAGGTATTTTGTGAGTATATTTAAATTCAAGCATGTTCCTAACCTTGAGAACAAAATGTAAACCATTTGTCAAAACTTTGTACGAACCCGGTATAATAGGAAGTTTTACCTTCCACATCTCATCATGTCAATATTTGATAAACTGAAGCAGAATGAACGCCTTCAGCTCTACGTATGGGCACAGTCTGGTTAGCGCGCATCACAGAAGAATGCACAGATTCGTCACAGATTCTTTAGTTTCAATGCATCTGCTACTTTGTTTTTGGACAACTTGACTCTTCCACACACAATAGAATTCACCAAATTTGGCATAGCATGTGATAATATCATTATTCCCATGGAGCGAGTGAACAGCATCGACTGTAATCCAGAGCTGTCAACATTCCACCATAGCAGCAGTTTGGGTTTAGGATTGTTTACAGAAACACTTTGGATCGAAGAGAGTGGTTGTTACATCTTGCGTGTGGAGAAAAAAAAAAAAGAAAAAAACACCTCCTTATATTTGGTATAATCTCTGGATGCTTCGGAGACTGTGCCCAGGTTTGACAGCGTACAAATCATTGGATCAGACCCAGCATGGGATAAAGCTAACAACAGTGCAGATTGAATACAGTACGTGTGTGTGGGGCAGGGACACAGCCAGCGAGCAGGCAGGTGCGGTTGATGCATATGGGAGTACAGTTCCAATGTGTTTCACTGTGACGAGGCCTTACCTATACCTTTACCAGCACAGCCACTGAGAGAGCAAGTTGTAAGAATGAATCGCCACCAGTGAGGAGAGTCAATGTCGATATTTCAGTACATTCATTGTCAAACCCTGCGTTCAGTTCCTGCGTTCCCTCTGGTAGTGTTTGGGTGGTGGGCGATCACAGAAAGGGGATTGGGGTGAAATGATGTAGGGCGATTTGAACAAAGCCTGAGGGCACCCACACAGTCCATCCCACACACACACAGTCACAATCACACATTCTCACACACATTATTTATGCAGGAGAAAAATATATTAACATTTGCATTACAAAACAGTACAAGGGCCTCGGTGTAGTAAAATACCTCTTCTGTCAGATAAAAATGTGTGAAGAATCCATGTGGGCTGTCGTTTCCTTATGTCTCGTATGCAAAACTATCTCTCCCTTTGCCTTCAACAAAATATCTTTTCTCAATTATTAAAAATATTCCCACGCTTTAATGGGATTTGAGGCACTGGATTATATCTCTGTACACAAAAAGTATTCCCCCTGCCCCTCCTCAGAATTTGTTCAGGAAATGGAAGCCAAAATCCAGAGAGCTACATGATCTAGACGCCATTAGGGGTTCAAAGCCGATGGCAGTGATGGACAGCACTTAACTCGTTAGGCATTAGACCCCAAGTTTCTCCTGGCTCTTCTCCCAGCCAACAGTCCAGCTGTCTGGCTCTGTAAATACTTTGTCTCAGACTTACCAGGAACTGAACTAAAAACTCACCCAACCCCTTTTCTTCCCCAGCCAAATACACCACTGTTATCGGGTTCAGTCAGATTCATGAGTAAAATCAAGTCATTCCTTCTACAGCCTTAATTCCATGGCTCTCTGATGGAGGTCATTGTAGTTCAAAACAGTCATGTTTAAAGCAGTTTGTTCGCAGGACAGCTGCAACAGTATTTCACTGTGGAGGAGCAAGGCATCTGTGGTCCAGCGTGCTCCACATCTCCCACAGTGGCCATCCAAACAGCCACAAGAGGCCCTGAACAACCTGTAATGGCTGTCTGTTGTGCAGAATCCACGGTATATGACCAGAACATGGGAAGACTTACTCCTTTCCACAGCTGGCTTACACGAACAAAAGAAAGCACAAAATAATCGGAACAGTTCACAGTGTGTTGGCATTCCTGTCTAATCTTCTCCTTCGTAGCACAACCCTTCAGCTCAGTCCACCGGGCCCTGGAAGATTAGCTTGGAACAGCCCTGAGTGAGGCTGAGCTGGGTGGCACAGAAGGGGCAGGCTGCGTGGAAGGCGTGGGTGCCGTGAGGCAGAGGGATCTCCGCCCAGTACTTGACCGATTTCTCCGAACACACGTGTCCACATGGCACAAAGGCATGAGTGGGTGCGCCCGTGTCCACGTAGAAGGCCGGCTCACAGCCCAGCCACAGTGGCACGTAGGGCCCGACCACCCGGCACATGGGACACTCTCGCTGAGTGTTGGGCTCCTGCTCTGAACGGTGGCCCCAGTTGTGGTAGCCGTGCACATGGCCACAGGCAAGGTAGACCCAAGGCTGCTTGTCCTCCAGAGAGGAGAGGGCGCGGCTGCGTTGCATGCTGGGAAAGGCCAGCGTGTTGAGACCAACGGGGCACTGGGGGCGCGCTGCGTTGATCTCCTGCCTGAGAGCCTCCAGGTGCTTTTGGGTGGGAGTATGAAAGAGGCCTTCTGCAGTACGCCACAGCAAAGTGGCTCCACATAGATCCACCAGAGAGCCGTCCTGCAGAATGTTGCTCTCGTGCTCCACCTGCCGGGGGTGATATAGCAGACACACTTTAAGTTTGTGGTGTCATGTATGTAACCATCATAACCATATTCTGTTTGTGAACTGAGGAACATCTGCTTCTGGGTGCCACAGTGACAGTTGTGTTACTGTATGTATGAAGCTACTGACCAGTTTGCCAGGGGTCTGAGCTGAGCGCGTCTCTCTCAGCGTGTAAACATCTCCACAAACAGAGATCTCTCTCCACACGCCAGGCTTTGACTCCTCTGTGAACCCGCCCTTAGGGTGCATCACCAGCACGCCATTGGTCGTCAGTCCATCCATGTGACCGTCAGGGTTCTTCCATTTAGCAGCTTTTTCCTGCATACAAGATGGTGCACAGATGCAAACTGATGTCACATTCCACTTTTGATTCAACATAAAGGATTTGTTCTAATTCCAGCACTTTCAAGGGACTTTAACAAAAAAATGTCCAGACCCTTCAAGTCTGTATCGTCATATCTCAATTATTACTATGAATGCAATTGTAAAAAATAAAGTTTAAAGACTACATTTAAACCACAGAAAATATTGACATTTAAAAATCCTTTTTACTTTTACTTAACTTTGGTTGCATGTTTGGAATTCTTGACTAGCTTTGTGTGACCCAGGACACAAGGAAAGTACTGTTTCATTTCAAACATGAGAAGACTTTTGGTTTCCATGAGTGACAGTGTTTATGAAACACAAGTTGCCTTTGAAAACAACATGTTGTTTTCAAAGGTTGTATTAACCTTAAAAACATTAAAATTAAAACAAGGCATTTTCCAAACTTTCAAGACTTGTACAAACCCATAACACTGCCAGTAAAACTAATTGCATTTATTTGTTCGGTACTAGATCTAATAACACAAACTGGACATCTAACCTTCTATTAGAACAGCAGAGTTAACAGAGATACTGTAGATAGGAGAATAGCACACGAAACAGTCATTACCCCAAGGAAGATGTTTTTGGAAGAATCAAAACCAGCTGCGTAGATGCGAGCAGTGTAAGGCGGGTTACGCTCGCAGACAACTCTGCAGGCAAAGCGGGAGATGGTGCTCTGTGTGATGGGAGTCTCCTCTCCCTCCTGGCCTCCTGCTATTGTGTCAGTCACCACAAAGTCTATGGGACTCTCAGTGGAACGCCCAATCTACAAAACAGCAGTTATTATTGCATATCATAATAACATATGGTTTCAATATATTGTATGGGTTAATAGGGGGTTTCCTTTTTTTATTCTCTGCAGACATTTGAATTGTGGCAATTTGACATTTAAATGACAGCACATCCTCATGTTGCTGTGTTTGTGTACCTAGTTCTGTCAAGTCAGAGTTTTACCAGTGTGTCTGAAGAGAATCCTAGTTTCTTTCTTTTTGTTTTTAAATGACTATTTTTAAGCAGACCACAGGGTCCAACACATAAAAACGTCCAAACGATTCTAAGGCCAAACAAGCAGAGGAAAAAAAAAATAGCATTTCCCCTTTCATTTCCTCTTTTTTTCATGTCAAAATTGTCCTTAAGTCCTGTTTTCTGTGTTTCCCCTTCTCTGCCGTGTCTGTGTCTCTATTTATTCAGTGTTTGAAGACACATGGACACAACACAGGGCTGAATGTGAAGCACGTGACTGCAGTGCTGACTTCCCTCTGGTCATCATGGCTTCGCTGTACACACTGATAAATGCTACAGACAGAACCACTGAAGTACAGATACAAGACACATACATGGAGCTGCGCCGACGAAATGGCTGACAGCTGATCTATACAACAACTATATATTTTTTTTTATTAATCTTTTTTTAAAGTTAAATATAAATGCAAACTGAATATTTGGTGGTTTTGACAGAAAGAAACAAGATATTTAAAGAGATGATAGGGAGATTTAGCAACTGGTATGGACAATTTTTACTTTTTTCTGGCAGGTCAGAGAGTTTTAAAATCAATAATGAATATAATAGTCAGTTGCAGTCAGACAAGCACAGTAGTGGAGTTTTAAGTACAGGAAAAAACAACCAAAGGATCATGGAAGTTGGAGGCAGAACTGCAATTAATCTTCATTAAATGCAGAGCTAGAAAGGCAATTAAACTGACAACTATTTTGATAGTACTTTAATTTCAACATTTGACTCAGGCTTCATCTGTTTTGTATATAGTATTGTAAAAATGCACTGTAAAAGAAGTCATATGGAACAAGCTATACATTTATTCATCCTTTTGATGGGGATGATCAGTAATGTTCATGTATCAGTATTGAAAGTCATAATTAGTCGCAGCACTAATCAGATGTTGGTGATTCAGCAGGTTCTTCAAACTAAAATCCTGTGTCCAAAGAGAGTTTACCTGGAACATGTCTGTGTCTTTATCATGGCTGTACTCCACCACTACCGTGTGGTTCCTGGACAGTGTGTAGGAGATGCTGTGCTGGCCTTTGCAGTTAACAGCCTGAAATAAAAACAGAAACTCATTACAAACAAGCTACACATAGTGACATCATAATAAACACAATAAATACTATGCAGTTCTAACAATTTAACCTTTCTGCTTCACTGGGAAACACTTTGGCTTCTTAATTATAAAATCATTTGGGCTGTGTAAATGCATACGACATAAATTTTCAGTGTTCAACCTCATACAGACACTCAGACCCTCAAGGACAAAAATGTCCCCACTTTCTAAAACCACAGCCATTACAACATAAAAGCATGCATTCTATTTTTTTTAATCAGGCTTTAATCTAGAGCACAAGCTTCAAAATTGTGGTTTTTACTACTTTTCCACCAGATTGAGCTATTTTCTCATGTTTGTTTTCTGGGGCAAATACAGATTATTTTTGTGGTTTCCACTAGGGTTATTGCTGCTGTATTAAGGACCAATACAGTGTTTGATCCAGTGCATTAAAATCAGTGTTGCTACTAATTATCAACATATGACTGCTAGAAAAAGAAATATAAATAGTATACAGCTAATTCATTTTTGTTTGTAATGTCATGATGTAAAACGTTAAAATTCTAAAGAAAAAAATAATAAATATTTGGAATTTATAATGAGGACATACATTGGTTGACTACAATAAAAATATAATATGAATTACATTAAATATATGAATGTATATTCTTTTGCCATTTTTCTGACTTTCTTTTTAAATCAAAAGGACATCAAAAAAACCTTTTTAATGAGGATCCTATATTGCACTGTGCTCAGAAGCAACAACAAGGGAGTGTTTAACGGTTAACTGCCTTATAGTGCGTTTTGGAAAACCCCTTTGTGGTCTAGATTTGTGCCTCTAACACCACATCTCAGGGTTCACAAACAGGAGCAAGACTTGTGCAATAATTGCATTGCTGCTAAGGTTAAATAACAGATGAGGGGAAAAAATACTATCAGAATACAAAAACACCATGAAGCTGTTGGGTTATTTCCAACAAAAATCGTCACACTTTATATTACAATGAGCTATTACTATGTTTTTATAGCAGACATTAAAGGAAGGATATTTCTCCATTATATTTCCTACAATTAAAGATCAGTAGTGGGATTTTCTGTCAGAGAAACACGAAAGAGCCTGTAAAGTCACACTACCTTGACAGTGACCATAAACTGCCCACTGGCCTCAGTTAACACAGGCCTGCCTACCAGCTGAACTGCCTCAGCCAGTGTAGTGAGGCAGGGTGGGATGCCACAATCATCGCGCTCTAATCTGCAAATTCCATTTCCCAAACAACCCACCCCCCCCCTCTTTGTCACGTGCGAGAGAGAAAGTGGGTCATCAGTGCTACCACACTCTGCTGTAACATCAGAGACAGACGGGGACAAATGTCATCATCACATGCAGTCTTGTCTCGACTGCGGCGCTACAAACAAATGGTGCACCACCTGTTCAGCAGCTAAAAGGAGAGTCATGCACCCTCCAAGGGAAACATACATATATACATATATTTTCATAAGCATCCCCTCAAAAGTCATGCACACTCCCTCCTTCGGTGCAAGGAGTGAAAATAAAAACACAGCCCCCAGAGGAAGGCCGATGTAAACAATCACACTTGCAGTAATTGAGATGAGAAAGCAAGGGTAGGATTTGAATAGGAGGCTGGCAGTGGCATCATGGGAGCTCCTCATTATCTGTCATGAACACCAGAGTGTGCACAGACACGTGAGCTCTCTCCCTCAGCTTCTGAGCCACAGAGCGTTCTCAGTTCATTCGTATGAGACTGCTGCACTGTGAGGGAGCTGGAGTCGACTGCTGTAGGAAAGAAAATACTAGAAAAACAGGCGATGGCTTCTAACTTGAAAAGAAGGCTCTCCTCAAAGCAAGCCCACCAACCCGCTAGCCTCCTAAGAAATGGCTATATTTGAGCGTGTGTACAGCTGGGAGTGCAGGGTCAAGCAACTGCAACAACTTCCTCCTCAGCTCGCCCTCCTAATCCCAGGCCCCGTAACAGGGTGGCAGAGGGGAACAGTGGTGAAAGGGGGGGAAGGTCGCAGCAGTTCCCATCTCTGAAACAGTCTGTGACTAATTGTGTGCAACCTTTCTCCTGTCGAGCTGTGCAGTAAAAACAGTAGTGCAACATGGTTTTCTGAAAAAACACTGAGAAGCAGCAGGGACATTTACACATATTTCATAGGCCACTGCAGCACAACGCTCAGCTCAAACTCAAATGGAATGATACACAGTCTCTGCGATGAAAAAGCCTCTGTCACAGAAAAACCTCTAAGCAGATCAGGAGTCAAGTTCCACAAGGTGAGAGTAACCCGAACCAGCGGGCCTCTGGCCAGCGAGCTAAACTCCCAACAAATGTCTGGAATATTAACCTCCAGGAGGTGCATAGGTAAGCAAGTCCTCCCGCTTGTTTAGCACTTTTGCTTGGGAACCAAAGGTAGGAATGCAAGAAGGCAGGCGTGTTATACTGGATGGGGCAGTTTCTGGCAGGCACTGCGGTGCAAAGAAAAGCTATGAGGCCCGACAAGGAACTGCAGTTATTGTACTGGAAATGTCAACATTAAGGTCTGCCAACAATAATGTAAAGGAGTTCACTGCACGTTCCATAAGCTACTGAAAGCACTGAAGCACCATTCTGTTGCTCTGAAAGTAAGTTTTCTTCAGCTGTGACTGCTCTTTCTTTAATATAAGGAATTCACTTACACTATGAGTTCAAAACTGCCCAAGTTCATTGATAAAACCACTCTCATTACTCTGTTTTGCCTATTCATTTATTTTCCAATATACATTTTTATTTGAAATATTCATTTTAGGTTTGTAAAACTTCTTCGTAAAGTAAAGTAAAATTCGAGCATTTTCAAGGACCCAAAACCTAAAACGTCAAGACCTGAGAGACCTGAGAGACTAATATGATGGCAGGAACATTTAATTTCAAATACTTAAAGGTTTTAGTTTTAGGCAACATGGATGATGTGTAGATGGAAAACCAGATTATGTTGAGAAAGACGCATTTTTCCTTGATAATGGCAAAAAATTAAGCATTTTTCAAACTTTTAATAATTTTAAAAATCATGTATATTAAAAGACAAGCAGACAATTGTTGCTTCAGACAGTTTGTTCAATAAATCACATATTCTGCTGTGTACCTTGCTGGCCTGGGGTGTGTTGAGGATGTGCACAGTGCTTGGCTTAACACCATTGGCCTTGGTCCTCCTGTATAGCGCAAATCTGCTTTTCCGTCTACCTCGATCTCCATTGGGCAGAGAGCCATTGTACCTGAGGGGTGGAGAGAAGGACAGCAAATTAGCAACACAATTTAAAAATGTTATGAAAATGAAAACAATTTTTTGTAGCTGCAAAAAAAAATGTGTCTGAGGAGATTTACGGGCTAAATTCTTGTAATCGTATAACGACTAAACACAGAGAATTAGCAACATTCATGTGTTTTGAAAAGGAGCTTTGCCATGCATTACATCACTGGCAATCTAATGCACCCTATTAGCAATCCGAACGTTACCTTGGATAATGTCTCTTATTACATAATGCACTCTGGTACTTGTGTTTTCAGTGAGCCAAGTCTGTGTAAACTGCAGCTGTTCATTTGCTCTGTGTACCAGGCAGGAGCAGGTTTTAAGATGCACGTCAGGTTTGTTATCACTTTGGGAACACGCAGTCTGGGTGGAGAACTGGCTCACATGACTGAAACACGTTCTTTCTCTCATGGCTGGATTTTCTAACACGGATACAGAAGGCTCTAAGATCTCAATTTCAAAGTCTCAGCACCTCCACAGGAGCACCTAAGAACATTCTCTCTTTTCACTTCAATATCAGGCTTTTGCCCCTCAGCGGCTCCTTGTGAATGAAGAAGCCCCTTCCGGTAGGACTGCTCCTCTCCCCATCCACCAGCTGGTTCCTACAGCTGGGACACCCCATGCTCTACTCCCATCCAACACACAGACCTTCTGTCACACGCTCACATGTAACCACAATGTGCTGAACACTCACTTTGCACAACAAGAAATATCTCTATTAAAAGCCTCAAGTTTGCATAATGCATATCATGAGGGAGTGAACTCTTCCAACCACAACATAATCTGACATTTCTCTTCTTTGTTGCAACACACACATGCAACAGTAGCAGCAAGAGCTTCTTTCTGCTCCTCCCTACCTCCCTCCAAAGCTAGTCCACCTGTCCCATGTCTCCTTACGGCTGGCCAGGCATGGAAACACATGGTCCCAGTCAGCCCAGTGCACAAAGCTGGCCTGTAGGACAAGCCACCCACAGAGAGGCAGAGAGGCACGGGAAGATACTGTTGACAGAGCTACAGCGAGTAGAGTGCCGACTAACTAAATAATTGTGGATAATAATTTTATTATTTCCAAATGTTTAGATCAGCTTTGCTTCTAAATATTGCCCAGTAGTTTTTTTTTGTAGTCATTTGCTCTGGCAACAATGTACAGAAGAGAAGGGAAATCAAAATTAGAGGAATACAACAACATTTAATGTGTGGTCTTCATTGTTAAGACAGCCTTTTCTAAAGTCAATTCATGCACCTTAAGGCATTTCTAAAAGAACATTTTCTGTATTTTCTAGCCCCTTATACCTGTGGGTAATTACATATTTATAAACATTACATACAGAATACACAATATTCTTATTATTTTACTTCCGTAACACATAACATTAGATATTATTCAGTAACAAACAAACCAAAATTCTGTTTTCTACCAGCATCTATGGAAGGGTCTGCTGGACACCTCTGATTAGATTGCTTTGCACATGCAACACACAATAAGATACAATATGCAGCTTAGCATTTTCCCATGATGAATTCTAAATGCAGACTTATCACCCTGGCTTTACAAGAATGGCCCCACATGCCTTCTATTATTCACCATTACACTGAAGAACAATATTGTGTCATCTAGGAACCGCCACCGTCACATTAGCTGGGACAGTCTTTTTTAAGCTGCGCTCCAACCAATTGTGATCGCTTTCCCTTTTGACCTGTGCCAGACAGACAGCGGATTTACCTTCCAATACTTAGGAGCAGGGATTAGAAGACTCTGGCATATCACCTATCCTCCAGGGTTGCACTAAGGAGCCAACAGCACCTCCTACCTCTTATGCTAACATGAAAGGCTAGTGTTAGCAGAATGAGGAGGCGATATGCTGAGTTGTTATAACCCTCATTAGCATGACACAGAGGCAGGCTGGTCTTAAAGGGTCACAGAGATGATGCTGCAAAGTAGGACTTCAGGCTATAAGTGCTTTCAGATGGGTCAATCCAAACAGTACAAATACATCATCACTCCATGGGAGTCAGCCAGATGGCACAGTGAGTGAGAAGAGCATCAAATACGGACTCAGATTTATGTAGTCATGGTCCCAAGTTTCCTTCTGATGGATATAACCTTGCACAAGACAGTTGAACCCCAGCAGCTCCCCCTACACTCTGACATTGTTGTGGATTTTTTAAGGCATCACATCTCAACAATCAGTGCCAGTTTGTACCAAAGATGTCCCCAAGTTGATTTGTACACTTCCTAGTGGTTCTTAAGGGAGAAGTGTACACAGTTCAATCAATAGGCCCAGTCTCCCAGCCACAAAAGACAGAGGAAGCTGAGGAGAGGCAAAGAGTCCCGATCAATCCATCCTTTCATTTCCAGGATACCCACGCAGCCACCCCCCTCTCCTCCACACCCCACTGTCCAGCACCAAGCCAACCCGCCCAGGCAGAGATGGGGGGCAGCCATGCAAGTAATAAGAGCCACCACGGTCATGGCAACAAACCACTGAGGGAACTGCTGCTCAAACAAGCTTTGTTCCATGCTGTCAGCTATCTTGTCTACCATCAGTTTTATCAGTGGGATGTGATGTCATGGCAGTGATTATACACCCGTCACATCTGATTCAAATATGTGTCTTTATGTCAGGAGAGAGAACAAAAGTATCAGCTTCAAACATGCCACATGTTCAGCCTGGGGTAATAAGCAGTCAGCACTTTTTGTCCCTTATAATAAGCAGTATGGCTGTGAGTGTATGGGTGGAGGGCAGGGGACGAAACCACACTGCTCTGCATATACAACCTTTATAAGCATCTCATTTCAAGCGCTTCAAACACATACATGTCATTTCCACAGAACAAAATTTTAAGTCTATTGCAGTTCTGGCCAAACTTGATGACACAGCAGGTGTTTTACATAATCTGTGGCTGGCCTTGACAGTAATATCAATATAAACGTGATTATTTAGAAAGAAAACTGGCTGCAGTTTCTCCTGAACAAATCCTGAAAAACACAGTAGTGGTTTGGAAAGAGTTGAGACATAAACAAAGAGATTGCCACGCCAGTTTATACACAGTGGCAGGATGAGACATGTATACTAATGCCACTATAACTGCCTTGTTTTTTTTAACAGATCAGGGATGGGTATTGTTTGATATTTTGCAATAATAGTGCTAAATTAGTGTTAGTATTAAATGAAAAAAAAAAAAAAACCTTATAGAAAGTAATCAAAGTGTTTTTATTTCATTCTTTAAAATTTAGTAAAAGCATTAATTCATATGTAAACTGCTGTCGAAACAAAATGTAAGCACTTCATATAAATACAGTATGAAGAGACCAACAGAATCAATCTAATAAAATAAAGTCAACAAGATGCCCACTGGGCATTTGATGTCAAGTTTAACAACAGGTTTAAAACAAGTAATGTATTTACTGATTTGAAGAATTTTTTCAGTGTAAGTGTTTTTTTTACATTTGCCTAAAATGGTGAAGGCACTTAAAATTGGTAAGGAAGCACAAAATGTAAATCCTACTTTGATGTTTCATTATTATCTCTATACTTATTTTTATTATTATAATTTCATTCAACTTTTTTCTTCTTTTTTACAAAATGAACCAAAACACTGAAGGTGAGGAAGATCTTTTGTAGAAAATGTTGAGAATAAATAAGACAACAAACTTAAACAGCATCCTCTCGTCTAAAAATTATATCAGGAATGAATCAGGAATTTAGTCAATTCTGAGCAATTTTGGATTAGTGGGGAGAACTAACAGTTCAAAGTGTTTAAACTGTCCAAAAGCCTGGTACCTCACCATGTGGACAGCAGACATTAGTGAGTGTGAAGAAATGCGTTTTGTGTTAGCATAAGCAAGGTGTGTGATTTCGAAGGGTTGAAACTCAACAATCATCTTTAGGACATCTTGGAAATATTACAAACCACGGCCTTTCAGTGCATGTTCTCCTGACTAGTTACAGTGTGAGTTGTAAAGATGTGACGTTGTGCAGTCTGAGATACTTTTGAAAATAGGAAGAAGCCCGGGGGCTGGGGGAAGGGGACCATCACCACTTCCGAATTCCTGAAACCCCATGAATCCAACTTTAAGGTAGAAGGAGCGCCCTGGTGAGAGTTGCTGAGTTTGGTTTTCAATTTACCCGGGTCTCTACAGTTACCCTGAACGTATCTTTGGGTGGACATCGGTTGTGGCAAATTCTGCAAGACTGGTTGTTTTTTTTCCCAATTGTCAGAGATTGAAACATCGCCACCAACTCGGCGAACCGAAAATGTACACATTTGTGATTGCGCACGTGTCTGATTAGTGGAGTAACGTGAGCGCGTGAATCTAAACTGGGCTTGGCGTCTTTCCTGAATATATCCACCGGGATAACTGTATACAAGTCGATGTTTGTTTAAAATGCCCACGTAGTATGCAAGCTCACGCCTTATTTTCAAAACTTACGCTCACGTCGCTAAGTTACCTATGTGAGTACCCTCTTGTGAAACTTCCTCAAAATAAATATTCGCCTTCGCGCTAACGTAGAGGCATATATAAAGTAAATAATACCACACAATACATACACGTAAGGCAAAACTTACCCCAGCACCACCAGCTCCCCGTATTTTACTGGGTCTTTGGACGGGGCGCAGTGCTCCTCTTGGCTTGACGAAAACATGAGGCTTCTGGCTTCGCTGTGTAACATTAGCTATACAGTAACAACAGCGGCTCAAAAATCACCGGGAATTACCTTCAAAAAACACGACAGGCTCTCATTTCAGATCTTATATCCAGCGGCATACGTCTCTGTGCCTATGCCAATCCAGGTTTCTATAAATAAACTGGTTTCAAACTTCTGTAGCGTGACATGGCAAAATGTAACTTACTTGGCGGTTGAATCCGCTCTGAAGCAGATACAAAAACAGCGAGGAGCAGGGCCGGAATGTACCATTCCCTTCTTCTTTACTTTGAGTAGGGGGGACTCTATACTGGATATTGATTTAAAATTGTGTTTTTAAACGCATAACTCCTGCATATGGATATAAAAGTTATTTAATTGACCAGAGAGACCTAGTTTGCATTTAATTCATATTGGGTAAACAACGTTATTGTATTTCGAACAAAACATCATACTTTTACCACCTCACATGGTCTATGGATCGAACCCTGTGTTATGTAAACAAAGAGTACAATCTGGGAATTCTTAAAGGAATCATACTTTTTCTGATATATTTGCAAAGTTTCCTGCCATTTCTAACGAGAATACAAGTTTGCACAATTTTAGTCCTACCATCCTTTAGAAATGGACAAGATATTCCAAACTCAAATTAACTTCAATATGCTACGGAGTGGGGATTTGTTTCGCCCTTGCTGTAGCTTTAAAATACAATATCCCCATGCAATTGAAACGAACATTAAAGATGTAAATGTTCTAACAACATCAAGGCAAACAGAGACAGTAGTCAGTACATTAAAAAACAAATAAAGTAAGGGAAATCTATTTCTATTAAACAAAAAAAAACTATCTGACTCAAATGTATTAAGGGTCACATAATTATGAATGAGAGGTCTTGTTCTGTATAAAGTTACACAGGCCTAAGTGAGCCTACACAAGGTGGGGCAGTAATAGTGGGAAACACATGGTGAAAATAACCATCCTTGTACATTTCCTGACTCTGATAACATGCAGAGAAGGGAAGGACTGTGAAATCAAGTTAGTTTATTTTAGTGGTGACCCCTTGGGCCCTTTTAAGAATTTTATTTGATTATGACTTTATTGCATCTGGCTAATACATGTGATGGTTGATGCAACCTAATGATGTGACTATTTATGTGCTTGCCTGGGACTTTTATTTTCACATCGACATTACTCATTTTGATTGATTCATTTGGTTGTCAAGCTTCCTATTTTCATTGTTCCTTTTGTTGGTTTCCAGCCTACGGGTTTATGCTTATTTCTTATATATTATTTCTCACATTGTTATGTGAGAAGATGCTAATCAATCTAATAATAACAAAAAGTAATTTGCTTAATTGCTCTTGCTGAGAATGACTCACAGACTAATGCAACCAAATGTCCACACCTTATGTGACGATGTCAAGAACCTCTCAACCTTCCAATGTCCCACATGTTCACTTGTTCTCACGCCTTGCTGATGAATGTGCCACTTCTCCACTTTTGCCTAGCAGTCTCATCAACATTTTACTGCCTCTGTCTTGTTTTCACAAGAACCTGCATGGTTAGAGGTGCCATACTGCTTTAGGCCCCTTCAGTGGCCCTATTGCCTCTTCAATTACTGCCTCCTGTTTGAACTGGTGTTCAGTTTCAAAGTGCAATAACACTTGACACAAAAACAAAAGGTAGTAGGGGTCACCGGGGCCTGTGACGGTATTTGCCTCCCCACCCTCATGTTCTTAAACTCTGCAAAACTATAAGATACACTGATGCCTTATCCCAATATAAGCAATGCAACTCAGATTAATCTGTGGCATTTGTTGGTTCCGCTCATAGCTGCACATACTTGTCCATTAATAGTACAGTGGAATGAACTTCAGCTCCTTCAGCAGTTGTGCACACGGATCAAGCTGCATTAGGCCTTTAACTACAGGCCCAGAGGCAGGACTTAAAACTGTGGGCATAATGAATGTTTACTGCTCTTTTGTGTCACTGTCTCTTTCCGCTTGCTTTCATCCACTGGGCATTGTCTGTGTAAACGAGCACTACAGCCTTTTCTATGTCTGTCTGACTCACCCTCCCGCATGCGCACACACACACACACACACACTACAGTTTGGGGGGGGGGGGGGGGGATCAAAGGCTCTCAAGCACATACCACACTGATGGAGAGCAGATGCAGGGAGTGGGGTGCTTTGCTGAAGTTGTGCCTGCTCAAGTGAGTGCAAATCTATGTTTAGGAGGTGGAGTTAAATGTTACCATGCAAGAAGGATGCAGAGCAGCCTATCGCAATATGCCAAATTGCACAATTGAGATCAACAGCATGAGCAATGATGACATAGCAAGACAAAGCCCCCATTAACTTCCTTGCTGCTCTTTGGCAGGCACTACACGTCAGACATTCTTTGGAAGTCATGAGGCTAGTTGTAAGTCTGACTAGATGTAACCCAAGGCACATTTATTGCTGGTTTCCTCTGGATTTAAACTTTTGTCAGTTATCCACAGGATGACAGGCTGTCCAAGAACTGTGCAACACATTATAGAGTACAAGTGAGAGATCTGTAACACATCATTATACATTTGTCAGTTTTAGTGATCATCGTACAATGAAAAGTACCACTAACAGCTTATTTTATTTAGAGATAGACATTAAAACCACAATTGTATATAAGTCATCCACAATGTCAACAGAGGTCTGTGTTTATAACAGCAGCCTCCAGCTGCAAGCTGTGAAAGGCACTCCCTGTTTTTTTCCAGTTCATGACGAGTCTGTTGAGGATACAGTGATGCCTGTTTCGTCGCGAGGTTTCCATGAATTTAAAAGCCAGATCTCCAATCAGCTGACTGCAGCATGACAGTGTGGGAGAATGTGAGGAATGTGCTGATCCCATGTTGCTCGCACCCCTGACCACCCCACCCCACACAGAACCCTGGGGGGGTGCCCCAGCCAGCACAACAGTCCTGTTGTTTTAAAGGCCTTTTAACATGCAAAAGATGAGAGCAAGCCCTTTCTCCACAGAAACCCAAAATCCAGGTGTACAAAACCTGTAATTTTTTCGTCTAGAAAGCTGGTACTAGTGAAGAAAAATTTAAAACACAAAAACTCAGCTATAGCACATCTGGGTTTACAATACACTTTCACGCTCATACACGCAGAGCATCAACAAGTGACCACAACAGTGTTTTTCTTACATAACAGCCAAGTCAGATGTTCTTCTTGGTAAGCTTTTGCTTATTTCAGTTACCAGCTGAATTATTTTACATCTTTTTACTGATAGGGAATATTTTGTTGTAGCTAAGAAAGCAGTCTGCTGTTCTGTGGGATTATACAGCATGTATCCATCACAGGAAAAACCAGTCACACCCCAAATGTTCCATAATTATGACTGAACAGTGCATCACTTTTCCTACAGTTACACAGGCCACTTACCTGAAATAACACCAATACCAGACAAACACGTCTGTCATGTACAGATGAATATTTTGCCAAGCAAGAATTATACCTGCGGGCAAACACTTCATGAACAGAAGCTTTGTCATTTTCCTGTGCACAGTCAGGTTTTTCAAGGCTATGAGTCAAATCATTGGAAATGTCAACCAAGGCTGCATGCTGCCCCACAGTGGTAGGGAGAAAGAAGTGTAGCTGGAGACAAAGATGCATCACAGGACGCTGCACAGACTTATCAAGCATCCCTTTTATTAACATCGCCTGTTACAAAAAGAACAAAATCTTCAGTGTTAATGAATTTAGCAACAATATAGCGAGTGTTGATTACAGATGATATGGGACGCTTATTCCTAGAGTAGTTGCAGTAGGATTAAAAACCTCTACACTGCTGACCTGGCCTTCTCTTTCCACTGCCAGGGTCACAGACTCCCTGCTCTCTGGAGCTGCAGTACAGACCTGACTACAATATGTCCATGCATCTCCATAGTTACAGTCACGTAGTGACCCTTCTGATATGCTGAGACCCCTTTTGATCTCCCTTCTCCCACCCAAAACTGAGCCAAGGTATGCATGGAGCTATGAATTCATGAATGCACAATGATGCAGTTTGTGGTTTTCTGGTCAGGAGGCAAACAGATCAACAACATGGTGTATTTCAGCAGGTCCTAACTGGTACATTTAAACAATACATATCTTTAAGTTAAGAAAAAAAGAACTGAAAACCCAAAGTATGTTTCATTAAGCTGGAAATTTGTATCACTGCCCTCTCTTGACAAATAACAACAAAAACTACTGTAGTATTCAAAAGGATTTCATTGGAAAAATACAGGAGTTTTAAACAGAGGAATGGTTGCCACGCAGTTTAAATTATGCTGGATGCCATCTTTAAGTTTAGAATAAAAATTAACTGGCGATGCTGCTGAAAAACAGGAATGTGGTGGGAGTGGAGTAGTGTGTTTTGGTACAGTGTCTGGAGTGTTTGGAGATAACAGTAACCTCTGCCTGCTCCCATAATGGCCAACAGTCAGACTGGGAGTGGTTTGCCAGCGCCTCGGCCAGAGTCAGTCGGAGGCTGCCTACAGTACAGGTGAGTTGAAGGAGTTTGGGAAGGAGGTGGCTGGGCGTGACAGTATGGTGTGACAATGGTAGTGATGAGACCAAAGGTCAAAGGTGGTCTCTGTAGTACAGTCAGGGTGGCTGCGTGGGGGTCTGTCCTCCTCTTACTATACCTTGGGCACATCTTTGTCAGCCTCCTGGTGAAAGGCACAAACAGGGAATGATTAGATTCTTGGGTTTAGAAAGACTCTGATACTATCCTGTTGTTTAACTAGACTGTACAGGCCTTACCCCTTCCTGTCTTTTGGTGAGTTGCCGGCTGACACCTTGTAGCAGCTGCTGCAGTTCTCTGACTGTTTGGTTCAGCCCTGCAGTCATTTTCTCCTTTCTGTCAATCTCTTCCTGTCAGACACAGAACGGCTACTTTGTAACTCATTGTAACCACATCACCACCATACATGCAAAACCTACAAACACAAACTGGTACAAAACCCATACAGCTCCAGGCGCTTACTCTCTGTGACGACAGACTGCTATTCTCTATCAGGTCATCAGTGTTGTCAGTCACTTTTGAGAGCTCCCCCTGGATCAGATCAAGAGACTGCTGGGCCTGGATTAAAGACCAGAAAACTCCATTTGTTAACAGTGTGGCCTGGAGTTTGACCCATAACATTGTAATAAAATATGAACCAGTATTCCTACCGTGTACAGGTCACCAGCCACCTTTTGCCTCTCGTTCTCTTCCGTCTCCAGCTTGGACAGAGTCTCAGTGAGCCGAGTTTTCAGCTGAAATCAAGACACACATTTAGCACATGTTCGACTGCACATTAAAGCCTCCAGTCACACCTGTGAACTGCATTTATAATTTAGCATTGCATGTACAGAATGAGCATTTATTCAGTGCCCACTGTGCTGACATTGAATGGTACATCAAAAGCTCAACATTTATACAGATTTAACTGCCATCGCTTTTTCTACGTATGCTTTGTTACTTGTGCTAAACTGAAAATAGTGCTGTGTATAAAAGTGCAAGGGGCTGTGTTGCTGTGGGCATGTTGCTACAGGTACTGGTGAGAAGATGAATCATGATCAGGGAAGTCCAGTTGAAGTAACACATTAAAGGCTTATCACAAGCCATAAGACTGCACAGTGATTTCTGCTGCCATTTACCAGATTTTACAACTCTGGAAAGTTAACACTGCAGTCATTTTGATTGCAACATAAACAGTTTCATCACGTCATTCACCCGGCTTCGTAGCAACCCAGCCAACTTACAACTACCAATTGCCATGAAAGCTTGATCCTGTGTCTTTTTTGTTGTTGCCGAAGTCCTCATTATAAACCAAGAGGCTACATTTTTGAAGGCATATTGGTTGTCAGAATATTTCCAATAAAATGTTAAAAAAAACAACTTGTCAACACAAACAACATTTCATAATAATTACAGAAGACATCCAGAACCATTATGACAAGACAAAGACCCAATGACTAACAGACAGACAAGATTTGTGAGAAGGCTGTTGAAGGTGTGGAGTAAAATACAGCAACAGATGAACATTAAGCATATTTTTTGACTCTGCAGAAGGAACACAAGGTGACTAGTAAGCCATTTGTTAGATACTGGTCAAAGCAAGAAGATATTGAGAGACAAAGTGAAATGCCAGTGCAGAGAACAGTGTTAGTCTGTTAAGTATCAACCAGTTACTAGTAATTATGAATCCCACTCCTTTTCCACCTTGCCTAGCTCTCAAGTGCTAGGATTGGCCAGGTGTCCATGATCTCTCGGTACAATAGGTCAATGCCATCTAAAGGAGTAGAATTTATAATAACGCCCGATAGACTGTAGATAAAGCAGGACCAGGTGTCTCCCCTTCTTCCCACTGTACAAAAATGAAGCCAAAAAATCCCAGATATGTGCACTGCCATCATCATTTGTAGCCAGAGACTGCGCAGTAGGAATTGGGCATCGCAGCTATGGTATCAAGGTCCTGTCTATACACCCACATGACTAGGCTGCAAGTCAATCACAGCTGTCAATCATGACATCACATGGCAACTATCAAAAAAGTAAATAAAATAATTTAATTAATTAATAAAAAAAAAATAACACTTAACCTAAATCAATGTGATCTAAAACTACAAAGAGAAAAATGTGTTTGATATTTTTGTTAGGCCTATGTTCCATTCGCTTACATGGGGGATATCTTAATAACCTATACCAGGGGGGCAGCTGGATGTATTGGCTTCATTTTTGGAAAACAGATCTATTTAAACAGTGACTTTAATCACTATGTGTGTAGGCAAGTCATCATTTTCAACCTCTGATGTATGTCACTTTACAAAGTTGCAGAAGGTGTTCTTTGAGTGAGAACATTCACTGAGATCGATGGATGATGACTCACACTTGCAGAAGATGGAGAACCCTCTCCTGCAGCAGTCAGTTTAAAGCCACTCCTGAGTGTATAGGGCCATTACTGTTGCAGAATTGTTTTCAAATGTGTGCTGAGAGCAGTCTGTGTATGCATAATCAATTTTTTTAATGTGTAAAAGAATCTTTAAAAGTAAGAAGTGAGATTTGTTTAAGTGTACAAAATCTGCAATGTGTATTCAGAATCCATGTGTGTGTAATCCTATCTGTATAATAAAAGAACCAAGACTCTTTAACAGATTCTCAAAGAGATTATTTTCCACACTGATAAATATGATCACACACACGTGGATTATTATTTGGTTTCACAACCCTTAACACACATCTGTAAACAGTTCTGCTACAATAATATGAGAGCAATAAGGGACAGGTTTTAAAGGAGCTCTAGCTACAGGGTGAGCACCGCTTACCAAAGTTAGCTCCTCATTCTGTCTGATAGCCTCGGTATATGAGCCATCAAGTCTGGTCTGCAATTCAGTCAACAGATCTTTGAGCTGAAATTAAGTTTGAGATGATGTGTTTAATGGGAGTCTATGAGTGTCAGTCCAGGACAGAACTACGCTTACACAGTCTCAGCAGTTGTAAGGAATGCTCTGACCAGCACATGATCCTGCTGTGCATGACTGTAAATTGACTGTACGGTACCAAACTCAGTCTATTACGTTAGTCTGGTAAGTAGCGTAACAAAATTGTTGTCAGCTGTCAGCAGCTGTCCATGTGAAAAGTGTGTTTTTTGGTTCAACAGTATTAAGTGTCTTGGATGTGTGGATTTCATGTGTCCCTAATAAAAAGAAACATCGAAACATGCCATGAACACTAAAGTGACACAACAGATTTCATGCTTTTACAGGAGGATGAACACTGTGACATGACTGAGGATCACAAGTTTGAAGGAGGCATGTTTTTCTCACCTCTCTGACCTCTGTTACATAGGTGGCGCTCTCACGCTCTGCTCTCTCCAACTCAGACTCCAAGTGCTGCTTTTCTCTTCTAAGCTACACAGCACAACAGAAAATAAAAGACAGGGGAGTTAAAAAATAAAATGTTTGAACTACAATGTGTATTACTAGAAAAGTGAGTGTTAGTTTGGATGTGCTTTTCAAGACTGACATTTTCCAACTCTGCTCCATCAGTTAGTCTCTCAATCTCTTGCTCCAGAGCTGTGACTTTCTGGCTCATCTGTTGGAAGAAACAGAATGAGTCAATGAAATGAGCACAGGCTGATAATACATCATCTCGGTGATAAGTTACTCAACCTGGGAGTTGTTTCCTACTAAACCTGAACACATACCTCTCTGAGTTCTCCCTGTGATAGCTCCAGCTTCACCCTCCAGCGAGACTCCTCCTGCTCCACGCTGTTCTGCAGGCGCTGCAGGATGCCCTCCTGTGGACACAGAAAGAATCACAGCTCAGTTTGGGAAAAAAAAGACACCACAATGGAATAACAAATGTTATAAACCTCATCTTACCGTCTCTGCCAACACCTTCTTGTACGTCTCACAGTCTTTCTGTAGAATCCTTTGGGCTTCCTCAGCTTCTTTCAGCTTCTCAGCCAGTTCCTGGTGAGCGAGAGAGAAATATTAAATCGCTGCAGATATCTTCAATTACACTGAAAGGCATTCAAATCTATATTCCCAGTTAAAGTACCATAGAGTCCCCTGATGCAGGGGTGGATTGTGCAGCTGAGCCTTCAGCTGCTGCCCCCTCAAATCTGTGGAGCCACTCCTGATGGTTCTGGTAGAAAAACAGGGGAAGAGTAAAGAGAAACCTCAGGACACAGGAGCAGTGCAAAAGAGAAGGACAGGTACTCAAACCTAATTGGCATTGTGGTAAAAATACACATCATCTTTACCTGCTCACTGGGCAGAGGCACATGGGGCAGAAGTCTGTGCAGAACATCTCGACACTCAGCCTGACATATGGCCAGGGTTGCCTGGTTTTCCTACAAGGTGAAGGAAGCAAAGAGGAAGAAGACAAAAAGAGAGCAGAGGAGATTGAGCTCTGATGGTTCAAATAGTTCAATCACATAAGGTCCAGTGGTCATATGAGCAGATGTGACCACCACCTTTGCTTCTTCATCATTCTGCTCTCCATGATGTGGTTTTAACCCACCAACAAGTCATCCGCTGAGCAGCTCCAATCAATGTCACGGGAATGATTCACTAGACATAATCTAAATTTAGAAGTATAGAGCATTAGGATAAACATGGTCTCACTCCTACTTCCAATCACCCTCAGAAAACATCAGCATCTTTCTACAGGCCACACCTACACCAAGTGTCAGCAAACACTGATTCAGAGCACATCACATGATTCAGTATTCCTGCAACCACAAATACATCAATCTGCCTTCATGAAATTGTACAAAGTACCTTGAAACTCTTCAATAAATGAAAAGGTAGCTATCAGTCCTCCCACAATAGGCTAGCATCATGCACTGTCACTCTGAGGCCTGAAGGGAGAAAGTATGCCAAGCTCTAGCCAGCTGGCACTCTAACCACTATTCACATTAACACACCGTGTCACCAGGCAGCTCTGAAACGAGTATATAGAGTTGAATACAACCAGCCTGCACTGACAGTACACAACAGCTGCCAAGGAACTCCCTGGCTTGGTTGTGAGAAGGTGCTTTCTACTGTACTCAGATGGCAGGAGAGCAGCTGCTGTGCTGATGGTTCAGCATGTCCCCTTCCCAAATGTAGGGGGAGGAGGGCAAAAATATATTCTGACCGGAACTGTTAATAGACCAGCTATCTGGTAGCTCACTCTGTCTACATGAAGGGATCTGCAGCTTAGAACTACACTGTAGGCATTGCTTCCCATTTTTTGCCTATATTTTACTACGGAGCTTTGAGAAACATGAGGCCAATATTACATATTCAACAAATGAGTTGAATAGGGATGCACGATATATAAGGCCAATAATTTGGATTATTATGCATTACTTGAATTACAATTTAATCAATAAGTAGAATCAGTAAAGAAAAGAAAAAAACTGCTTTAATTTGACTTATAACTATAACTGTACTATATGCCTTTGACAGAATTCAAATAAAATACTTCATCTGTCAAATCAAACAAAGGCAAAGGTGAAATGGTCTATAGAAGAGTCAAACTGTTCATTGTTTTTGTAACAATATTAATGTCAGATTTGGTTAGTGTCATCCATATTTGCTGACTATATCTTAGCTTTTCCTACCCTCAAGTGTGCATAAATTACAGGTTATGGACTTCTTTTCAAAATACATTAATGTAACATCAGTAATTCTTGTTATTGTTTGGAAACCCCCCATATCGTGCATCTCTAGTTCTTTAATGATCACACTTCCTTTAAATTTTTTTACTGCATTACAATCTAAGTGAATTAAACAGATTTTTATTGACTGATTAACTGGTGATATTGACAGTACGGATGTCACAAAGCAGGATGCGTGAAAAGCATGCTGGAAATGAGACACATGACAGACAGGAAGCAGCAAAAAATGATTTCCACGTATCTCAATCTAATGACATCTAGTAAAACAATTTCTAAGTCACTGCACACTCATTTCCAAGCATCAGCCTGAGAAATAGATCTGCTAAGTAAAACAATATTTGTTGAGTTAATAAAGTCTGACATTCCCAAAGGAAGTAGCATCAGCTCAACACAAAGCCAATTGAAAACTTGAGGCCAAACAACAGAGGGGAAGGGCGAGAGTGAGGTAAATGAGTATGCAGCTTTGTTATGGAAGAGGGCGAAAAACAGAAATGTCATTGAGTCGATTATGGCGAAAAAAAAAATAAAAAAACAACAGCATTTTGTTGGGGGGGATGCATCAGATTGGAACTAGAGTGAAGGAGACTGAGATGGGGTGTCGAACCTTGACAGTTTTGCTGAGTTTCCCTTGAAGCATGGACTCGGTGGCTGACAGAGCTTCCATAGCACTCCAGTTTTTCTCCCGAAGCTCCTGTTTTGGTCAGTTCCAGAGATACTACTTTCAGTTCAGCCTCAGGAAAAATGCATTCAGACCGGCAGAGTCACAGAACAAACCGAATGCATTTCTCATTTTGAAATTTGCTACACTCTGCTTTTCACCCATGCTCCATCCGCTAAAAATAAAGTATGAGCACATAGCCTCGAGAGTCCCAGTCTCACACCTCGTGTGGGTAAGAACAACATGCACAGTATGCAAGATGTGAAGTGTAACTATATTCTGTTCAATTCAAATTAAGGTAATCATTTCTGTAGATATATAAATATGCTTTTTAATTTAAATATGACTCTTTAGGAAATAAAGGGTAGGCGATTTTCTAACGCCCTAAATCACCCACAAGCACAGACAAGCTCACTGATACAGTCATGGCCAATGGCGAGCATAACAAGAGTAGGCTGGAAGCCCTGTTATGCAACGCTCAGCTTAAGCAATCCAAATCAAAATAGACATCTGTACTGATGTGTACAATCATGTTGAGAGCACATTCTCAGCTAAAGAAAGCTTTCCATTTGCTTTGAAAAGAACAAAAAGCGAAACAAGTGAGACCAGGTGGGAGTGGAGGACAAGAAGTATGGATGTATGCAGTTTGCAACTCCAGTGTGAGGAGAGTGTTTTGGGGTACCACACAAGGGGAGGGGGTGAGGGGGGTGTGACATCTCACAGGGCTAGCCAAGAGCAGTAACTGGTTGTAATATAGTTCAGGACAAGGGTGTAGGAAACCTACGTTGTTCTTCTTCCTATGAAGATCCAGGGAGTCCCTCAGCTCTGCCAGCTCACCCTGTAGATCTGAGACCTTTTTGTCCTTTTCTGACAACCTGATAGGAAAACAACATAGCCAGTCATTATGCAAATGTGTGCAATTACAGGCTCTTTAAAATCAAACGGCATGTGCAAAATATGTGTGTTGTCATATGTGATGCAACATCACTCACGCTGTAAGAAGCTCTGTGCTTGGTTCTGCTGTGTGGGTCTGCTATTTGAGGAAGGAGGAAAAGCTTATAAACATATATTATACATATTGAAAGCTTAATTCACTCATTGTTTCAATATTCATAATAAAAAAAATGAAAATATAAGAACAATTCACACATGAATATGACATGTCTGTTATAAGTCAAAAGAGCTGCATTGGTACTTGGTAAAATATTTTATAGCTAGACAAATTCTGCAGATTCAAACCATGCAGACTTGTAATTTATGAACAATTCTTTCAAGTTCTTCACCTGTTGTTGCATCTGCTCCACCTTCTCACCCAGCTCCTTGGTCCTTGCCTCCAGCTCAGCCTGCAGCATCTGGATCTCGTGGTCCTTTGCTGTTAGTCTGTGGGTCCAATGCACTCACTGTTAGTCAGTTTTGTGACAACAGTGCTGGACATCTGCATGTTTGGAGGGGGGGGGGGGGTGTTAACCTACTCAGCCTGGAGTTCCTGGAGCTTGGTATCAGAACTGGTCTGCTCATCTGATGTCTCCTTCTCTCTCCGCTGCTCCATCTCTTCCTGCAGGGCAGCCAACTTTAGCTCCAGACCCTGTCAGACAAAAACTGCTTCAGAGAAGAGTTCAAAGTAGAACAATACAGCATGAACGATATCAGGAGAGGGTTTAAAATGTCCAAACACTGAAAAGCCCACACCTCAATTGTTTTCTCTCTGGTAGAGCTGCTCTCTTCAGCTGTCTGTAGATTCTCTTCCATCGATTTTAGCTTTACATCCTTCTCTTGGATCCTAAAAAAGGAAAGTGAAACAATGGCTCATCATACAGAACCGTCTGACATCATGTACTGGTAATTTGCTGATATTTTCATATATAATGATATAACTACAATGACATTGAACTATAGCGCCAGACCAATTCATCAGCTGATATTATCTTTCAATTTTGGTCTATAACAGATATACTGTATTGGCATACGTTTTGTGATATGCATCAATATGAAAATCTGTTTGCAAAACATAAATTGCAGAAAATTATTGAGGTGGGGATTTTTATTTATTCCCTTTAAAAAAGAAAGGGAACATAGAGGACTCATGTTCACTTCACTTTTCCTTTCATTCCACAGGGTTATAATACAGTGTTGTACATTGCATGTATAATAATGAATTATTGAATTTGAAGAGATTTTTTATGAAAGCTGCATTCTGAGTACCTTTGTTCACCATCCCCATAGAATCCACCATCCCCAGTTTTTTCAGTTAACTTCAAAAAATTCTACATATCAGCAGAAATATTGGGAATCATTTTTTTTTCTTTTTAAATCAGTGCTCTTTTTAACAATACATTGGCCTGCCAGAAGGAATGACTTGTGAAATGTTCACAGTAGGTAAGTAGTTGCCTTTAGTTCAATAACATGTAATCATGACTGGCTTCAGTTGGGAGTTGGCAAAAATGCCACCACTAACTAACTGGTGATGCAGAAACGAAAGTTAGCATGTATTTGTGTGTTGTGGGTGGGGTTGGGCTATGTACTATAACTTTATTTTCCCCCATCATACAAAGGTCAACTTGACTGATCTTACTGGCTTTGGAGCTCTTCCACTATCAACTCTGATGATGCCTGCAATCAGGAGAAAAGACAATTTAAAAAGGAATGAATACAGAATAAGGTAGACAAAACAAAACACAGCAACTCCTTTTGGTAGAGATTTGATAACTCACCTGTTCTGCTGTCGTTCTCTTAAGGGCCTCGGTTTCTTGTTTAAGTGCCTCATTTTCTTCCCTTAGAGCCTGTATAGGGGAGATTTGTTGCCCAATAGTCAGGCAGTGAATTGCAGAGTCACATTAAGCATGCTGATGTCAGTCAAATCTGCGTAAGGCAGTACAAGAAAAAAAACAAAAACCTTGAGCTCCTCCTCCTTATTGGCCACCTCAATCAGCCCCTTCTCCAGCAGGTCCTCTACAGTTTTCATGTTGTCCTCCTTCTCCTTCACACTAGGTAGGAAGCAATATTTTGAAAATATTCATTCAGTTATTCATTAAGGCTATAAGTTTAATGAATGGAGCAACAAGCTTAACCAGCTGACATAATCAAATATGTTCCAGTTCTCACACACCTCTTTTGGAACTGGTCCAAAACCAGTTGGGAGGCAGTCTGCATGGAGATAGTTAAACAGAGAGGGTGTGTCAGACACACAAACACATAGGGGCCTTTTTAACATTTGAAAAACAGGTACATGGCTAACCTGATCAGCAATCTGTGCCTGCAGATTCTGAATCTCTGCCTTCAGTGACATGTTCTCATTGTGCAAGGCCTGCAGAGGAAAAGAGAGACACTTTATCATACCAACACAATACAGACTCTAACAGACTGTGCCATGGCTTGATCATTGATTTAGTACCCAGAAATTCAGCTTGTACTGTAATCTTCAATCCATCTCACAATGACAGGCTGAGAACATGTTCATCAAATTGTGGCGGACTAATAAACCAATACTACGTTGGTATGAGAAGCTGTCAATCAGAGCGGACTTGCAAATATACCTGCATGTTAGTTTCTCTGGTGGCAGCACTGCTCCTCTCAGCATTTAGAGAATCCTCCAGACTCTTTCGCTGCAACTCTTTATCAGCCAATCTGAACAGAACAGGGGGACAGTTGGGATAATGCTTGAGAAGCAGTTCCACATTTACTTAGGTAAAGTAACCATGTCTAAAAAGTCAAATAGTTTCTTACAGCTTCTGTAACTCCTCAATGTGGGAGACATGGGTGACCTAAATGAGAAGAAAATAATCTGATTAGCCTACATACGTACAGACATCTTTTTTGTTGCTAAACATGGTAAATGACAATGACCCATATACCTGTGCAGAGATCTGTGCCTGCAATGTCTCATTTTGGACTTGCAAGGTCTCTGTCTGGGCCTGAAGACCTTTGTTTTCATTCATAAGGTCCTGTTAAACACAGTACGTATTAGTATGCACAGGTAGTAAGTGTTACTCAGACATGTGAAATAAACACTAAAGTGAACTGCAATCTGATCAAATCAAAAGATGCATTTTAAAACACAATGATTTAGTGTATGATGTTGTGCCGGCTCACCTGAACCCGGGCTTGCATTGAGTCATCAGGCATACTGTGCTGGGACATCTCCATGAGCTCAATCACTCTCTGTTCCAGTCGCTCCTTGGAAACCATGGCTTCAGTCAGGCTGCTGTGTAACGTCTGGATCTCCTTGTTCTTGTTGTTTATCTCCGTCTCCACTGCCAGCAGCTGACTGTGAAGTTCTGCCCCAACAAATACACAGACAAGCAGTTGCTGAATGTATCCTTAAGACTCACTTTAATGTAAAAGAAAAACTGGGTAACTCATTGAATTTTAAGTGTGATATTTGTCTTATCACCTTGCTTTGAGGCCTGGAGTTTCTCTCTCTCAGCATTGACATTGTGCAGGAAATTCTGCAGCTCTTCCCAACGTCGCTTAGCATCCTGTAGTTGGGCCTGGAGATTGAGAGATAGATCCAGTTTGGTGAACACATTCTCTCACATATAGTTATAGTGCTGCACCACCACACTACACTAGGGAAACTATTGTAATTTTCCCACTGCATGTTATAGCTCTGCTCATCTTAAATAATTTTCCTGTGTTCACAATAGCACCACAGCATGAAACTGCTTTGATACTAGCATCATGATCATGACACTTGATGAATAAGTTGATCACTGAATCATATTTTTCAAAATCTAGTTCAAGTGAATTTTATGAAATCCTGGTTGTTAGAGACAGTAGCATAGCAATGCAGGTTCTGTGTCACACTAGTGATGATTATCTGACCAACCAGTGGTCTGCAGAGTTTAAACTCTGCCTCAGCTCACCCTGAACCTCAACCAGGGTGGTAATTTAAAAGTTCCAAGCACCATCCACAACTTTTGCTTTCCTCTCACTGTCAGTATCGCTACTGTACGATCAATGATGGAGGTTTGCTTTACAGCCACCATGATTTGCCATTTTTCTCATCAATTATTCAAAAACTTTGAATTTGCGTTACTTTAAAGTTAGGTTAATCAAGTTAAAATTACAAATTCAAGACATTTTAATTAATCTTTCCCATTTTGTGCAATAATGAAAAACATCTTTGGTCATCAAATCTCAACTCTGTTTGGATATCAGCTTCTCCACTGAGCCTCTTTTGTTGAGCAAGCAACTTCAAATTCCATCTTTGATCGTGGTCAATGAAAAGACAGGAAGAGCTTATCGGGGTGTCCCACAGGAAAAAAGGTGTTGTTCATACGCAGCACAAAGCCTCAAATGTTCCAGCTCCTAAAGCCAACACAATCCTCCCAACCCATGTTCTATTTCCCACACTGCTCCACAGGACTTCCACTACAACCTCCACCCATTTCCCTGGTACCACACCCACTAACCAGATTTATAGCTGTGCAGCAGGGCCCAGGTTTTGTACAGCTCAGTTCATTTTTGTCTCGGCTGGGGAAACTGAACCACAGGCTAAATAAACAAATTGTGCATCTGGATTAGCGTACCTCCAGCTGGGACACGTTCTGCTTGTAGCTGACCTCCAGTGACTTCCTCTGGTGCTCCTCCTGCTGCAGCTTGCCGTTGTTGTCTGCCAGTTCTTTCATCAGACCCGCATACTCGGAACGCAGCTTGTTAAGCTCAGCCGAATTCCTACCAAGTAAAACAAGCACTAATGAGTGACGGGAAGATGTTTGATGGTACACCACTGCAGGATGTTGTTTATAAATCAAACTACAAATAGCCTTTACTGTAATATTTTACATTGTTAGTAAAGAGTGACATGAACAGTGGAGCTTAAATTATTGTGGAGTTACACTGACTTGCTCTCCATCTGGTTGGTGGCTGAACTGACTGCGTCCCTCAGGATGCCGTTCTCCTGCTGGAGTCGAGTGATCTGGCTTTCCAGCTGCTCCCTCACCTGCTGGAACTACACATAAACAAGCAGATTCTAGTATCCGGACAGCCTTAAGAAGAAGGCCAAAACAGCCACATTTTTTTAATTCTAGATTTTTCCCACAGTATTGAATCACCTTTATCTGCATGGTCTGAAGCTCCTGGTAGCTGCCTTGTGCTTTGCCCTGCATGCTACCCAGTTCTTTCTCCATGGCTGCACGTTGCTCCCTCATCATGGCCTCCACCCGGCCTGTCTTCTGCTTCTCAACTTGAAGCTCCTTGAGACAGAGGTATGAGGGAATATGAAGCTCCTGACATAAACAAATAGACCTGCTCTATACAAAGAATAAGTCAGGAATAAGTCTTTTATCAAAACACGGGAATTCAGACCTGGCTAAGCTGTTTCACTTTGTCCTTGGCAATGGAAGCCTCCTCCTGCAGAGTTGTAAGAAGTCTCTCACGTTCCTGGGCAGCTGGGTCAGGCCTTGCTGCAGACTGTTGGTTAGAGAGATAATGTTAAAAAAGAGGGCATAGCAAGTCCAACTACCAAGTATCCAGATTGTACAAAATGATACAACAACTAATTCTAATGCATCACTTATTAATCTCTCACTTTGTGCCAGGCATCCAAGGCATTAGGGCTCTTTTCCCGGAGGAGAGCCAACACACTGACAGCCTCTGCCTCTGACAGAGCCAGGGTGGATAGTCCAGACAGCAGTTCCTTCAGCTTCACCTCTGTGTTTTCTGTTGAAACATAGAATGGGGATGTGTTTTAACACTTCATATGGTTGGGTAGCTAAAATAAGGGACCACCCGATCAAACTATTTTTTTTTTTTTGCCTAACACCTTTGTCAGTCTCATTCTTCTGTTTCTTGCCACTCCCTTTGGATGGTACGTCATCGTTATGGCCTGCCTGGTGGTTGGCAGAAGCAGCCAAATCAGCCAGATCATGGGCTTCATCAACTGGAATTGAGGAAAGAGTTGTTCATTGTAAACTGACAAGACCAGTCTTGAAGTTTAAAGAAAAAACATATTTCATAAATGGGAACTTGTACCACCATTACCGTGCTCAGTCTTCTGCTTCTTTGCAGAGTTCTTCTTTTTGCCACTGGTAGCACTTGGGGTTGCACCGTCTAGAACTTTGGTTTCAGCCACAATGGGAGCTTCTTTCTTGACTGGAGCTGCCTGCTCAGCCTTAACCTCTGGCTGATGGTCATCCACTGCAACTGTAGAGGAAGTTGATTAAAAAGGTTTGCAATTTCTATGAAAAATTAAGTGACACACCCAATTGTAATAGTAAATTACTCAGGCTACTAATCAAACACAGTGTTAGCAGATCTTTTACTCTCGGCCACTCACCAGGTTCTGCTTTTTGTTTCTTCTTCTCCTTCTTCTTCCCAGAGATCTGGGGAGGTGTCTGAGCCTGAACAGGGGCCTGAGCAGCTTGAACCTGGACCTGAACCTCAAGCTGGGGAGAAGCAGGGCTGGACTGTTTGCCTGCAGCCAGAGGTGGCTCTGTTTTGCGGCTGACCAACTTTGAACCATTCACTTCAGGTTCCTCAGAGGAAGGAGCTGCAGCGGCTGCAGCAGCTGCTGCTGCGGCTGCAGCAGCGGCCTTGGCAGCCTTTTTCTCCTTCTTCTTTCTCTCCCTCAGACCAGCAGGAGCATCAGGTGTCACTGAAACAGGCACATAGGGAATAGGTGTTGGTGGAGCAGGGTCTGGTGTAGCCACTGGTGCAGGTTCCTCCTCAACCTCTAGAGTGGAGCTATTGGCACCATCAGCCGCATCAAAATCGCGAAGATCCTCTTCTGATTCTCCTCCACCTCCACCTCCACCGCCTCCTCCACTGGCACTCTCCTTCTTCTTGCTCTTCTTCTTTTCACTCTTCTTACGGGTGTCTGGCTTGGATGGTGGTAGCTTGAGGTCACGTTTCTGCCGGGCCAACACCTCATCATAGGACGTTTCCTTCATGAAGAGCCAGAAGAAGAGGAACATGAGGGCGATGACCAGGGAAGGGGCCAGGATAAGCAGGTACTGAGAGTCGTAGATATCCACCGCCATTCTTCAGAGAAAGAAAAAGAAAAGAAATACATTTAATTCAGGCCAATTGGCAAACAGTCAACAACAACAGTCTGGCATCTGCCAATATTTTCCATAAGCCGACTGTATGACATTATGGTAATAGCTTTCTTCCAACAAAGGTCACTGGCAAAGGCTGCTTAAATTCAGAGAAAACCAGGACACGGTAGCTTAAAGGAGTAATGGATCAGTATTTGGTTAATTTTGGATTCCAGCTTTCTCCTCATATCCATTCTTATACAAGCCCTGCTGCATATCAAAATTAAACAGCAGGTCAACCACTGCTGCCAGCCATGAGAGCTAGCCAGCAATGTGTGAACTGCTGCAAGTATGAGAAATGGGAGGTGTAGGTGTTAGTACATCAATAGTGTTGAGAGGGTGTGAGTGAGAGGACTCTCACTCACAATATAAATTAGCAATATAAATTCCCAATGATGTTTTGCTGTCTCATTTACTCATTCCCCTCCTTCAGCAATGCAGTGGTATTCTAAACTCACATCAGGATGGATTTGCAAGAGGCAAAAATACACCCACATTCACGTATTACCCACTGAGGTCTGCTGCAGCTGCAGTTTGACCCCTGGCAGCTTTAAGCCAAGGGGTGGGAGGTACTTATTCTATCAAAGGCAAAGGGGTACTGAGACTTCATAAGTATAGCATCTGCCAAAGATAGTGTCGTCTCCTAAAGGCTATATGGTGAGAATGAACTGGGGTGGATATGAAGGTGGAAATAAAGCAGTAATAATTTAATACCCATTGTACTGTATTGCTCACTAAAAGTCACTA
>JAOWBC010000248.1:13144993-13160217 GCA_028566105.1 Hypoplectrus providencianus | reverse complement strand
TAAAAGAGGAAAAGTCATTCACAGTTCTAACATTTCTGATATAATAAATAGAACTGTTTCCAAACATTATTTCATTTGAAAATTATCTCTCTTACAAACTAACATACAACAATGACGTGCGCAAACCTACTTATCACAAGAAGAAAAGCACTGTTGTGAAAAATTCAGATCAGGTTGACAACAGCAACATTGTGGTATTAACAATACAGAGCGGCAACAACATTAAGTGACCTGAAGTGCTGAACAATCCCATCCGATACTCAGGATCTGTGGCAGTAATGCAGCGTAGGAGTTGGTGTTGTAGAGCAGACCTCTTTAGTAATTTGGATTAAGCAGATTACCCCTGATAATACATTTAAGAATAACTTTCCACTGCAGGGCTTCCTGAGGACTGACAGGCTTATCCTTATAGTGTAAAGTTGACCCTGTTTCCCTGCCACCTCAAAAATCTATTATTACATCCTCAACGACACAAGGACAATTGATGACTGCTTTAATATCGGAAATTACTTATTCTAAAAAAAAAAAATTGTTTGATATTTAGAACCATGCTTCTCTGAGCAATAAGGTAACATTTAATAATTTAATTTATAACATTTGTAAGAGCTCTGACCCTGACAAATACATCTGACAGGCTTTGATTAGGAATGTTTGGCTAATACATTTCCTCTGTTTGTGTTGTATCTGTGTCAAAGAGCATGCATTCTGCCACACTCCATAGGTTACAGCTTGAGGAGAAAAAGCTGTTGGTTTACTGAGCACGACTGAAACTCAGCCAGCACAGAGTTTAAACATACAACGATAACATTTCTATGACTTCCATTTGGTTTGTTTTTAATCCTTTCCCATCAGCTGAACATTTGTCTTACCTTTGACCCGATTTGAAGGCATATCATATTACAGTGACGATACAGAAACTATAAACTAAGGCTAAAAAAGCAGCACGCCAAGATCCAAACTCTTTTCAGTGGCTTGTAGATTATGATTGTCTAAAACCTGGACATGAACCAAATTGGTCAAAGTTTTATAAAAAGGGGCAAGGTGATAATCCTGCCATAGTACATTATGTACTACATCCACACCATACGTGGACTGGGCAACCCTGTTAACTTTCAGTGGCTACTAAATCAGGAAATTCATTGTTGTGTCACATTCATTGTATGTTTCAGGAAACACCCATGTAAGAACAAATGAAGCTATTAAATAACTCAAAGCAACATGCTTCTTGGCATATTATGTATGGGTGGAGTAAAGGGTGTAGACGTTTGAAGCCTGCTTGCTTTCTTTCAGTCCCAGGCCTCAGAGTGAAAGGTGCATGAGTTTCCTTGTGCAGCCTGAGCCTTGTCCCAGCATCAAAATGAGCCCAGAGGACAAAGCCCTCTCGGGCTGTTGGCTCCCCGGAATCTAGCCACTTGGCTGGCCAGGCCTCCTGATTTGGCTGGTGAACATGGAGGGAACTCCTGATAACTATCAAGCCCAAAAAGCTGTGTAGACAGTACTTGAAAACCAGGCCATTCAGCACTATACACTTAATATCTTTAAGACAGCAACAATTAACTAAAAGACACATCAAAGGTCTTGAAAGCCCAGAAACTTAAGAGATATTAAAGTGAAGTGAAGTCAGGTATCTAGTGCAAATGGCATCCCCCAAAAGTAAGGATGCTGTGTTAGGCCTATAATCCAATGGTCTGCAAATTCTATAAATATCTTACTGAATTCAGTAAAAGGATACTCAAACTGGCAAATTTGTTACTGATAAATAAAAACACTTAAGTTTTACAGTGTCCCAATTTTGGGGGGGAAATTTAGGGTTTTCTATAAAAAAAACACAAGTAAAATTTACAACAGGAATTACACAATATGGTGAAAATGTTTCATGAAAAAATGATTAGTTTATAACTGAATATATTATGAAAATGTAAAGGTCACTAAATCTGCAATTTTTTATAGTAGATGTGTAATGATATTTTCTTGTGGCATGAAAAACAAAAAACTCTCCAATGACAGAGCTTATATTTCAACAGCTTCAAAGAATTCAAGTAGTTAAAAATTATCTAGTTAAGGTGGCAGACAATTGTTAGGTCATTTGTCTGAAAAGTTAAACTGCAAGGATGACAAACTGATAATTTACAATTATCACCCTCAGGGTAATAAACTTTACACAAAGTAACAAAGTGCACAGAAGGGCTGACTGATTATAATGGGAAAACATTAACAAATAAGTTTGGTTCCTCTGAAATAGTTTGCTCTTTCTGACCAGATGCGCTACACATTGAATAAGGTACAACCAATTCCCTAGATAAGTGCTTATCTATAGAAAGCCCTCGAGGGAACTGACGAAGATGCCAACAAGACATAACTAACATCATGGCACCAAGGCAGGAAGAGCTGAGAAATATATTTAAAATACATAAAGGCAAACTTTCCCAAATGCGGCAAATGGGGGCTGGAAGGAATTCCAAGGATCTCTAAAAAGTTAATTTAAGTTAGTTTTACAAACTTGATAGATCTAAACGTGCCCAGGACTGTAACAATATTACAGCACCTCGAATTGTCTTACATGTCCAGCAAGCCTCCTCCAAACTCAACAAGGGCAGTTCACTATAGTTTAGTACCAAATGTCCCAGCATGCTCAGTCATGTCGGCCTTGTGCATAAGATACGTAATGGCAGCTGTCCTTACATCAAGGCTGCGTGTGGATACAGCCTGTAATCACAGAAATAGCATAAATTATGTCCCTATAGCGTTAATCTCCCTTGCTAAGTTAGCCCAGCTAGCTCCCGAGTCGCACGTTATATTTAAATGAACTATATGAAAGCGAAAGAAGAGGAACACATGTCGATACGCTCATTTCACCGACATGACTAGCAAAAATTCTTAAACAATGTTTATTTAAAGGGTGGAGGCTTTATCGTGGCCGCGACATTGCTACACTCAGTTGCTAAATAGTTATATCCACACAGGAAAAGGCTTGTCGCAACTCAGGTTCTTCTCAGAGTGGCTAGAGCTCAGCATTATGAATGAGCTAGCTAACATAAAAGCTAGCCAACTAACATGAGCCAAGTACTAACGTAGCCGGCCAATCCAATTACTAGACCAAAGGAAGTCTTCAACGATAAAACTGATCAGCAGAAGCGTTAACAGAAATACCAAAGTTTATTCCTTTCGCAAACGCTCAGCTCGTATGGAGGCGTGGACATCTGCCACCACGGGCCTCGTCCTGCTGCTGGTGACCCAGCCTCCCTCTCTCCTGAAATCTCTGACCCGGTCTGCTGCTTCATTCTTCCGTTCAAGTCCTGAGGGCCGTTCCCAGGCCTGAGTAAAGAGCTTAGCTGCGCTAAGATCGGGATAAGCGGGCCTTTTGACAAAAAAAGAATATATAGCCGACACAGCATACCTGTAGCTTCAATTTGCTGTTGCGTTAGCTGGTGGTGAAATTGCGTTGTTCTGCGTTGACTCTGGCAGACTCTTGACTTCCCAGGGCAGCTCCAGCCTGGCTTTCTTCTGCGCTATCCGTCAGACTATCTGCTGTTTCTGGTTCGCGGGGGCGGGTCATAGACAGGCTGCTGGGGAGCGCTCGTTTTAGCAATCCGGGCACACTGAACAAACCCGTTTTTATGGAAGGTTAAGAGAGAGCTATAACACCGCCTTTTCCAGACAGCCTTGGTTCATGAATCTTACTTCCCACAAAACCAAAGAGGGGAGTGGTCATTGCACTTCCCAAAGTCCATAAAACACGAGTACAAACCACATCCATGATACAGACAGTGCAATATTGTAAGGGGACTTCCGGTATATCTATATTCTGTTCGTTTCATGTGATCTCACCACACGTCTTTTATTTAATTTTTTTATAAGGCCAGTTTTTCGTCATGGATATGACATATATTTTACTATATTATTCAGTATCCACATTTTCAAAAGAAATACTACTACTCCTACTACTAATAATAATAACAATAATAATATGTGGTTTTCAATGGGGTGTAAAAAGTTGGTATTTATTGATTTTTAATTTAAAGTCAACCAAAGAAGATTGGAAGTCAAAATATAAATTTATTATCAAATGTATCATATATATGTTCATATGCAGAGACTGATCTTTCATTTTCTAGTGTATCACTACTTCCGGCAGAAATCAGTTATTCCTCCTCTGTGTCAATGGTCTCTAGCTGCCCTGCTGCCTGCAGCTCTCCCTCATACTGGTTCTTCAGGCCCTTCAGATACATACGAAAGCTGTCAGGGTCCAGTCTGGAGTTCCTGGCAGCCTGCAGGAGGCGGGTGGCCAGGTGGTACACAGCCCTCTGCCTCTGTGTTTCTGGATCACTGTGATGTTTGGCCTAGAGCAATAATAAACCACACCATTGGCCTTTTCTCTTTACTCAGCACTTCTCTAATATAATGCAGCCTTATTTACGGCACACAAGTATATTTGTGATGTCTGTCAGGAAAGGCCACAACAAAAATCTAACTCTCTCTTGGGGTCAAATATTTGTTTCTTGTAAATTACATCTTTTTTACTAAAACATACTGTAAACTAAGGCACACATGATACCAAGAAGTAGACAACTAAAAGGCAAAAGCTGATCTTCATGAACCATACCAAAAGCTGCTGGCTAAGTTTGGAGGCAATTATCTTTGCCTCTTGGATTATGCTTGAATGAATTGCAGTCATTTCTGCTACCCTCAGACCTATCAGAGAAAAAACATGCTCTGTAACAAATTTCAAGTTTCAACAGGATAGTACAAAGATGTCACTGACTCTGTACCATAGTGTCTTTCTTCAGAGCATCCTCGATTCAGTAGGTATGTATACACCACGCTCTCTGAGCCAGTGTCACTATTGCGTGTGTGCTGAACCTCCATGTGCTGGTTCTCCACATTAGGATAAAGAGACTCCAGTTGGCACAGCTCAAGAAAATGTGTGGCAAACAGAGTAAACGCCTGCAAACAGCAGAGAAATGTCACACACCATTGTCATATTGACTTTACTTCTTATCTGTTGACCTTAGAGGTGGACCATGACAGACAATAACAGGTTAAAAGACAAATATAGAGCACAGGAATCTCATTCATCTGGTTTTCATTTAAGAAAAAGGATTGCTACTGCAGGGCTGTTTTCGTGCGTACTCTACCTTGAGGCTAAGGAGGAACTCACAGACTGAGTGACAGATGCCAATGCCTTCCTCAGCACTGGTGCCACGCCCTAACTCATCTATGATGATCAGGGACCTGTCACTAACGTTGTGGATTATGTAAGAGATCTTTGGGGAGCAAATATACAGTCAGTCATAATTTAATGATGTCTTTTCCTTTAAGAATGTGAGAGAAAAAAAAAGAAAAAACAACCACATACCTCTTTCATTTCCAACATGAAAGTGGAAGAGTTAGTTTCGAAATCATCATCCACACCAATTCTGGTGAAAATCTGATCAGCAACACGAAAAGAAGCATACTCAGCAGGGACAAACGAGCCTAGAAAAAATGCAAAGGTATTACTCAGAAAAACAAAGTCAAAGCAAAGCCAAAGGCACTTTGCTATCCAAATTCACAGGAGACTGTAGGGTCTGTTGCTGACCTATTTGAGCCATGATCTGACACAGCGCCACCTGTTTGAGGTAGGTGGATTTGCCGCTCATGTTGGGTCCGGTGATGATGACAAAGTTGCTGCCCTCAGAGATGTAACTATTGTTTGACACAGGCTGCTGTCCAACCACTCGCTCCAAAATGGGGTGACGACCCTGTTTGATGGCCAGTGTGTCTGTGAACTCTGGGCGCACTGGCAGACACAGCAAAAAAAAAAAACAAAACAAAAAAAAAACAATGAAAAATACCTCTTGTTTATTTAATAACTGTCTGGATGATCAAAATGCATTAAAGCTTCATTACAGCTACATTGTATGAGCTAGTATTTGACAATTTTGCTACAAACCTACAAAGCCTGTAAATTATGATTATAATAAGTATAATTTATTTTGTCAGCAGTTAAACTGAAAGGTGTGTCGCGACAAAAAAAAAAAGCTGATTTCTAAGAGAGGTGTGTGCAGTGGTTACAGCCAGCCAGCTCCTCTGCTCGGGAGATTTGTCTCGGTAAATACAGCACACCAGTGCACACTTATGTAACAAGGGTAATCTGAGTACAAGCTGGCTGTGATAGAGGGGGGCAGGCCGTCAGCACATGTCTATGGAGATACGCTTTCAGACAGCTGAGGGCCAGCGCTCACCACCCACGTGGCTGATCAGGCTGGTGCTGCCCACGACCTACACACACTCACAAAAAAAAGAAATGAGACCAGCAGAGCTGCCAGCTCAGCTGAGCTGTTTCTGGCTGTCATGTGTGACGTTGGCTGGGTGCTGCCCTGTGTGCACACAGCACTCCCTAAGACAACACATCAGACCTGTACATGGGTAATTTGACAGTTTGACTGACTTGAGAGTGGCACTGGACAACAGTGATTCATGCTTACCATAGTCTGAGATGGTGCAAGCATTGGCCATTGACAGCAGCATATCCAGCATGGATACAGCATCAGAGAGCTTGTAAAGGCAGTGAATGTGCTCATGAATAGTGCTAAGCAGTTGACATATCACCCTGTAAATAGACAGGTTAGATGGCGCAGTGAGGGAAATCAGCTGGCAAACAGCACCCTCTGGTGGACAAAAGTAGAGCACAAGAAATTTACCTCAACCAGCTGTTCAGAATATGAAAACTTGCTTAAGTAATGTATGAACTTGCATTGCCCCATTTTCGAAGAGATCTAACTTGTTGGTTGACTTTTTGTGGACTATTATGTGTTGATTAAGTCACTCATTACAGCATATTAATGGTCACATCTCAGGCATTAAAACAATACTTAAAGATAATTCAACACATTTCTGCCTTATCATGTTCATATGAGGAATTAATTATTTATGGTGTCCCTTTTAAAAATCTTTTCTTCGAGACAGAGTGATTAAGTGCCTACAACACATTACCATGAATGTTTGTAAACCTTAGGGTGATGATTTCCTTACACATAGGATCTGTGAAAGATCTCCTTCAGGGCCTCATCACAGCGGTCATTCATCTTCATCAGGTCAGCAATAGTGAAGCCATAGTTGTTCTTGTGCTTTGTTACCTGCAGTGGCAGATGTTAAAACACAGCTTCTGTATTCATTCAATGATTAAAATGTCATTGCTGCCATAGTGCCAATTCATCCACTTTCACTCACAGCTTATCGTCTTTTTCTGTTGTTAGCTAACATGTTAACTCTCAGTGTTCTGACTTTCCCTGCCTTTGGTGGACTATACCTTGATAAATTCAGAGGGGAGTTTCCCATCAGGCAAGACCACTCCCTCAAGCTTCATCTGGATGAAGAAACCTCGAGCTGTGCTGAAGCTGGTACGCATGGGTAAACCGTATTTCTCCCCCATCTGGTTCACTAGCCCTTTGCAACACAATGCCATTCAAAAATCTTTGTTTTATAACACAGTATAAAAAGATTGTGAACCAAAGATGCTGACTGTGCTATCAAAGGTAAGACCTGCAATGTCGTCCACTATCTCAGTGTAAGCTCTCCGTGCAATGTCGAGAAACTCATTGATGTTTGGGCGGACAGCATAACACTTCTGGGTGCGCATGTTCAGGCTCCCCTTCAGGTAGGTAGTGTCGTCATTAATCACTGTCTTGATCTGCTCTAGGATCATGTCAAACCTGAGGAGGACAAAAATATCAAACAGTGGAAGAAGTCTGTAGACATAGTGCATCATAATTACTTCATATCTGACATAGGCAAAATGCTTGGTACCTGCTGTCTTCCAGCGAGGTGCTGTATGCCTTCAGCAGAGCTGTGCTGCAGTTCTTTAGCACCATCTGTTTAAAGTGTCATGGTTAGAACACAGATATGAATTTCAACAAAATGGTAATAGGTATAATATTTTCTTGTGGAATACAAAGCTAATTTTCCTCATTCTATCTATAACTATGGGATTATTTGGAGTTTCACAGACCCTTAGTTGTGGCACCAGGTCCAATGTGTGTTTCAGTTGAATGACATGTGTAATTTTTGCTTCAGCAACCTGAACCTGTAAAAATACAGTAAAAAACACAACTTTGGGCATTAAGTTAAAGGAGCAGTTGATGCAAAAATCCTCTAGATTGTTTCAGCATGAGCTGACAAGTGTTAAGATATCATCAGTCAAGAGGTCTGCCTTTTTAAAATATAATGGAACTGGATGGTACTTGGCTAGTGGCCAATGTCAAAACAATGCATCAACAAAAATCAGCAACAATTCTTTACAGATATCATGGCCTAGTTTCTCAATGTATTTGATGTATTGGATTTTGGTGGGAACTGCCCCTTTAAACACATTATAAAACATATACACACATGCAAATTCACTGTGGGTCAAGGCATTCCATTAAAATGCAATCATCTTGTACAAGCATGAGAACTAGGAGTACTGTACATACAGTTTCCTTCTTTGGAATTTGGACAAGGACGGAGAGCAGCTGGTCAATGTCAAGGAAATGACCTATGGCTGAGAAGTGTAAGAGATCATATATTCAAATACCATGTCATGCTCCCATCTTCAGTATGCACAATATTAATTGTATGGATAAAATCTCTTTGTGCTTTTTCCTAACCATTCTTCAGGCCGAAAAAGAGCTCCTCATCCTGCAGCAGCTCCTGTATAGTGTCCAAGCGTATGTTGATGGTGTCCACATCTATCAGAGGCTCTAGAATGTTAGAGCGCAACCTTCTAGCGCCACCAGGTGTTTTAGTGTGGTTAAGTATCCCGAATAGAGTATGTTCGCTCCTAATGCAGAGGAAAGAGAGACTGTATCCTAACTGTACATGATTATACAAGCACTACACATATAAAGTGCCTTGCTTTCTTACCTGTGGTCTCTATTATTGACCACTAACTCCAAGTTGGTAGCAGATGCTGAGTCAATCATTGCTGTCTGTTCGCTCCCTTTAAAGCTCACTTTGAGAGACTTGGAGGCATAGACAGAGTTCTGAATGAACTCTAAATATTTCAGCAAAGCAGCTGCTGCTGCTAGACAATAATACCTAAACAAAGCATGACATTTGGGGATTAAAAGAAAATATTTGACATCTGTTTCTATAAATCATTGTTCTCTGTGGCGTACTTAGCCTGCACTTCCATGAGGACGGTGCCAAATTCCGGGGCACATAGCTGTTGAATGTATTCCAGTCCTTTTCTCTCATTGAAATACTTCCTTTGGATAGCAGTGAAAGCTACTCCCTGAAAAACATAATCAAATTCAAATATCACCATACAAACAATTGTCAAGAAAACATGTCAAAAGGTAGGATGTATGATACACAATTATGAGCAGGGCCAATCCAAAGTTAGTATGAGTAAGCTTCTTTCTCCTTAAAATGTTGGGGTATTTGTTTAAATGAATGGTGTGTTTTACTTGTAACTAATATTCTGCATTGGTACCGGGAAGCTTTCTCTGATGAGGTTGAACATTTTTGTCCCTTTCCCTTTCTCACTGGCTGTGTCAGGCATCAGTATTTCCAGTGGCACCAAGATGTGAATTTTGGTAATGACCTTCAGAGAAGTAACATTTGACTGAGAATCAAAGTCTCTACTGAGTGCTGACACAATTAACAGCCAATCAAACATGTAGATTAGAGTTTTCGACAGTGCATGGGCTACCTTGGCATATGTCCCAGTGTCTGCAAACTGTGAGAGTACAAGCTCTGGATATTTCAAGTTGAGACTGGCCATGCCAATCTCACCCCTGGCTAAACCACGCCCTTCAACTACAGCCACAACCACAGTGGCACAAGATGTTGCTGCAGAGGAGCAACTTGTTGCTGCAAAAACACAGAAATCAGAATTACAAGAACTGCTTAAGTCATGTTGACATATTCAAATATTCAAATAATACTTAAAGCTGAAGTACTTGTGTGATCAGTCATCGGTATCCGTGCTGGGTGTGTGGCAGTGGCCCCAGCAGACCCTGGGGTCCTCCTGAGTTTTGGGGTTTCTACTCGGCTGCGGAGAGACGAGCTGTCCGAGGTGACCAGTTGTGATGGATTTATCCTGCCTAGCCTAAAGCTGTGATGGAACTGACCTATGTCAAGACAAAATATGAGCAAGAATCCATCAATGATCATACTGTATTTATCTAGCACTTTTCATACAAATAAAATGTATCACAAAGTGCGTAAAGTAAAAACAACTGAGGAGATGCTATCTTAAATCTAACCAATTTAGAGTGAGGAAAAACTAGATGCAGCAACCTCTACCAAGAGGTAAAACAAATTAATCTTTATAATAAACTACAAGTCTGCTTGAACTGTTGTGTCCTCAGTAGAGACAAGGTTTTTAGTCTTACAAATAAGGCCCCATTATCTTCTTATCATCAACATTAAAAACTGGGAAATTATTCAGAAATGTCACTTTGGCAATGTGAAAAATGTCACTTTTTAATCTAACCTTATTTTGTTAGCCATTGTTGTGTAAGTATAATGGTATGCTAGTGCTAGCTTAAACTTTTCTGGCTACCATAACATCACCTAAGACCACTCGGTGGGATGATGGGCCATTGCTGGAGCTCGTACTGCCTTCATCTAGACTTTGATGGGATGAAGCGGAGGAAGCTGATGCTGCACCGTACGAGGTAGTTTCATTTAGCCCGCTTCTGTCCATCGGGGATGTGCCCCATTTTTGTCCACAGTCTGGTTTGTCGCCTACCTCTTCTGTGCTGCTACGAGACATGTTAAAACTTCGTAAAGGCAGGTCAGTGGACTTATAATACCAAACTCATTAATATATCTGTGAAATTCAGCGAATATGCCAGTAACAACCGAAATACGCCGATGTGCACTGCAAAGATAGGTTGCTAGCTACTGAAACTGCCTCATCGATTGTACCGGTCAAATCTGCGCGCGATCTATTAAATCATATCCCAACATCTAGCATCATTGTGCGCATGTCAGTTGAGTCAATTGACAGACTAAACGACTAACCTTAATGGTATTAACGCGATAAGTGGTCGACTTGATTCTGTGGTAAATTGAAACAGCATAATAGAAATAAAATGCAGAATAGGAAAATTTCATGTTAAGATGTCATGTTTTACAGAAATAGAAAATATCCTGCAGTGTAGTATGTGTGTTCATGCATGAATGCCTATTTAACTTTTCTTCTGGGAGTATTGTCTGTTAAAATAGACAAGTTGTCTTTCTGAGAAAATATTTCAGGTTTTGAAATGTTAATCTATAATAAACTTCCCAGATGAGAGGAATAGAACAGGTTTCTTCTCGAGTCAGTTTTGTTTTAGTGTTTTAGTGAACAGATAACTATTCCTTATGTCCCAAGTCATTTAACTGTTCCCTTTGTTTCTTTGTTCTTGTTTATTTGTTTGTTTTATTGAGCAACCTTCCATTTGAAGTGCCAGCGATGTTCAGGACTGGGACTTTGCCTTCAGTCTTGGAAAGTTCATGGTTATCATTTGATATGTTCCACTTTCCTCACTGAGATCTGGCAACAAAACATCAAGTTGTTTGTGCCTGTAGCATAATTCACAGCTCTCATGCTGGAGTATTGACTTTCATGGCCTTTATATGAACCTGCAGAGTAAAGGCATCATCTGCCAACTATGCTGTGCACTGACACAAATCACTGATGCAGATGTGAACCAAAGGGTAGGCCTGCCCTCTAAACAGAGGATGAAAACAAATGCAGGGACTAATGCTACAAAACATGTTTGAAAGGACTCCTGCCTTCAATGAAAGGTACCTTCAATCAAATGATCAACCAATTTTGTATCCTATCCAAAGCTTCCTCCCACATTTTAATCTACCTGCCTTTAATGACAAGAAATTAATCTCTCGCTTAAATTGATAATTATCCCCCTTTAATTCTCGTGTGTGGGTACCCTCCAAAGGGCCCAATCCTAGGGGGCAAGGGCTTTAATCCAAAAGGCAAGAAAAAGCTACATGTGATGAAGAATTGTGATAGTCTTCAAACTATTGAAGAGGTCTAACACCAGGGCCACCAATCCAGAACACATAGTTTAAAACCCAAATGCAGCAGAATATGTCAAACAAAGCTGTCCTGACTATGGATGTTTCCCTGCTCATGTACCCTCCCCTCAAAGCATGGCCATAGTGAGGCCACTTTTAAGATTTTTTTAGATTGGATTACTTTTTTTTCGTTTTGGTATCGTTTTTCATCATACTTCCCGGTTTGAGCTGAAAATTAAAAAATAACTAACACCAGCTTTCAACGTTAAGGGCATAAAGAAAAAAAAAATATTGACTAGTTTTTTTTTTTGCTTGTTTTTTTTTTGGCACATTAACTTTGAATGATCTGATGATACACAGACCCTTTTATTACATTAATTACTTATATTTCATCCATTTAGAAGTTACATTTACCACTCTGTTCCTGTGCAAAATAACGTTTTCCTACGTCATGTGTAATGTCTTTAAATCTTATTTATCAAATTAAATCTTAAGCTTTTATTCTGGAAAGCAGACCGGAAGACCCCCGTTTGTTCCTGCAGCGGCCAACATGGCGGCCGTCACGGACGAGAATGATTATTTTGTGAGAGAAATTGAGAAAAACGACGGGAGTACCCTGAAGTTGAAGCAGTGCTACATGGGAGACGTTGGCTGTGTTGTCTGGGACGCAGCTATCGTTCTGGCCAAATATTTAGAGACGAAACAATTTTATGATCCGTCCTCGGGAGTAAACGTGTGGGCTGGCAGGAGTGTTGTGGAGTTAGGAGCTGGGACAGGAGTTGTTGGTCTGATGGCAGCAACACTGGGGTGAGACAACGGCTTAGTATCTGTGTTCAAACATCTTATTTGTTGCTTGCATCGCCTGAGAATAGCTATCTGCCTTTAACTAAGTGAACAGAGTTTTTTTCAGTATCATTATTGTTTTTAAATCCATCAGAGCTGTAGTTACTGTGACAGACCTGGAGGATTTGCAGACGCTCCTGATGTTGAACATCCAGGAAAACCAGGCATTGATCAGTAGTGGGTCTGGATCAGTTACTGCCAAGGTACTGAAATGGTTTGTACATGCATTCTGTTTGTTGGCGTTCAGTCATATATTCAAGCTCTATGTTCAGCATATTGCAAGACATGTCTAAATTCTAACCATCTGATTTCTTACTCTCATTAAAGGGGTGAAGATGTGTCTGATTTCCAACCTCACCCACATTATGTCCTTATGGCGGATTGCATCTATTATGAGCAGGTATTTTTCTATAAGTAAGGAGGCTTCTTATAGATTTAGTAGTGTCTGGCAACCAGGCACCAGCTTTTGGCTATAACTAAAAACAATGAGATTTTGACAAAAGAATACAATCTTTATCACAGTAACTAAATATAATTCTTTGTAGAATAACAAAATAGAGTCATGTTCTTCACAGAGCATTCAAAATTAATCCAGTAAATCACTGGTTGCTTGTTCATCCTTTCTCTCCCGTTAAAAGTTAGTTTTTTTCTGGATATTTGTGCAGATCCAGTGGCCTTTCATGAAAAACAAAGGCCAAGAATTGGTTGCCAATTTCTCAAAATGATTTCCATTTGCAAGATTTATGAGGCCTGTGATCCTTTTGTGAGATGCATTGTATCACCTTAATTTTTTAAAACAAAACTGTATTCATTTTTGTGATTTATCATTTATCACATTCAGTCTATTGTTCCGCTGGTGGAGAGTTTGAAGCTGCTCTCTGGACCAGAGACCTGCATTATTTGCTGTTATGAGCAACGCACAGAAGGCTGCAACCCAGACATGGAAAGGCGTTTTTTTGAGGTGAGAGTCTAACTGTGTTCCACTTGTAAATGCTTACAAATATGCAAAAATGCTGTTGTTCAACTATTTGGAATCACCTGAACAGTACATTATAAAGTTGTTTAAGTATAAAGAAGACGAGACATTGTCATCATCTCTCAGTGATTCATTGTGGTCTTTTATGTCATGTTATAGCTGCTGCAACAAAACTTCAACTGTGAAGAGATCCCTTCAGACAAGCAGGACCCAGAGTTCAGCAGTCCAGACATCCGCATCCTGCACATCCGGAGAAAATGCTGAGTTTGTGTGGTGATAATTGAGCATACAGTGATCAGTGTTCCACTCTGATACAACTGGAAATCAATCTGTACTTGCCTCTGTATAATATTTAATGTATGCTCATGTCTGCAGTCTTTTTAACATTTTGTAAAGGAAAAATACGTACAGTTTCGTGATATCATTATTGGAGTAAAAAACTTAAACCATTGTGGCCTTTTTCTCATACAAACATCATTTGTAGGGCTGTGAAGGTAGATGGCAGACATGAGCAAGCATGCAGCTATGACCTATTGTTTATCTTCAATAAAATTTGTTAAATAAGGGAGAGGGGTCAAAGGTAAACCAGAAAGGAACATAACTACAGTTTTCGTTCTTGTTGAATTGGATATTAGAGGTTTACAGTTAATATTAGCAATGTGTGTGAAGTCCAGAGTTAACGACTCTTGTTGAATTGGATATTAGAGGTTTACAGTTAATATTAGCAATGTGTGTGAAGTCCAGAGTTAACGACTCATGTCTGCCATCTACCTGTGAAGGTAGATGGCAGACATGAGCAAGCATGCAGCTATGACCTATTGTTTATCTTCAATAAAATTTGTTAAATAAGGGAGAGGGGTCAAAGGTAAACCAGAAAGGAACATAACTACAGTTTTCGTTCTTGTTGAATTGGATATTAGAGGTTTACAGTTAATATTAGCAATGTGTGTGAAGTCCAGAGTTAACGACTCAGTAAAGTGCAGGACCTTGCACACATGAGGCTTACTGTGTGTTTACTCTTGAGCTTTGCCCTTTTTTGTGTGCTGTGCATGATGAAATGTACATTAGATTAAAAAAAAAAAAAATACAGCCACGTTAGATTAAAACTGTTGACCTCCCAGAAATTAGTAGTTAGTGAAAGCTGTACATTTTGTCAGGGTCATTTTCACCACATCCATCCATCCATCCATTTTCCGAACCGCTTTATCCAGGTAATCCCGGGTCACGGGGAGGCTGTGCCTATATCAGCCGGCTCTGGGCCAGAGGCAGGGTACACCCAGGACAGGTGGCCAGCCTATCGCAGGGCAGACGAACAGACAAACACACTCACGCACGCACACATTCACACCTACGGTCAATTTAGAGTCACCAATTCACCTAATGTGCAGGTTTTTTGGACTGTGGGAGGAAACCG
>JAOWBC010000248.1:13130180-13141914 GCA_028566105.1 Hypoplectrus providencianus | reverse complement strand
CCCCTTACCCCAACCACCATCACCTCCCCCTGCAGGGGAACAGGAGGAGGGTGGTGGGGCTGTTAAGACAGCTGTGCTGCAGTTGAGATGGGACACAAATCGAGTGCAATGAGAATGTTGTGCACACTTGTACACACTTTCCTGTCAATGCAGCAATATTAGCAGTAATGAATTAAGGGAGCTGAACATAAACATGTATTAGTCATTTTAATCTGTGAAGGCCGTGTTAGGTTTAAAACAGTTTTAATAAACTTTGTGTGTGTGTATATATATATATATATATATATATATATAAATATGGGTTCAGCATGGGCTACATTGTGGTATCAGTAAATGTTTATTGATCCTTTGTTTGAAATAGCACAGGTTTAGCAGAGACTTGACTGCCTGTGACTGCTGTCCCTACGGCATTCTAGTGCAATGATGTATTTGTCATCATTAGAATGTGTGGCGGCCCGGCACCGAGGGGAGAGTTGCAGAAGGGAGGGTGCAGCATGTGTGTGTGTAGCGTTTCCCTGAGTCATTACCTCTCAGTAGTCTGAATCTGCAGCACCAGCCTGACTTGCCTTAGATGTGAGATTTCCTCCCAAAGAGTTGTCTAATCCAGATGCAGTGTCACTCGAAACACTGGCTGCTCTGTAATTAGAGCGCTTGTGTCAGATATACAGATGTAGTCAGTCATGGAGCGTGACAGTGTGGTGGCAAGCTGCTCAACGAGGCCTTTGAGGCTGCTTTGCATAGAAGTTCATCACTCTGTCAGTCAGTGTGTGGAGTGAATACATGTGGCTGGTGGATGCTGCTGCTGGGTGAATGACTCCTGTCTGTGTTACTCATGGACAGATTATTAGACAATGGCCCTCTGGGCACAGACATGCAAAAGGCCCCACCACCTCTCCCCAGTAGCAGGAAGACACAGAGTTTTAGTGGTCTGGCTTCTTTTTCTTATTGTTTTGTGACCCTTGTGTGGTCATAATGTATTTCTCTGTGGTCATTTTTGTGCTGCTATTTTTTGCTTCGTGACACTGTGGTTGTTTTACTATTTTTGTAGTCAAGTTTTGTCTGAGGTTGTTTTACCCCTCCCCCTGCCTCCCTTAGTTGATGTTTCGTGTCTCTTTGAGGTGACTTTGAGACCGGTTGTAGTTGTTGTAGGAGTTCTTTTGCCCTGTTTTGTAATTATTTTGTGAGTGTGAGCACCTTGTAGTTTATGCATCTCTTTGTCTTTCTGGGCCGCTTTGTGGAGACTCACGTAGGGTCTTTTCCTGGTTGATATCAAAACTTGTTAGAACTTTTTAGATTGTAAATCATATATCTATAAATATGATACAGTCCTTGGTGTTAATGTGTCTCCTTGAGTGACATTTTGTATGTGAATGTCATGATGCAACTGTGTAGTTTGACCCTTCAGTGGTTCTGTGGCTGTCTGACTAACTGAGGTTATGTAAAGTCAAATTACTGATACCAAACAGCAAAGATCGGAGCTCTGTGAACTATATGAATGAGAAAAAACTCAAAAACATCCACATGATGGATTTCATTCTCCCCCGAAAACAGTTATACTTCTCTTCCTCCCGGCCAACAGTCGCAGGAGACCTCAATCTGCAGTACTATCTATAATGCCTGCCCCCTTTTTTTCTATACTGTAGCACTGCTCACATCTGAAGGAAATATGTTAAACACTCAGCTATGCTCCTCTTTACTCTCTGTGTGTTACAGCTGGAAAAACACAGAGTCCAGGGACAAACTGCTTCACACTCTCTCACAGCTGTGTCAAACATCCTGCAATTCTCAAGAGGAACCATGTGGACAAATTTCAGGTTTTCACATAATGGAATATAAATAGAAGCCCTGAGGCTTAAAAATGTAATGGGATTTAGATTGGATGGTTTCTAAAGTGGTAAAACATGATTATAGGCCAGTAAAACTGTACCAACAAAACTCTTTGCTTAGTGTCTCAAATTATGTAGTTAATGTTTGTATGAACACTCCATCTATCCGTTAAAAAAAACAAATTGATTATGTCATGTGGACCTCCAGCACTTCATAACAATTTTCTGGTTCTCTGAATTTGTAATTTCACCACAGCGAGTAACCTTCAGCTGCAGATATGAATGGAATGTATCTTGGACCCCTGCCCAGAGTGCACCTTAGACTTCACAGCCTCACATTTTCAACCTTATTTCATTGGCTGCGACCACAGCATAGCCACAATTAAAACATGTGCACCAAAACACCTGCGATCATAACAGACTCAAGTCGCACCAACAATATAAACAGAGAAGGGTGCATCCGTGTAAAGGCAACCATGGGTGTGCATGTAGCGTGGCATTCAAGAGCGTCAACCTCAGCAGGAAACCTGAAACAACTTTCAGTCACTTCCGGACTTGTTTTACACTGAGCTCTGCATGAGTTCATTATTAAACTGCACACTTAAAAAGGCTACTGTAAGTGCAGAGGACTTAACCAGAGTATAGCAAAGGGGAAGTTTAAGAACCAAAGAGGCTGTTTTACTGTCCTTGAGGATAAGCAGCCATTGAAACACGCTGTATGAGCTGTGGCTTAGAGTAGGTGTCCCTTCCTACAATTTCACAGATAAATAAACTGCTTTAACAACTGGGTTCACAAGAATATCTCTATCTGCAGGCAGCACAAATCCAATAGTGATTACCCATCTGGGTGTGGCTGTTGAACTGTAAGCCAACATTAAGCTAGCGATGACTATATTCACAACCCACAGTCAGGAAGGAGCCTCACATGAGAGCTACCTGAGCACATGTTACCCTGCAGCAAGAGGAAGTGAAGACAAGTGAGGAAGACAAACCACACCCCTGAAACCACAAGCATAGCTCTTGTACTGTAGGCATGACAGCATGCAGCTGTAATACCACTCACCACAGTTATTCCAAAGCTGTTTTATATCTTTGTCAAGTTGACCAATAAAGGGCAGCCTGTCATTGCAACAAAGGGAAAAAGAGGCGTGTTCCAATATTGCGGAACTTCGCTCACAGCGAGTGGGGTCTCTTTCGATTTCTTTCCACTCTTCCTCTTTCTGTGTAGCAGAGAGGAAGTGACTGGAAACTTGCAGCGCACTCAGCCACCTATGTGATACCAAAAACACCAGGCCACACTGGCAGGGCTCCCATCAGGTTGTAGTCATAGGAACTGCAGCAACAAACAGGCATTCTGGCCACCTAAAACAAATCTGTCATAGAAATTCTTGCACAACCCAGTTGAAGTATTTAAGCCATCTGTGTTTTTACTTTATGAATTATGACACCAGTGAAATATGGGTCTAAAATGAGCTGTTGTTGAACATGTTTCTGATAATAGTCAACACCATTCTTGCAAAAGCTGACCAAGACTCTTAAGCGAAAAGAATGAGACCTATTAGGTGAAGCACCTATTACCAAGCTTATGACCTTTCCTCTCAGGAAGTGTAAGGAATTCCAGCCGAGCACAGAGGGAGTTGACAGAACGGCCAGGAGGTCTCATCTTTACAGAGGAGAGGTCATAAAACATTGCTTACAATCTCTGTCCTTGCCCCAGGGGCCCCGGTGTTACCAGTAAAGCTGTGAGGATCATATGTTTGTAATGAAGTGGTGGCAACCAAAGTGGCCATTACAGCCCAATTAAACTGCCATCAGCTCCTAATGGAGGCCCTTGACCATACCCCTTCTCAAGGCAATTCTTTACAATTACAATACCCCCAGAAGCTTGGATACTTTCTCCACTTGCAGTGTTTCTGAACTGACCATTTTAATTTTAGAGCCAGTTTCTTATGGAGAACGTAAATCAGTGCTGCGTGGGGTGTGTGGGTTGTGTGAAACATCTTCTGTGACGCTGGAGTCATATCTGTCTGTGTCACCTGACTTGTGACGGAAACCTCTGTGGTGCTAAAGCAAACATCCTGAGGCCTCTACAGCAACTTACTAAGCAATAGATTTTCCACACAGCAAGGCCAGCGTTATTACACAGCCAAATGCATGTATGATACAGCAGTGTCCGAATGTCAGTGAATGCTGCACACACTCTGGAGCTGGAGACAGAGTGTGCATCCTACACTTGTGAACGCAAAAAGAAAATGCAAACTCTGTGCTTTTTGAGCAGCTTACCAGTGCCAGTGTTTTTATGTGGATGCGTAAAACAATGGAAACAGTGCCCTTCAGTATGCTGAGTGGAAAAATCTGCGGAATAATACTAACTAATCTTCTGTAGCCCTAAACACAGCAGTCAGACCATTTGTCACCATTAATCCTGTCTTTGTCATGAACTGAAACACAAGTGTTAATCAGCTTTAATGGAAACTAAAATGTTCTTTTGCTGTGTCTCAGTGGTGTCAGACTTAGAGGTAAACAGTTCAACTGACAAACCTTTAAATATTTTACAGAATAAATACACTGATTATGGTGGTAGTATTATCATTATTACTCACTTATTCTACATGTGATTATGAGAGCAACACATTGAGTTGCTCCTTTTGTAGTGGTAATAAATTATCTCATTAGCAACTACAGTCTCTTTACAGGTACCTCATAATTCATGTTTTTGTCCTATATACCCATTTCCTTCAGTTCCCAACTCAAGCCCTGCATTAGTCAATCAACAAGTTCTTACTGAACACAAACAACTGAGACTCACTTTTAAATGCCAGGCCCAACCAAAGGCAAACTCAGGAAGTTACAGCTGACAGCTCGGCATCAACTCAGCTCTGGCTCATAACCAGCACGCAACATACAAAAGGAATTCACAATTTAGTTGTATATCTCCGCTGGCCCTGCAACTCTCATGCAAACTATCATGTGGCTCTGTTGTTATTCCAAAAAGACCAGCAGTTGGACTTCCTGTTTTCTACATTTTCCCCATTTACTGGCAAGGGAACTGAGACCAGCAACTTGTTCTGAGGGTTGACATAAACCCATTATGAAGAATCTGCCCTACAGCACTAAAACCCCAGAGATTTTTAACACAGCAGGCCTCTACATTCAACTATGAGGAATCTTAAAACTTTCCCATAGATTTTTTTTTTTAATTACTGTTCCTATATCTAGCTTCTAACAAACACATTTTTAAAATGGATTATTCACACTACCTGAAATTCTTGAATAAAGCAAAACAAACAAAACAGATTTGAAATCACTTTTTTAATAAGACATTACAATGACATTGTTCTGTACATGGTTCCCCCAGTCAAATGAGCTGCACCACAGGGTGTCTTCTACATTTCACCAGTAAACAGCTCCCTCTGACTGCACGACAGATGGAATCTGATGTAGGGTTACTGTACTTTCGTACTCATGCTACAGATATAGGCTATCATATAATGTCCCAATACTGAGACTAATCAACTGTGGTATCAGATTGAAAGCTCAGAGCTGAATGACATTCCTTTGGAAAGATTGAGTCAACTGACTACATGTTACCCAAAATCAAAAATGCATTGTGACAAGCATGTTTAAGAGTTACTGGAGGCCTATTTGTTGACTATTTAGCACAATTAGGTATCAAGACATGACACAGAGGGTCAATCAGTAAACTATATAGCCCACATAAGGGGATGGGGAGGTGTAAGAAAACATTTCTGAAATAATTTTGTTTCTCTGATGTCAAGACTGATGACAATGAAATGTAAGCAATGGTGGGTTTTTTTCCTCCTTCCAGCAGTCAATACCATTGACAAGAAATACTTTTAGATCGCAGTACTGTGTTAAAACAAATATCAATGTCCTTCAAGTATGCTACATGACAACGATCTCACCTCAGAAGAAAAAAAAGATCAAAGTTCAATGCAACAGAAACTGAAGAACCTTGAAACAAGTTTTAGTCCAAGAGTGAAGATAGAAACTTCAACTTCATTAGAAAAATAATACAAAACAGGGAAAAGAATAGGCAAAGGCGGTGATCTCTGTGGCTTTAACATTAGGACCAATTAATTCAATGTTCATCAAGCAAGCCCCAAGATAATGAATGTGATATTGGCCCGCTACAGAGTACAAGCAAAGTTTAAGCCAGCAAACCCAGTTAAAGATAAAGATAAATTAGTCATGGGGTAAACGTAGTAGTAAAAATAAATGGGAGATAATCAACTTTTTCTTAACCAACTTTTGAGAAGTTATTTGTTACTTGCAACGTTATTATAGTTTTGACCTAAAACAGTCAGCACTCAATCATTAAGATTTGTAATTTGAGGTTAGCCATGTCAAGCCCTCATACAGTCCATCACCTGTGGTCGCACAGGAGGGCTGAACATACCAATTCCTATCCCTGATGCGGGTCAAGCCGAGCTTCTCTTGGATTTCATGTGGCTTCATGGCATCCGGTAGGTCTTGCTTATTGGCGAATATCAAGATGATGGCATCCCTCATCTCCCGGTCATTAATGATGCGGTGAAGTTCCTGTCTTGCCTCGTCGATGCGATCCCTGTCCGCGCAATCCACCACGAAAATTAACCCTTGGGTGCCTGTGTAGTAGTGTCGCCACAGTGGGCGAATCTTATCTTGGCCCCCAACATCCCAGACGTTGAACTTGACATTTTTGTAGGTGACAGTCTCCACATTGAAGCCGACTGTGGGGATTGTGGTGACAGACTGTCCCAGTTTCAGTTTGTAAAGGATTGTTGTCTTTCCAGCAGCATCAAGTCCAAGCATTAATATTCTCATCTCCTTGTTGCCAAATATTTTAGACAGCACTTTCCCCATTTTGAACTCTTGTGCATAAATACTTTGTTGCTAACGAGAAAAATGTCTGACACCGCAATGAAGAGTATTTACGTTGACTGTAGATTCAGGTTATGGGGTAACTTGTGAAAACATGACTCAGTAAAGAGCATATGTGGGGGAAAAGTCAAAAATGTACACTCATGTTAAATGCTAACAAACAGTACTTAAAGGCGTTTTACTTGAAAGTTTTGCGTCCTGTGAGGTGCTGGGACATTTATGTTCTGAGTATCACAATGTTGCGGGGCCTATACACAACATGGCACGGTTACACTAAGAACTTGGCAGCAACTGTTGCAGGACGTTCATTATGTGGCCCAAATCAACATAAAGCTGCGTGACAAAGACCAGCCGAAGCGATTAACAACGGCAGAGAGCAGATACGGTGAGAATTTAAGGCCCCGAAAAAGCCGCGATACTTGTCAGTTCCTTCTGGTGTCCGGTCCTCCTCATTGGGTGCGCCCTTGTTCTCTTCACCGCTACCGGAGGAGAAAAGCAGCTTTCTGCGGCTAGTCCATCAAGCGCCGCGCCGGGTAACTTCGACGTGCTGGAAAGGACGTCTTTGAAAAAAAATCCTTGGTGACTCAGCAACACACTCCTGAAATTCCACTTCTTATCCCCCTGAAAAGAGATTTAGGAGGAGGGTCAGACATGCCAAATTAGCAAGCTACCGCTCATGGCTGCTAAAGCGGGGCTAGCAAGCTAACATTAGCTAGCTAGCTAGCTAGCTCGGAGCTAACTAGATAACGGTAGTTAGCTGTTGAAAACTAATCATATCTGGAGACAAAATACGTACGACAGTGTCAAAATGTTTGTCTCACACCTTTCTTAATTGGATAGTTAATTAAAATACGACATATTTACCTCCTATCTCCCCCTCCTGTCTCGATTAATACACACAGCTCCCGTCTTTCTCCTTTAAGTCGAGCTGGTCGCAGTGCCGCTATACCGGAAAGGTGTGGAGCTGCATTAACCGCTACTTCCTCCCGTCTACTTCATTCAGTTGCTGCTGCCGAGTAACGTACGGCTCTCACTGTCTGAGGCACCCACGACTAATGGCGTAAACAATGAAACACCCAGACTGACAATAGATAAAATGTAACCACATCTTTTAGTGCACCATGTATCTAGTTTTCTTTTTACTTTTTATGTTACAACAGCCCATGGTACAATGTAGTGTTATAATTTATTGCAAATTGTTACTGACCTTTGTTTATCTTTTAGGTGTGTTTAAAATCACCACAAGTAGGAAAAAGATTTAACATAATCATACTTACAATGATTACATTTGTAATATTTTTTAAATATTTTATGTTTTCGCTTGATTAGTCTAATGATCTGTGTAAAGGGTAACAGCACCCCCTTGTGGCAGTTATAGGTTATCTAAAGTCGCCCATGTACCAATCATTTTTTTCCATTATCTTTTGTCTGTTCTGTCAGTCATCTGTTATGCTAGTCAGGTCCAGGCTGGTTGCAAATTCAAGGTAAAATCCGAGACAGTGAGTGGACTGTCATAATAAATGCAAATGTTCCTATACAAGTGTACTTTATTATACAAATAAGCAATTTACATCTAGTGATACACCTGCCATTTCTAAATATGCTGAGCAGCAACTTTGCTTTTTTTTGTGATCACCTTTATCTTACGATAAACATTTCTGCTCTGATCTCCTGTGAGATCACTGAGTGGTTTTATAAACATGAAAATGATGTGACCCATATTCTTAGCCTATTCAGTCACCAGATGTTAATTCAACTTAACACCTGTAGGAGAATTAGGAGGAGACATGTTCAACATAGTTCAGAGACATCTTTGAGAATCATTGCCAAGGTAAAGTGAGACTCTTCTGTCTTTTCGACAGTTTTTTATACATCATGCAGCCTATATGTCACTACAGTCCGCTGTTCTGACAGTTTTGTTGTGTCACTGTTGTGCACATCTGAGATACTCACTGCTGGTTCAATCTGAACTGAGTGTTTATGAAGAGATAAGAGAAGAGCAACTTTGTTTTCATCTACATATATGCAGCACAATGCAGGACATAGCTTCTTCTGGTCCCTTTGTGCAAAACAAAAGGAATGAATGATCCAACATTCAGTATGATTAAAGCAAACATTCAGACTACAAACAAAGGGCAAGGTACTAAACAAGATGCATGCAACTGGTCCAAACATGGATTGCCATACTCAGGACAAATACATATCTTATAAGACAGTGTGATTAAAAACCCTATGGGCTCAGGAGCATAATCATGTATGGATATGTTTAACAGATGTTTAAAGAGACTTTGACTTGTTTTCTTTGACCATAAGCAACCATACATTCACAGCAAAAATAACGTCTTATAACAGGAGAGGAGAGGTACAAGTGTACTTAGTTAACAATAACTCAGTTTTAAGAAAAATGTTAACACAAAATATTTGAAATGCCAGACAACATTTATTCAGTAAACAAAGAAGGTGTAAACAACGTGGCAAATGCAACTTGTTCCGTACACGCAGTCCATAAAGCCGTACCAAACAGTGACCAACCACTGTCTCACATCTCTATTTGAAAATGTATAAAAGTTTGGATGTTGTCTTCTTGACAATGTGTGTCGGATAAGAGATATGAAGCATTCAGGTTAGGTTATCTTATAAAAATACCCTTAAATAATCACACTGATTGTTGTGACCTTATTACTGTTTAACAATACTATCTGTCAGAAGTCACTCAAAAGGCATTTTTTAGCAGATCTGGGAAGGTGTAAAATATATTGTAGGAAATTTCGGATTTATAGTGTGAGTTACATACATTTTATACGATGTTACTAAAGTTAGGGAGGAAGCATTAGGCTATATCAGGTATCATAAGCACATCCCTTGTTGCCAGTTAGCTTGCTGCCTATTTAAACAACTTTATCCAGTCTGTTCTTGTTTAATTGAAGAACTGTTTCCTCAGCAGATAAAGACACTGCTAGGCCTGTAAACCTTACATTAGTGTTAGCAAACAATTTTTGTCAGTTTATTATCAATAATTAGTAAGAGGAATTTCATCTAAAATCAGTTGGGAATTAGTTGTGAGTTCATTGAAGCTTAAAAAAAGTTTAGCAAACACAGGCCCTAGCTTATCACGACATTTTATAAGTGTGTTACCTTCCAGTCTATCTGAACTCATGCTATAATGATACCGTGGAAGGCGTATACATGGGGGGGTGTATGTGTTATATTGCTTTAGGTTGTCATCTCATCCATATGAGCAGCTATGTCTGGTAAAGCCCAGTCTGGAGGCAATGATAATTCCCTGTGTATTGTTGTCGTGTGTAATGTGAACTGTGCTTTCTTAATATGCTGTTGCTTAATAACTAACCTGAATTCTAAGGAGAAGGAGATTAAAGAGGAAGTTACCAATCAAAGCTTTGGTAAACATAAAAATAATGTAAAACAATGCAAACCATAAGGAAGATATTGAGTATTTAACAGCATACGCCCTATTAGTCAAATGAAACAGTCATTTTGTATCTCATGAGAGACGAGCTTAGTAATATTGTCACAATGAAAAAAATTATGGAAATTTCCTGACTGTCCTTGAGTTTTTGTAACTAAGTCATTTTCTATTGTACATAAAACTTAACTTGATATTATCTATATCTTGTTTTAACATCTGGGTTCTCCATCTTTCCACTTTAATACATGCTTTGTATTTGCCCATTTTTTGCGTTAAGATTAGATAACCATCTCCTTCAGTACAACTTTGCTTCCACCTGCCAGGTTGGAGCCCCACTTTTAGGAAATCGCCTGGTTTAGTCCATCTCTGTCATCCTTCCAAAGGTGCTTTGCAATCAGTGTTACATTTGACCTCTTTTGTTTGTCTCAATTTTTATCCGCCCCTGCGTTCATTCCCAGAACTTAGATTGTTTACTTCCTCTTTCAATCTATTTTACTTGAGTATTCAAAAGTTATTATTAATCTTCTTCTCTAGAAAGCATGGTTCACATTACTCACATCATCCAGAACTCATGCACAGGGACTGATGAGCCAGAAACAAATTACTTTTTTAAAGTAAATCCATTATTACACAAGTCTTGAATCTGAAGTAACATAGATCAATTTTGGACAATCTAACATGATAATTTCAGTCTGTGCAAGCTACAAAGTAACATCACACACACATTTAAATCCGAGCCACTGTGTGACACAGTTTTATTAAAAGGTTATAGGGTTAAATATGCCACTGATGTTAATGTCAACTTCCAAAAGTTTTAATGGGCTATGTAAAGTATGTAGTTGGTAGTTACTTGTATACTTTTCTGATAGTTGTAAAATATTTTCTGATATTCTACAGGTAAGATTAATTGGAAAGCAGTACAAAAACATAGATATATTACAAACCTTTTTATAACACATACAACAACCATGTACATACATAATACATAATGATGGAGAAAAACTATACTTCTAAGTTTCTCTTTTTGTTATGAGAATTACCTGTTATGACCTCCGGTTCTATTGACATGGCCAGAGGTCAACTGTGTGCTGTGCAACATGCTGTAAATCACCATTTACCGGTAGTTTAAATTTCTTTCTTTCTATGTTGTATAGGCGTGCAGAAAATTCAACGTTCTCTTATCTTAAGGCCTTTCAACCAGATGTTGTAGTAGACACACCCCTGAGCCCATGACCGCTAAAGAACTAGGTGTGCCTATGTGAGAGATCTTTTTGGGAGATATCTTTAATGTCATGTAATGTATAAACAGGAGATTATAGCAGGAACAGCATCTCACATCCTGAGGGCAGGTTTAAGGCATTTGGTCATGTGCGGTAACCTATAATGACTGAGTTTATATGTGCTTCTATGTCCTTCCTCCTGGTGTTTGGCTTTGTAACTGTAACTGTGAATGTTTGTTCCTTGGGAGGGTACTTAACTGCAAGGTCTTCCTCCATATGGAGAGATGGTTACTGTGCTGGGTTGCTCATTTGCTTATACTCTGTATTGCATAACCCTGAATGCATTCATGTTAAAGTGATCTTTTATACTAACTTAA
>JAOWBC010000248.1:13110640-13130080 GCA_028566105.1 Hypoplectrus providencianus | reverse complement strand
GTTGCTCATTTGCTTATACTCTGTATTGCATAACCCTGAATGCATTCATGTTAAAGTGATCTTTTATACTAACTTAAGTGTCCCTGACCAGATTCTGAGTAAATTTTTGAAGAGACTTTCGATTTTAAGTTACATATTCTTACCCACACATACATATATAATTACAAATACACACAACATATATGCATCTATAATTGCACAAAATCATGTAAAATATTTTATCTAATTATGGTCATCAGTTAATGGCTTTGGGGCTAAATTCCAGACCTTTGTTTTAAGCCATATTATTTATTTTCAGTATTTGTCTAAGATTGTTGACTATCAAACAGAAGATAAGATAGTCATGTCCCAGAGTTTTGTTGTTTTGTGTGTTTGCAAGCCACATAAACAAACTTGCAAACCAGTTTCATAGATTAACTCTGTTTAAATGCACGTTTTCATATCTTGGGCCCCGCTCCCCTATTAATTTATCTTTTACTGTGACTGAACCAGCAGAGGGAGATTTACTGTGAACTTTGGGAGATTTACATCATCTCTTATCAAGTTCGTTCCCGCTGAGGCCACACCCAACTCCCTGACGTCACAGTGGACACTGTCCATCACAACATTTCAAGGGCAAAATTTTGGGGTGGTCCCACTACATGTAGACGAGTAATGTACTGTAGACCTAGTTAGAATGATGTAAAACAACCGTACCGCCCTCTGGTGAATTTTTCACATGATAATGATGAAAGCTGCGTTTCCGTATAAAAGAGCGGAGGCCCAGCGCAGCCTTCAAGCGTGCCCGCGGGAACTGAAGACCACTGTGTTTACTTACAACAAGCGCTTTTAAAGAGACAGCACCGGCTCACTTGTAAGACATCATGGCGGACTCCAGCCTCAACAACCTGACATCCCTTGCCCGGGCTCTGTCTCAGCCGTCGTTAGACGTTGCAGAAGCGAATGATGTCGCTCCACCTAGAAGTCTTCAGCTGCATCCATGCCGAAGGAGAAAGCTGTCGAGCTGCAACTCGGTGGAGACCCCTGAATCGCTGACTTCACCTTGCTCTGCGGAGGCACGAGTCCTGGTGCTCAACACCGGGGGAACCATTGGGATGACACTTCATGATAACGGTAGCTAAGGCTAACTCAATTCACAGTTTGGGGATTTGGTCCAGTTCTCTGGGGTTACTAAGGGTTGACAGTTTGCTAACACCACAGATAGCTTGATGTTAGCTGGTCAGGTGTATGTTTTTAATGTCACTGCGAACATAAGGCACACAGTAAGCCCCTGCGTGACACAACGGACACAACATGTGAGTCAGTGAGTGTGTCCTAAAATAGTCCCACACAACCAAGCTAATAACCGTTGGCATGCCCATTGAATGTACGCCCCCCACAACCTTTATTAAACATCCCACAGTAATAATGAATCTATATCATTGTTCAGCAGTAAGAACGCAAGTTAAAAGAAAACTATTTAAAATATTTAGATATAAAAAACACTAAAAGTCGTCGTAAAACAATACAATGTCTGGGGAGAGTCGAAGTTTATGTAAATTAAATAAGCCCATAATAAAATAGTACTGCACGAATATTGAGCATTTTGTTATGTACAAAAACAACACTCTTAAAAATATAATTATATGATATTCAAAAACAGGTTCTAAATTATTTGTGACTAAATGCACATGCACCCAGTTATTACATGTTTAGAAACTGGTGTTCCTTATTACTTCTGTGATGAACAGAAGAAAAGTTGAAAGTTGAATTAAATAGCTCAAAGTTTTACTTTCTACAAAGCCAACTAAAATGAATGAAAGCTTGTAAATATAGAGGCAGTACCATAGACAGCAACAACACATTCTCTCAATGAATAACTAGATGTTGACATGAGACATTGGGCAACAGCTCGGGCGTTTTGTGAGGTAAAAAAAACAAGAAACATCTGAGGTCCCAGTCCAGTTTCAGGTCCAAGCTAGAGCAAAACTTTTTCCACAGAGTGAAATATATTGGCAGCGGCCCATCAGGGAATTTGCAATTACTCCACCAAACCAAGGCCATGTCCAGGTTTCTGTTATGAGTTGTAATTACTTTGGACCATTAATACATTTTTACATAAAGTACTTTAAATTGAAATACTGTGCTGTCCCTCTTCTATCTGGATTTCTGACAGAAGCTTTCTTGGCGTCCTCAGGGCTTATGCTTGTGTGGCTGTCAGTGCCACGTTGCCTCTTGGTTAAATTGTATTGAGGTATTTCTGCTGGCTTTCATTTAAAGAGCCAAGAGCCAGGGCTATTCTACAGCAGCAGTGGTGCTTTGCTCACTGTATGTGCCTAGTTCAATATCCTAAAAAATATGAACTTTGTGTGTCTAAGAGTCATAATACATGGGGACTTTTTTAGCCACTGCAACAATGACATTTCTTACATTTTCCACTAGGGTTCAGTATAAGACTGATGTATGTTGATGATGGTATTCTCATCAGTTGTTACTGATTAGCAGTAACCCTACAGAGAGTACGCTATGATATATTACAGTAACTAATTTTTTAAATTTCTGTAACCAACAGTGCTTGCACCAAAAGCCAATGCTTTTGTTAAGGACCTGCGCAAGTTGCCTATCCTCCATGATGAGGTCTATGCCCTGCAGACCAACCTGTATGAATACCATGGAGGTAACAGCCTGGTCCTGCCGTAAGTACACCCATAACTCCTCCCTGCTCAGTCACTACATGGCTATAACCAAAATTCAGAAAAATTACAGTAAACTTGCTACAAAGTGTAGGGATTAATGTTCTGAATGTGTGTGTTCAAATAATTGTAATGTATATATGTATATAAAGCTAAGAGTTATTTATATTTGTAACATTCATTCATTCCTTCATTACCTTAACCACTTATCCAGGCCATGCCCGGGTCATGGGGACGCTGTGCCTATCTCAGCCGACTTTGGGCTGGAGGCAGGGTACACCCAGGACACATGGCCAGCCTGTCTGAGGGCTATTTGTAACATCTGAATGATTATTTAGAAATCCTGCACAGTTAGTGGTGTTGTTGGCTTCGCTTGTGTTTTAATCAGTGATCAGTGTAGCCCTAACCCTAACAACAAAGGGAGATTTCATTCAGTAATTCACATATTCACTTGTATTGAATTTAAAGATTGCAGTTTTTATTTTCCCCTACACCTACTACCCCTCCACTTTTGCATGCATAGTGGAAAAAAAAAATCACCTCTGCCTGAATACCCAAGGAAGCACACTTGAATCATTTTAGCCTTCAGGACTGATTGTTGTCTTTGAGAGAAAAATGTTGCACTTCATTTAATGTAAAGTTATTGCCATTGAGATATAGACAAAGCCCAAATCATATAGTTTCTGCAGTTTTTCAGTTAATAATTTAGTAATATGTGGTAAAGGTAAAATTACAAGGCAAGTGTCTTCAGTAAATAAAGTCAAATTCCACTCAAAAGATTTTGAAAGATCTTCATTTTTTTCACAAACAATCATGTAAACGCACCAACAAAGGTCATGTTTATTGGAGATGTGTTCTTTAGTGTAGCAATATCACATTCAGCATAAAAATAATGACTTGAGAAATCTTAGTTGACTTTGGCAAAAGCGATATTCATCAACTGATTGACTTACAGTTAAGAGCCTGAATGTAATAATGTTGAAATTGGTAAACACTGCCCCTTATAATCACAATTTTTAGTTTTTACCTAATAGTTAAGACGGTTTTATGGTGTTCATACAGTGCAGGATACATTTCATTAAAGAAAAAGCAGGGACCGAATGCAAAATGACTTTAATGACTCTAAATAGCTTTTGTTGCTTTTTTAACAGGAAGCCAACGCCTCATTCTGGCCCTCTGTTTCACGGGTGCTGTAGCACTGGTTGCATTGTGTGTCTGCACTGTGCCTGAGAGTGGTTTGATGTCACTGCTGTCCTTTAAGACCAAATGATTGGGTGTGCTTGCCTGACAGGAAATGCATGCTGACATGGCCTTTGGCAATAGGAGTAAATACCAGGAAGGACACAGGAGCACAGAGCTGTGTGTTGCCTGTTTGTTATTCTCCGCTTGCTATTATCCCCTCTGTCACCAACAGGCCAGCTGCTTTAATGTGTTTACCCCGGCCAACCTAACCTAATGTTTGTTTGCAGTATGTTTTTGAATAGCAAGAGTAATCAACTCACTAGCACTCACTAATTTCCATACATCCTTGACGTGGACTACCACTGTGAAAAAATAAAAAGTAATAGTATTTCAGGGGACTGTTTAGTTTAGTGTCTTCAACATCACACTGTCTTAGAAACTACACAGGGCTTCCTGTTTGCTCATTAGCTGTTAGCAATCAGTTTATTTAGACTAATATATTATATATGAATATACTAATATTAATCTAATTTCAGGTGAGTTTATATGTTTTTTATTTTTTAATATTTGCTAGTCCTTGAGTAGGCATAGTGTTAATACCAGTTAAAGAAGGCTCATATGCAAGTCTAATACTGTTCATAGTATGCAGTTCCAGACTGAGTGGAAGAGGGAATTAGTTTATTGATTTATTGAAAAGCTTTATTCATGTGCTGTTAGAGGCCACGCCAAAAGGCTGTTTGCCCCCCACCTCCAACCCTCTCCTTCCACTTCTTGAGTACCCCGTCATAGACACACACACAAACACACACAGACATTCATTATTCTTAAGCTATGAGGCATCTTAACATGGGTATGCAAATGTGTACACCTTAGGGTACACTGCCAGATAGATGAATAATTGGTGATTTAAATAGTGTTTTCTTGTGGCACTTTGGCTCCAAGATTATCACCAACATATGTTCTAAGGTCATATGTGGACTTAAGGCTAATTAGAAGAGTGTCTGTAGACCCCTGGTTGAGTGAACTGGGGCTCGCCCGCTTGTCCCCCGCTGTTCCATTCAGCTCCTATCTTCATGTTAGAAGGCTGCCCTATGGTAATATGGGGGATGCCCCCCTCTGTTTCTTTAAAAGGGAGATTAAAAAGAAAATCTTTCCACGGCTGTTTCGCCAGTCACGCTGAGTTTATACGGAGTGTGGCAGGTGGGGCCTTGGGACGCCCAAGTTAAACTCCACTTAGAGGCGGCATAAATATGTATACATGAAATGCTCCCTCACTTGTAATTGGAATGAAAAGAAATATGGACTAACTAGGCCCTAACCTGAAATGACTCACTAAACAACCCTCAAGATAAATCAAATCAGCCCCCAAGTGTCTCCCAGCTTTGCCTGTATTTACAATACACAGCGCTAAAACGCCACAGAACATTAAGTCCTTACTGTGGAAAGGAAAAATGGCACATTTTGAAGCGCTGCTCTCTTTAACAGTATGCCAACTGTGCCCCTCCCTTTTTCACTTCCAAAATTCTCTCTCTGTGTCTGAAACAGGTTTTGGCACCCTGCTGCTGAGACAGAAGGCCCGACTAAATAGACTTTGTCTCGCTCCATAAAGTCAGCCTGGTTTTTAGCTTTCCCCGATCCTTCTTTAAAGTCACGTCTCACATTTAACCAAAACTTGATCCAACTTTGGTAAATGAGCACGATAAAGACAAATAATCATTCCTCACAGTGAAGATAATAATCATTTGTCTAACCATGTGTCCTTTATGTGTTTTGAAGTGAATGTTTCTTGAGACTAAAACTACTGATTTATCTTGCACCCCTTTTGATTTTGTGTGTATAAGATAATTACATTTGTGTTTCTAATGAGATAAACATGTTTGTCTAACAGGCTAAGTAAAGGCAATAAGAGGATAGTGTACTCTGTTTTGGAGTACAGCCCTCTGCTGGACTCCTCCAATATGACTACGGACGACTGGGGCAAAATTGGAAAGGACATTGAGGTACTTTCTGCTGAGTCATTGTTTGGTTTTTGATTGACTATGTTTTTAAGTAAACACCTTTTGTAAGTTGTGTGTGTTTTTTATACGGAGTAACGAATATGGAATTTATGACAGGGTCTCAAACGATCCTCATGGTCCTTTTTCATTTCTGATTCCAGAAAAACTATGAAAATTATGATGGTTTTGTGATCCTCCATGGCACAGACACTATGGCTTACACTGCCTCAGCCCTCTCCTTCATGTGTGAACATTTGGGCAAACCAATCATTCTCACTGGATCACAGGTGAGCTGCTCTCCTCAGGGGTCTACAAAAAAAAAAAGTTTTCTTCAGCAGCATTAACACTATTTACTGCCCTCCTAATACAAGACATGCCCTGTCCTCAGGTACCGATCTATGAGCTGAGGAATGATGGCAGAGACAACCTGCTGGGGGCGCTGCTGATTGCTGGCCAGTTTGTCATTCCGGAGGTGAGCAAATGGAGATGAGACAGATGATACTCACCTTTACCATACTGGATTATAAGAGGCATTTATTTGGCAGCCTCAAAGAAGGCATGTTATGAATTGCCCTATTTGGAAATACAAGAGAGAAAAAGAGCAAATGTTAGACTTTAAATGATCAACAGTAATACCTTTATTTTGTTAGCTTTCCTTTATTAACATCAAGGTTTTATTTGTAAAGTTAATGATAAATTCCTTAATTTATAAGTTAATTGATAAATACAAATAGGCTATCCTGTAATATCACCACCCTAAGTATTCATTATTAATTGAGAAAACGCAGTGGGTCATGCAGATCTGTGTCAGCACTTAACTTGTATGACTAGAATGGCCTCATGATGACTGTGTTTCCCGTGACTGAACAATAATAACCAGAACAGGAAGAACACAGAAATGTTTTCTGTCTATCTATGACCAATGTGCAGTAAGAATTTTGTCCCCTGATTTTTGTTTCACTGCGTTGAGAGATTGTTCTAAAAACAGACATTTTTATGTTAAAAGGATAATAGATATTTTGAAGTAGGGCTGTATGAGGTATTTATCCATATTTGATGTACTATCTATTGTAGATAGTAGCTGGTGCGCCGACATGGGAGGTAAGCACTGTGCTGCTGTGAGGGGGACGGCAGCAAAATGTAATTTAGCCACAGAAAAAAAAAATCACATCAGTTGTAAATAGCACACCTGCTATAGATGAAGTCATACGATCACATACAATCTCACCATATAATTTAGAATCACTTTCTGGTAGGAATAGCGTCTTCATAAAGCAGCAAACGATTTTTCAACTTTTTTTCTGCCTCTTTGCAGGTGTGTCTGTATTTTTACAACAAACTCTACCGAGGGAATCGTTCCACCAAGGTGGATACTGGAAGTTTCAATGCATTCACCTCTCCAAACTTGGCCCCACTGGTTACTGCTGAAGTGGACATTACAAGTAAGTTGGTGGTGCACTGGGTCTGAAACTAAATAAAAAGAAATGTCACCTTACTTCACCTTTCATCTGTTTTCTTCATTTTTCCCTGTAGTTAACTGGGATACAGTGTGGAGGGCAAACACCACAGCGAAGTTTCAAGTGTGCACTGAGCTGAACAGAAACGTGGGGCTGCTCCGGCTGTTCCCAGGAATCACTGCTGCTACTGTGAGTTGACTAGCCCCTAAACTGGACCAGAGATGTTTATTCTGGCTCTGCCACAGCTACCAAAGGTCCAGAGGTCACATGTTGTCCCTGATCTTTGTTTGATGTGGCAACAGAATAATTATTAGGTGTTTTCAACAGTTTGCTGTATTGCTTCTTGAATATTCTCCAGACAAAACAATCACATCACAGATCACTCACCACCGGCTTAAAATATAGTTGTTTGCAATATAGAATTACTCAATTGTCGTAAAGTAAAATCTGATTATAAAATGAAAAAAGGATTAAATTAAAAATGTTATCATCACACTGCAAATTATAAGTTTTCCTTCACACTTTATTAAAATGCATTTAAAGATATGTTCTTCGGAGGTAACTGACTGCTCAAAATTGCGTTTTTGTCTAACTGTAATAAAATATAGTTAACTTTAATTTAATTGTGCTATTACCCGTCTTCCGTTACCTTCCCAGTCATGTAAACTGCCATCAAAGCTCAGCCCAGAGAAAGATGAGAAGGAGTTATGGGCCATGACCAATCACCCTGTAAAGAGGGAGGATTGGCGTAGATACTGTAACATTTAGCTGCACCTCCCCCTGCAGAGAGCTGCTGGGAGAACGACTTTACGGTCTCAATCTGCTCCCACTGCCCAGCTCGGCTATCAAGACTTCCTTACAGCTTTTAACTGCCTTTATGAGCCTCTGTTTTGATTAGGCACCAGGCTCTCGTGTGCCCACTGTCTCAGCTGTATGAGAGCTTCATTGGTAATCTGTGTCAAAACATTTCTTGTCAAACTGCTTATCGCATCAAAAAACCTGAACCTGGCACTTTTAATGTCACCTTCTTCTCGCATTTTATGGTAACTGCTTTGGTCTTGCCAAGTGACTTTATGCTTGCTAACACCTTCAGATTAATTGCCCTCCTTCCTGCCATTTCAGTCATCTGCCATTCTAGTCATATGCCGCGGCTAATGATGTGGTATAGGGCCTCCTGGTGCCAGCCAACCAGTGACTGAGATACTGGTTGCATAGATGGCACCAGATGGGCTTTTAGGAGAGTGGATGGTTTTTGTTTGAGGGAAAAGGGACAGCAGGAAAAAAAAACATGGAATACTAATTCCTCAGTTTGATTGTACACCGTTGAGAAGTTTGAAATGTGAGTCCTTGGTGTATCTGTGTCCAGGTGAGGGCTTTCCTGCAGCCGCCCATGCAGGGGGTCGTCCTGGAGACCTACGGGAGTGGAAATGCCCCCGATAACCGCCCTGACCTGCTGGAGGAGCTGAAGAAAGCCACTGACAATGGCGTCATCATCATCAACTGCACCCAGTGTCTGAGAGGGACCGTGTCTACGTCTTACAACACTGGAAAGGTACGCTGCATCACCTACGGCTAATTTCCAAGTACAATATGGAGTAGAAAATGAGGAACGTATATTATATTACATATATCTATACATCCACCTTTGACTTGTCAGGTGTTGAAGGATGCTGGGCTGATACCTGGTTGTGACATGACCCCAGAGGCTGCCCTGTCCAAGCTGTCCTATGTCCTGGCAAAGAAAGACCTCAATCTTGATGCAAAGAAAAAGGTTGGAGTCTACTTTTAAAAGTACTATTTTCAGAGAGATTTTGTGTCCGGATCTCAGAATTGATGATGATAATATCCATAAGAAAAAAAAAATGAAACTCGGCTGTGTTTGTGTATTTGCTGCTCCATCCAGATGATGGCTCAGAACCTGCGGGGGGAGATGACGTGTGACTTAGCGGGAGCCAAGCTTTGTCTGAGCGACAGCCGCTTCATCCAGGTCATTGCCAAGTCCCTGAGCGTCAGCTGCAAGGAGGTGAGGGCACCACCTTCACACACACTTAAATGGACTGAATACTTATCAATTCATCAAATAGACACACTATATTTTTCTCAGGTGATGAGTTCACTGCGTCAATTCTGGCCTCTACCATTGCAATGTCGAAAGAACTTCCTTAAAACACACTTTCATTCAGACAAGTATGAGCTCTTTGTTGAATGTCTGTGGCCTCTATAGGAGCTGGAGGCCATCCGCGATGCCCTGACTCCCCCACTGGCTTGTGCTGCTGCTAAGATCGGAGATATTGAGGCCTTGGAAGCTCTGATGGAAATGGTAAGCAGCTCAATCATCTCATCTACACATGTGTGCAGTTAATAACCATTACATATTTTTGATTGTTTGTCAAGAATGTAATAACCCTTTCATACACACACACACACCCTGGGAGGGGTTGTTTCAGGTCAAGTATTATACAAGGAAATGTCCAGCGTCAGTCTTACTTTTATAACATTAAAATGAATTCATTTAGAGGCTAAACAACCCTTGTGTCCAGCAGAGCAGCATTTCACCAGGCTTTTCTCGATCATGTTTGTTTTATAACATTCAGTGTCCAGGGTCACTATTACAGGGGTATGGGAAAGACACAGGCGTAGCGCCAAACAAAACATGAGGCTAGACTGGTAGGGCAGGACTAGAGTTGCCCCAGCAGTCACATGTGCATGTTTGTATGTGGCTCGACTTGTATGCAGTCGCTGCTTTGATTGGCCTTCAGTTTCTATGAACAGAGTTAAAGTGTAAACGTTGTATGTTCACACCCAGGTCAATCTCACCTTCTGTTTTCATGTTTACTCCTACTCATCATGTATTTGTTTCCTGCCTCTGTTGGGCACAAACAGTACTTACACTGTTCGATGTGTTTTGCCAAATACCATCAATATTAGTCCATCTCTTAATCCTGTCCGACGTTACAACACTGTGTCTGTGGTGCTCGGCCTCACTTATTGCAATAAAGGAGCTGTGATTTGGTTTTTTTCTAATGCACAAAGAAAATAGATATATCATGCTTTCCAGACTTCCTAGCTTTTTACATTAGCTTAAACCTGACCTGGAAAACTGAGTGCATGACTAAAGTTGTAAAAGGTGTAGGAACCCTGGCTTTGGCCTAACCAGTAATACTTATTCGTAGGTTAAATTCCACTCCATTCTGTTTTATTTCAGATTTTTTGACAATAATAAAATATAGATTTTTTTTACTGCTTATCCATGAAAAACCAGTTAAAATACACTGATGTTTTCATGTTTTTCTTTGACACAGGGCTGTAACTTGTGCCTAGGTGACTATGATGGACGAACACCCCTACATGTTGCTGCCTGTGAGGGCCACCTCAAACTGGTGCAGTACCTACTGAGTCATGGAGCCACTGTCTATGCTAAAGATCGCTATGGGGACACACCCCTATCAAATGCTGTAAGATTCAGGTAAGACTGGCCTCGTTTTTAACAATAAGGGCTAATGTGTTTGTTTTTATCAGTCTGTTAACATAATAATGTCATTTATGAAGTTGCAAACACGGCATTTAAAATTCTCCCTTTGGCCATTAGCATCCATTGAGTGTTTCCTGAAAATATGTTGTTAATAGCTGCTATAGAGGGAACTTCATTAAATGAGCTGCTGCAAGGTAGAGAATGTGGCTCTGCTGAAATGACAAGAAGGGAGCCGCGACTGTCAGAGGGGGGCTGAGACCAAGGGAGCAGCTCGTAATGGCGTTTAGGGGCCAGGCAATAATTATAAACTAATTAGGCTAATTGTCATCTGACAGTTTAGACAGTGTTTATTTTTACCAAAGCTGTTTTTTAATTTTTGTCATTCGTTGACATTGCTGTAAATGTCTATCAGGGAAAAGCCACGCTTAATGTTTCAGTTTTATGATGAGCCTCAGGGTGAAAACGTTGTATTTGTCGAAGCTGTGCCAAATAGCTGTTGTCCTATTTTAACGGTTGGCACTGCAAGCATGGACTTGTTCCCTTTGTGATGGTAGAGGGATGCATTGGAGCACTAACACCTGTCGTTAAGCTCCCTATGCTACACACCTCTGCTTGCTCAGTACATGAAATGACTCTAAGGTAACAGAACTGGAGTTTTGAGTTTGAGCCGTCTGGATGTCAGAAGCACTTTGAACGTGTATGGCATTTAACAGTGCTTTGCAGCCGAATGCCCATATAAGGAGTGGCGGAAAGCATGGAGAAAGAAGGGCTGAAGAACAAATATGGGGAGTGTACTCTGAACCAGTCAAACCAACCTGTTCCCAGTTTCACAGATGAGAGATACTGGCTTCTGAACACTCTACAGGAAGTCTTCTTAATAGTTTACTTGGCTTTGCCCGTACATACCTCGAAACAATTTTGCATCGTTTCGACCCAGTGTAACTGGCCTTATTGTACAGGACGCTCTGCTGTTTTCACACAGCGGTGAACACTTTTAGGCCTTAAGTTTTTTTTTAACAATTTCCTGTCACCGTAAAAGTCACTGTTGGTGACTCCTGCGTGGGTGGTTCATTGCAGGAGATAAGGAACTTGTTCCTACATGCCAAACTACAATCACTGCCACACGGACTCAGTCAGTAAAAGTCAAATAAAACTGTTAATGCATTATTCATTCATTCATACATACTAAAAACATTATATCTAAGTTTAAACCCCAACTGATCTACTGGCGGAGGCATATTGCTATCTGTTGGTATTGGGGTATATGTTTACTTCAATATGCAGCAATATCAAAACTATTTTGATGAATGCTAAATACACAAAACAGTGTTGTTGTGATTGAAAAATTAAAAGCCATATGACTCCATTTATCATTTATATTTATCAGTGTTCAACAATTGACTGATACTGAACAAATACATCACTACTTAACCTTTTATTTAATCTATTTTATATCTATATATTAATATGTATTTTTTTAATGGCCAGCAGCTGACTGATACAGGACATACAGCACTCGTGTTTATTCGGCTTTCCATTTTAATTTTGTATATTCTTTATTTATAGCATAGCATATCTACTCTCATTTATTTTCTGAAATTCACTTCAGTCTGATCAATGTAGTATTTTTAAACTGAAGCTTCTTAAAAGGGTTTAAAAGGTGATGATATAATTATCAAATGGTTTTAACTGATGATATGTTAATGGTGTCTATATATTACATATACAGTATTAAGTATGTCCTTGTTGCATGCTCTTTATCAAATTTAGGCACAGAGATGTTGTGAAGCTGCTGAGAAAGACCGGAGCCCACTTCTCCAGAGACGAGTTGGAGGAAGCAGGAACAGAGCTTTGCAGGTGAGACACAATAAGCACGTCTTCAAACACCTGCACACATACACAGTCACAGATTTCTCTGTTGCTGTGCCATCATCGCAGTGACCCATCCTACATAGCTGACACGGGTTGAACCAGTCGTCCCAGTGTTGCACAAACTGTAGGAATGCTCCCTGGCAGCATAGCTTTGGATGTGCTCTGCCTTTCTGGTGTCAGCAAACCTACGACACGCTTGCTATCCCCTGCTATTTACCTACCTGAGACACCCGACAGGTTTAGTCAAGACTGTTCTAATTTAGAGTTTCAGAAACACGCCTTTATGTTAGGTATACTGAGCTGTTCAGATAAAATGCAAACATCTGAGTCATGCCTTTCAGCATTATCAATTTGTTCACTACAACAACTTGTCTTTCACCAGGGGCTGATTGATTGTTTTCATAATATTAATTTTGGCAGCTATTTGCTGTAGTAACCTTCATGTTCTCTTCTGTGTCAGCCTGGCAGCCAGTGGTGACCTGGAGGGCCTGGAAATCTGGAGAACTGCCGGAGCTGATCTGAGTAAACCAGGCTATCTCGGACGGACAGCAATTCAAGTGGTGGGTTCTAGATACACATAATAGCATCATTTATTCAGTCACATTAAACCTTGTCTTAATTCTCTTCTCATTCTTCACCTATCACAGGCTCAGGCCATTGGCAATCAGGAAGTGGTGGCTTTCTGTGTTCAAGCCATGAGCAACAAAGCCAAGGTAGCAAGTGTTGTCCACTCCAGCCGCTTTATATCTCTGTTTCTGTCAAACATCTTCAGCTTTAGCTTAATTCAGATTGGTGTAATTCTCTGTCTTTAATTGCCTCTTAATTACATGTGTGTTTTGCTTAATTTCAGACAGTTTTTGGTGAAATAAATGAATATGATGAATATGATGATGATGATGATGATGATGATGAGGTAAATGAGCTGTGGTAATTGTGTTTCCCAATTAGTGCATTCTCCCTCTAGCATGGCTGTTTTGGTATCCTTTTTCCTTCTTGTACATGCCCCTGTGCCCATCCATCTATTCATCCACCCTTTCACTTCACTTATCCCGCTCAGGGTTGTGGCTTGTGTAGCCCAGCATGCATTGTGTGTTTATACACACAAGTTACACAATCACACCTACTGGCATGGTCTCTTTCTATAATTTTCCTTTTTACATACACATGTGTTTTGTTTGATTCCAGACAGTATTTGGTGATTTTTATGCATAAGATGATTGTAATGATGAGGTAAATGGCTTGTGGTAAAGATGTTTTCCAGTTTGTACATTTCCCCTTCAGCATGCTAGTTTTGGTTTCCTTTTTCCTTGTTCGGCATGCCTCTGTGCCCATCCATCCACCCATTCACTTTATAAACAGCTTATCATGCTCAGGGTTGTGGCTTGTGTATCCCAGCATGCATTGTGTGTGTATACACAAGAAACACATTCACACCTACGGGCATGTGAGAGCTGCCAATTCACCTGGCACCCAGAGGAAACTCATGCAGACAGTGAGAAAATATCAAACTCCACACAGAGAGGGCTCAGTTGTCCCTGCTGGGGTTCAAAACAAGGGCTTTCTTGCATGCACGATACTAGATTGTTGCAAATATGCTAGAATTTAACAACTGACTGAACAACACTTTTCAAAATGTACACATTCACTGGGCAAGATTAAGGAAACTTTAATTTAGGCTTGATATGGAACAGTAAATATATATAAACTAGGATTATTGAATCAGTCCATGATTACCATCAGATACTCTGCAGGCTTAGGTTATTGACTGAAAGTGAATCAGAAACAATTTTAATCAATTTCTCAAAGCAATGAATCTTAATTATTTACAGGTTTTAGGTTATAGAGTTTTATTTAAAAAAATGAAGGCTATTTCTCAACTTTTTCAGTCACCTTAATAGGAAATTGTAACTTTGGGTGTATTTTATTGTGTTTGATCTGTTATTTTATTTTCTCAATAATAACAAACAATTCAACATCTTGACTAATTATTAAAAATAATCATGAGTTGAAGCCCAGATTTTAAAAAAACAACCATGTCCTTTTCAGTGTAAGCTCATAGTGCCTCTGACCTCCTGCTTTTCATGAAATCCCTTTGACATAAAGTTGGATCACCTTAAATCCTGCCCACCTTTACCTGTGTAGGCTAAACCAGTGCAGCCTGCTCACACCGGGCAGACCAGTGTGTGCATTGTGTTTGTGGTATTGCTTGTAGAGTAGTGAATAGCACTGAAACATCTCCCCCTGCTCTCTGTTTATCCTGTCTCTTTTTGCCTCTGTTGCAGAGTGGTGTGATCAAGTTCACCGCCATCCCGAAAAAACTGTAAGCTGATGCTACCTCAACCAGCAGGAAATGTCCCCTGTTCGCATCCACGTCCTCCAAGCCGTCCTCTCCACGCCGTCCTGCTATACTTTAGAGTTGCTTTAACTTTTAATACTTTGATTTTTATAGTTTTTAAAGCCATCAACCCACAAATAGCACATTGTCTAACCACTGCTTTGAGTTCAAGGTGCCCAGAAAGGGATACACTAAATGTATGTATTTGTTTGATTGTTGCTCAGTAGTAAATGTATGAGAAACATATCATTATCTTGAATGTGAAAAGCCAATCAGGGATTAAGGGTGAACTTCACCTGAGCTGTTTTATCATTAAGGGTGCTGAATCCTCTCATGACTCCTTCCTTGATGAAGGAATAAATCCTTTTATATGTACAAAAAGATTAATAGAACAGAATACTGAAGCATTAATTTATGAAGTATTGTTGTAGCAGTAGCTTCATGATATATTAAACTACAGGGTACATTCACAAATGTTTTTATGTTTATTTTTACAGCGAGATGTTGTGAAGTATCATGTAAACTAATAAAAATAATGGTTTTTTAAAATGATTTTGGGTGTAATCTGACTGTAGAAACTGTCAACTGCCCTTAAACAGAGATGTTCATTTCCTGTTACCCAAACAGGTACTACAAAAACCTACAGGTCCCTTCCAGACTCATCCAGCCTGTTTACTGTGCTGGAACAGTGGCATATCTCGCTTTGAAATGGAGAGGGGGAATTCAGACTATGGTGTTAGTCAGATAAAGACGACCTGTAGTTTCTGTGTTCTCACATGTGTTTTGAATGTTTTCTTGTATTCTTTGTCCACAATCACAAGCAAATATCCTACTTTCCTTTTTTTTAGTTGTGCAACAAGTAAACTGTTCAATACCCTGCTCTTATTTGATCAAAAAGTTAGGTTAATAAATCTAGTTTTTTTCCCCCTCCACTTTAATTGCAAATCTTGTGTGATTAATATGACCTTAAAGTCCAAACAGATTTTTTAAAAATGCTGTTGATGTCCCACTGTTTGTATTCAAAAAGCGTGTATGTGTGTGAAAGTGATTTGTTAGTGTTCTGTGGAAAAAGGCACCAGAAATAAATCTCTTGTTTCAAAGCTACCTCTCCTGTGATTGCAACTGTGTTACACCAACACTGAAACACATGAAACTGAGCACATGCAGCTCCTGGCTGAGGACTTGTGAGCAATTTCCAATTTGACATGGTTTTCTGTATGAATTAACACGTCCAACCAATTGTTGGAGGTCATTTCTCTTAGTGTGTAGAGTCCCTTTGTGTTCTCTTACAAATGTGTTCTGAATAATAATTGGATTCATTGTGACTGCAGTGAGCTTTGGAGAAATACTGCATCAAACCTAAAAATGGAGCTTTCTGTGTGAGCTCTTACTGCCAGATAGTGAGATAAATCTTTGTCTTTTTTTTAAGAAGACAAAGATGGCATATAGATTCCCTTTGTCCATGTGACTTCTCAGCCTGCAGTGGCAGGTATTTGCTATCTCTGTCTCGAGGGCGGCTGCCCCGCTGTGCTCCTTACTGGTGGAACCCAGCTCAGCCGGTCGGACCAGCATGGGCCTCATTCCTACCTGAATGAAAGGCTTGTATGAACCGAGCCCGAAAACACTATATAAAGAGCTCTTAACTCTGCAGTCACTCAGTCTGCACTGGGATGACACCAAGGAAACATCATTTGCAAGGACAGATTTCACCTTCAGCAGGTAAGCAGGCTGAAACCCAGCTTAAGCTAGTTTGTTTAACATGTAGGGTCTACAATCCTCTGCAGCTATGTGTTTACCATTAACGGATCATTTCAGGAAACTAATTCTAGCTGCTGTTTTTTTTTTTCTTTCACTAGCGGAGTGGACAATTTGAAGGACTTTTCCCTGAAGAAGCCTGTAGTCCCTCTGATTAAGTGGTTCTCAACAGTTCAACAGTTCTTTGAGAAAATTGTGAAATGTTTAGGACCACTTGACCAGTCAGACAAATGCTACCAGCGTGGGAAAGTGCTGCCTTTGAATGGATCTTTAAAAGGAAAACAGCTCTTCTAGCAAGGCCTGACTTTTAATGTCTTCAGAACAGTGTGGTGTCCTCTGATTCTCTGTTTCCTTAATGTATCCGTCTTCTGCTCTCAGTGTGCCCCCTTGTGTTACAGTACCAACTGCAGTCCAGGAGCTGTGGGGGGCTGTAAAAATCATCAGGCTTCAGTAATTTCATTCTGCTGGCACACATACAAATTTTTAACAGCTCTGCTGCTGCAGTAACACCCGTCTTTTTGCTGCTTTACTGTTGCCGCAATTCAGAAGTACTGATTAAAACAAGTCAATAAAGAATCATTTGTCTCTGTTGAGTCCGTGTGAGCTGATGGACGTGAGGACGGCTGCTGTCCAAAGTACTGAAACTGCTGCCTTTTTACATCTGATCTTCCAAAACTATGGAAAATCGGGTTGTATTTGGGCAATGTAGATAAATAAGCAGACGTGGGCAGTGCTGAAAGAAGCACTCTGATCCTTTTATTATGAGATGTTTTAAAATGAATATTTCTGCTGTATAAATGTGTTACATTTTACTGCTGTAGATGTTTTTGGTTAAGCTGATTCAAAGACCTTTATATAGTGTTTGGTTGTTTAATCTATAGCAGTGCATTTCTATTCTATAAGATCATCATATTTTGGTCATGGGTCTCTGTCCCGTGAAAATCCAATCAACCCTTTTCAGATTTGTGATGATGCATTTTACAGCTGATCCAAGAAGGTTTCAAAGAGTTCATTTAGTTAAAGAAGTAGAATCCTTTCCATACAACATCCCTTTCATAAAACAACAGGACAATATGAGAAATAGTAATCCAAAGTAATTTAAGACGCCGTCAAATGAAGTGGAAAAGAAGTATAATGTATAAAATGAAAATACTGTAAAGTTCAGCTACCTCGAACCTGATCTTACTGCAGTCCTTGAATAAATAACACACTGGACATGAGTCTCTTTAAACCTGATCTTTGACACATTTTCTGGACTTCTGTTGAATGTTACACTGATTAAACCACTTATTAGCCCACATCTTGAACCGTTAAAGCCTTCATTAAATTCTACACGCACGTTTGCATTCAGATCTTTTATTTTCAGGAGTAGTTTGGTGGGAAAAGTAGACTTTTTAAAATCTGACACAAGAAAATCCGAATGCCTTTTCCCATGGTGCAGGCTACTTTATACTGCATAAATGATTCATGAACGCACTGTGCACCGATTATTCCCCCTCTCCTTTTAGACAGCCCCCTTCTCCTCTTCCCTTTGATCTGCTCCATGCGCCAAGAACTATCAATATTTGCTAAACGTTTCTCACAAAGCCTGTCCGAGCACCGAGAGGCGCTGCAGCGGTCTCACGAGCAGGGGATAAGACATAGGAGAGGCATTAATGAGATGCCCAGAGCGGTTCCCCAGTGCGGGCTCAAGGACAGCAGATGTAGCCGCACAAGCAGTCCCAGGGGACCCCGTCCTCGGAATTTCATCAGCGGCCGAGGGGAGACCCAACCCAGACCTCCTCCGGTGGGGAGGGCTGGGTGACGGACGTGGTAAATCATCTTTACTATGGATTGTAATTATCGGTCTGGTGACAACCCCCCCACCCCCCATCACAAAAAAGGGTGTGTGTGTGTGTGTGTGTGTGTTTGTGTGTGTGTGTGTGTGTGTGTGTGTGTGATGAGGTTGCAATATGTTTGTGGGATCAAAAATAATTTATTCATATGTAGAATATTTATTATTTACCCCCCTCTGTTCAGCTGTCAAAGCATCGGGTCTAAATCTTGATTCTTTTAATCATTGCTGATCTGCTGTTGCTAAAAACTACAAACAGCTAAAACTTTTTTCCTGTTCAACTGAAACATTGAATACATACAGGCTACATTTATTAAACTTTAAATAATACTTTTCTCAGGCATTTGGACTTAGAGCAGAATGCCTGAAAGACTTAAACCTGCATTCTACTGAATGACCAACAGGGGGCGAGACCACTAGTAGCAAGAAGAAGTCATTTCTATGAAAGCTAATGAGAAAATGTAAATTATTGACCAGTTTAGAACTCTGACCCTCTGACAATGTGTTTTGGTTCTGAAAATAGATTTTAGGACATTGGGCCAATAAAAGTTTTTATATTTACATTCACTCCAAGGAGTTTCCTGGCTGTTTGATATTTGCACGGTTAAGCTAGCTGGGTGCTGCTACTTGATAACACCTAGCTTCACCGTCTCATCCAAATATGGACACTTCTGGATCCAAAGGAGGGTCAAAATGCCAGACATGGGGCTTCAAAAGGTTAGTCTACAAACTACTGAGGCTTCATCCACCATTTTTATTCAGTTTATCGCTTATTGTGTTGTGTTACAAGTTTTCTGTCACGGATTATGAAAGATGTCGTCATGTACTTTGTAGGGGAGGTCAAATGCATTGTGGGAAAGTAGA
>JAOWBC010000248.1:13052346-13066851 GCA_028566105.1 Hypoplectrus providencianus | reverse complement strand
TAGATTTTGAGCCAAATCACATGCAGGATTTATCAACTTTGTTATTATTTCTGAACATAAGACATTCCTGTTGAGTTTTTCAAATGAAGCACCACAGGCCAAGTGCCATTAAGCACTACCATATTTGAGTAAAAGTCATCACTCAAAAACACAGACCAAAACAGTCTGTCCTGTCCCTTTCAGCCTACTGTGTGTTGCCAAAAACTGATTCATCATCACAAGAATAACAGTATCTTTATTTAGCTTTTTGTAAAATTTGTGCAAAAGGAAAGAAAAAGCTTTTAAAAATCTAGTTCATGCTTGTTTGTCTTTCTGTAGCTCTAAACTGAAAGCAACAGATATGAAGTCATACAGGTGCTATATCCAGTGTAGCTTTGGCATTGGTTACCAGAGCCCAAGGGCTGAAACAGATGCAGCTCACCTCTGTTTACTGCTGAAGCTTCCAAAGCAGGGTGTGCCCACGCAGGCACAGTTTCGATAGCTCGTAAACATTTATGGAACAAATCTCATTTCTCAGATTGTTGTTGACTCCCTTTGAAACACTCTCATATATAGTCCAAGTATAACTCAAGCTGCTGGAAGAGCAAAATTAGCATGGAGGTGAAGATATAATCAGGAGCAGAGTAAAGTAAATCGTCTGTGATTTAATTACTAATTAAATGTGGGTTATCACTTAATTACAGTAGGCTACAGCCAGAGCAACCTCAGGAGTGTTTGCCAGAATCAATGAATGGTGCAGCATCCTTGCTGTTCTGTAGCGAGCTCTCTGCTGTGGATACTGCTGACTCCCGCTAACCGGTGCTGGCTGCAGCAGCTGCCTGTCCATCTGTGGCACAGGGGGAGTAAATGGAGTGGAAGGAAGGTGGGCAGGAGCAGTAAAACTTGTAAGTGATGGTTGTGGTCTTATCTCTGTATCTGTGTGTCAACAGGCCCAGGGTTTGATGGGGGAAGCAGACAGGGATGTCACAGCCTCGGAGGCCCCGGTCACCACCATGACCACCAGCACCCTGACGCCCTGTCGACTAAGGAGCTCCAGCCAACCGGGACTCCCAGCACCCGGGGCCAATACATCCACCTCCCCCTCTCCTTCGTCCTCTGCAGCCGCCTCGTTCTTCATTAGGTAAGCAACTTCCCCGTTCCTGTCAAATCACAGCGTTTAGAGATTAGATCGAGCTGTTGCGGCGCTAAATGAAGTGTTTAGTGTTTGTGTGAGTCTGTGTGTGTACACACCTGCATGCAATCGGGCTCCTGTGTGTATGTGTGTGTGTGTAGGTGAACAAAAAGAGAGGATATGCACAGACTCGCCTTCAAAAGTCTGTCGAAAGGTTCATGGTGTTAACTTCCATGTGGGGCACCTATTCCATGGAGATGTTGTTCTTGCTATGGTTGAATTATAGCATTGCCTTGGGATACGCGCCATCATGGGACTAAATGAACCTTTAGTTACAGGCACCACTGCCCATGAATGGATAATAGAATTACATAATTCGATATGAAGAGGGAGCGTCTCACGAAGGGGCTTAGGTTAAAGCTGAGCATTGTCCTGAGGTATTTCATGTGCAGTTATGTTTTCTTCTTTTCTTTATATTAATGTGTCCAAAGTGGTGACAGCCATGGCTGGAGGCATCATGTTTTGGTCTTGTCCATTTGTCCGTCTATTCTTCTTTCAATCCTGTCTGTCCATCCCTTGCTCTAGTTTTTTTTTAATGCAGTATCTCAGGAAAGCCTGAAGGGATTTTTTTTCACCGTTGACTTGGTCAAGTCCACTGTTACCTCTCAAAGTATGATTTTGTGTTGAATTCATTTGCAAAAAATTGCCAAATTTCAGACATATGTCGAATAGAATATAGATAAATACGTGACCATTTTTCTCATGTGTTTGGCTAATAAATTGGTAACTCTTATATTGGACGTCCACCTCAAATCTGATGTGTCTTTGGATCTCTTTGTTCTACCAGGTTGTGTCTATTTTTAAAATGTGTGGCTTCTTTGCAGCAACATCCACATCTGAAGCAGCTTTGACTGTCATGGCAACATATGATCCTGGACAGACATGCTTGTGAACCATGCTGTGCACTCACTGGTTAGCAGAGGCTGTAGCTGTATTTGTAGTTTTTCCTTTCATATTAGAAACAACTCCACAGGTTTTGCTGCATTGTAGAGTGGTCCTTTCTGTATTTTGGTGCCACCTCTTGGTCCTCGTGAGCGGGGCTGTTTCAGCACTGCTTGGCTCTGGTGTTGTTGTTGCCCCAGAGAATACTTCACCCTCTCCAGGCGGGTGGATTGCTGGTGCAATGTGCATTATTGTCAGTGATAGATTCCCTGGCAGGCTGGCCAGTGCATACATTCGCTTCCTCTTCTCTCTGAGGAGTGCTACACCATAATGAATGTTGGCGTGAGGGGAACTGGCTAAGAATGATGCATAGGACTATTGAAGCTCTGCACCACAGGAGGTAAAGGGACTTGTGGAGTGTGACAGGAAGTCCATGGGGGACCACTGTGGAGCTCCAAGCAAAATGGCGTTGCCAGCTTTCACAGGGTCAGAGTATATCAGTGGGGACCACAAGGCTTCTCCTTTGACTAAGGGGGACATTCCAGATTCTCCATTAAATATGCAACTTCCTGTGCGGACCACTTCCTGTCACAAGTCCTGAACAACAGCGAGGTGCGGCCCTCTGCTAGACAGGGTTAATTCCTGACACTGATTTATTGGTTCTCATGTTTTCTTTGGACCTGAGCTCTAAAAGAGTAGCACGCAGCGCCTTGTCTGACCAGCCGCTATGAGCTGAGTGCAGGGAAAAAGAGGGAGGTGGACTTGTTTTTTCCCCTGTAGCAGGTCCTGGTGGGGTGGAGGGGGTGTTGGTGGAAGCACAGCTAGAGGTTCCACCTTTCATTTCATCCCAAAGATAATTTGCTGCCAAGAATGTGGTGTTTTACTTGGCCCAGAGAAACACAATGACGCTTTGAGCAGCATCACATTCCGCAGATACAGAAAATGGTGGTGGAGATGCTTGATTTGAAGCTCACACCCTTTTCCTGGCCTTCTGCAGCTGTATTCTGCATCAGGACTATCATCATCATCATCTTGATGTAGTCTTTGTTTCATCTTTTTGTATATCACTGCTGATTGAAATGTAAATCTCCAAAAGTCAAAACAAATTGAATCAATCAGCAGATTTTGTGCATATAAAATAAGGTGTCCTTCATGTTTTAGACTAGATTGAAAACTCATTTCTGATTAGTATTCCTTTTTTGTTCTCCTAAGATACAATTAGTAGGATGCATGTGTAAATCCTGAGAGCCCAGGATGTAGGAGCAGAATAACCAAACAGTAGTTTCTACCCCAATGGAGTGGAGAGGGCTCCTTAGACACTTGTCTGACATTCACTACCACTGTTCCACTCAGAGATGAAATTTTAATTAGAATGCAATTAGCTAGAGTCTAGCTGCTTTAGCTAGTGTGCTGCTGAGAGAAAAGAGTGTGGCGAACAAAAGCGATTCATCAGTTTAATTTTTTCATTGCAAAAAGAAGTCAACCATTCAACTGGCCACAAAAAAAGCATTTAATTTGTTTCATTTAAGATGTCTACTGAGTTGAAAAATTATTTCGGTATGAATGTTGATTTAATAACTACAGAGAGCAGCAGGTCAGAGTCACATTGTTGGCAATTTCTATGCACAAATCAGTAATGTGTCCCCTCGGTATAATAACTGCTCCCCCCCTGAATTATTTAATGGTGCGGTCAAACAACTTTTCTCCAAAAACCCTGAAAAAAAAAAACAGGTAAAACATGAAGTGCTAAGAAATCAATACACATAATGTTTTGTACTATGTGGATGAAACACCCATGGGTACACAGCTGATGCAACAAAATTACTGAATTGTTTTCCTTATATTTTAGCTAACCAACATCACTTCAGACAGGAGCAGGCAGGATGTGAAACTTACATCTCCTCGCCTTTCAGTTCCGTTGATCATATCTAAGTGGGGAAAAAAATATTGTGTGAAAAATACATCGGGTGAACAAATCACTCTTTGAACATGTGAATGTTAGAATCCTTTTACACTGTAAAGATCACTAAGAATGTGATTTTACATCCTGTGCTGTCATGGGGTCATTTTCCCATAGAAGAGCCTCTACAAATGTTACCTCATGATGCCTCTATTTTTAGAAATGAGAAAAATGTCTTTGATCATACAATGAATGTATCTTTTCGAGCAAAGTCCAGTTATGAAATCGTTCTTTCACACTGCCTCCCAGCTCTGGTGATGGTAGAAAGCAACGTGATGACCCTGAGGTCAGTAATGACTGATGGGTAATTAGACTGACTATACAGTCACAGGCAGAGAGGAAGAGTCAAGGGTCAAACTCTAACCGGATGATGTGTGTATGTGCATGTGTGCATATCATTATATGTGTGTGTGTGGGAGTGGGGGGTAATGAATTTAGAGCCATGTGTTCAGCTGACTAGCACGTTAAGCACTGATTGCCTTGTGACAGAGCATATGATTAGTGTATTGACACAGCGCTGTGTAATGGAACCAGGCGGAGCTCACAGCAGGGGCTACACAGTGTGGCTAACTGCCACCTTGCAGATCCTTCTACCCATCTTTCTGTTCCATTAACACCTGCTGATTGTGACGGTGTGTTTATTACCCACCGGGCCCGTGGGATTTCTCAGTGCACACTGCTGAGAGTAGTTGGCTGCTCAGTTTGCAGTCTACTTTACTCGCTGTGCTCATTTCTGCATATCAGCATGAAACACTTTCCTTGGTCTATTGTTTGTCCCTTGTTTATGTTTGTTTGATGGGAAACTAGTCCCTCAATAATTTTGCTATCTCACTAATCACACTCCGGAGAGTAACCGTTTAGTCTGTCTAAAGATGCATGGAGGTAATGAATAGAATAAAATAGAAGGCCTTGGAGACGCAACAAGTCGGTAGAGATTAAAAGACTTCAGAGGTGGCACAAAAGCTGGCGGGCGGGCGTTTGCAGGGGCAGGGCGGACAGCTGTTTGCAGGAATGTGGCCCTGGAGGAGTGTCAGAAGGAAGTGGTTTTATGGCCGTCCATCGCCGCCCTGCAGCTGCTGCCCAGGTGAGTGTTTGTGCAGTAATGACAGTGATTGTGCAGAAGGAATCCTCCTGTAATTGTGGCAGTACGGCCATTTAGCCTCTGTTCTCCTGCACACACAAGACCCTGCCTTTGTGTCAGCAACACTCACTCTGCCCTTCATCCCCCAGGCTGCTCTGAGTAACCATAGAAACAAGTCATTAGCTTGTGAGAATAAAATGTGTGTGTGTTTTTTTTTTTCTTTCAAAAGTGGAGATTGGAAATCAGGAAGTTGAAATAGCCCTCTTTACTCCACTGGACTATAATTTAGTCAGAGGGAGAGGGACAAGCATCTCTTCAATAATGAATCCTGCATGTAGCAAATTGGAAGCACTGCAGGATCATAAGTGCTTGTTCTTGTTCTCAACAAAATGTGCTGAATGCCTTGCTGAAGTCCATTGTCCAATCAGTTTATACTTTGATTGTTCATGAACTTTCCATGAGGAACGTGGCCACTGAAATTGTATTCATGTGCAAACAAGAGTTCCCAACTAGGGCTGAGCAAAAAGACTTTATATACAGCCTGTATGTAGATATCAGCACAATTATATAAACATAAGCTGTCTTTGATATATAAATATAGACACAGCCAAACTACAATGCTACAATATTCACTGTACTTGGTGGTGGTCAACAATCTGTTCCTTGTACATGGGAGTGAAACTGAAAAACCCATACAGCTGTTATTTTGAATATGGAAAATACTAAATTTGGCTCTGCATGTGTTTATTTCATATGGACTATGTACCAAGAAAATAAAATTAAACATGCATCCTGAGATGTAGCATGAAAGAAAATGTTGGGTCGATAGAGGTAAGAAGGTTTTTATTATTTAACATTTTTCAATACAATACAACACACATTTTTTTAGTTTCCATGTTATTCCCACACTGGACTTAAAGCTCATGGGTGCATAAATGTCAGAACAGCAATCTAATGTAGAAAATGTGTTGCTGGGGGAAAAACAGTAGTTTCTAAATGCTTTCCCAGGAGGGTGATCCATAAGGAGAGGCACACAAAGCAGGACATTGTTTTCTATGTTTGGTTGGCTGTGCTGTGATTGACAGCAGGGATCTCTGTCACTGACAAATAGGCAGGACAGATTATGTGGAGCAGAGGGGTCTGCTGCTGAGCACAGTAGATGTGGCCCACATGGCAGAGGGATAAAGACACAGAGCAGGACGGGAGCACTCTGGGTGAATGTACTTGTAAATGTTGTCATTCAGAGGGCGCGCTCGGGCTGATGCTCCATCCTGACAGCACCACAGGCAAGAGGTCTGTACCTGAGGAGAACAATATTGGATTCACTACCATGGGAGTCAAGTAAGTTATGGTGTTCACAGACAACATTGAGCTCACTTGGATGTGTGATACATTTGTTGAGTGTGTTTGTGTTTGCAGTCACATTTTTGAGTGTCACTTTTTTTATTCTGAACATTGAGCTTCATTTTCTAGTCTCTTCTTCTTTCCTTCTTCTGTTTCTGTCTTTGTCTTTCCTTCTGTGTCGCTCCGTCCTTTCCGCTCTGTGGAATGTGCAGTTTTGTGCAGTCTGAGTTGGACTGTCTTTCTCCCCGGAGGTGAGAGGGTAATGGTTTTGTTGTCAAGCCACAGCGAGATGGATTCCTCCACCAAAGCGAGAGTGTGAGCAGAATGTATAGCATGGCAGAAAGCATACCGCTGAAATGTTGGCTCCATTCAGAGGAAACAGTCACAGTGGAGCTGAAATGTTAATACTACCTCTACCTCTGGAGCCTGACAAATGAGAATTGATTCATATCAATCTGTTGAATCTGAGCAACACATGCCCAGGGCAGCGAATGGCTCATCACAAGTATTGAGTGGGTGGTAGCTGGGATGGTTGAGCTGCTCTGTGGCATTTGTCTTTGTTTACTGTTGGATAAAACACCAGCTGGCATTTTCCTGCCATAATCAGGCTGATGGGACTAATGGCTGCCTCCATGCAGCGGCAGACACAGTGGCAGCACCAGCTGAGGCTATGAGAGGGGCTGCAGCCTGTAGATAAGCCCAGGTGTGAATCTGTGCAGGGCCTGTCAGGCACCGCCAAGGCTGAGGTGTTGATGGAGATCCGGCCTGGCCTTGCAGCCTCAGGGATCTACAGCAGGTAGATACATCCCACTACCCACATGCGCCTTCTCTTAATCTATCTGACTCATAATCCTCCGTGATTCTCGTGTAACAAATGTAGTTTTCTGATACAGATCCAAGCTTTACTGTATCAAATGTTGTTGCAGAAACACCCATGTCCAGTCTTTCTGAGCGACTTTTATACTTTGCATGCTGCAGAGGAGTGTATGGTGAATATTGCATGAGAATATCTGGATTCTGTGTGTTGCTCTTCACATAATCGTTGTGGAGAAGAATTTGCTGTGCTCTCACTGTGGCGGATTCCCTTGCCTCTTTCAAAGTGTTTGTCTCTTCCCTGGGATATGATAACATGGTGTGATAGTGCTGTGCCCCTGCAGCAGCAGGGTGATGGGCACTGTTGTGGCAGACGGCGTAGAATCACTTGTGCCTGTCATCATGAATGGCAAACAGCTCCGGTGATAGAGAAAAGAAAAGCAGAGCGTTTGTCTCAGCCTGTGTGAGGGATAACCCCAGTGGCCTTTCTCCTGCTCCCCCAAATAAATCCCTGAGTCAGGAAGTCTGTCTGGCCCACTCATATAGCCTGCAGGGGGGTTAGTTGAGGGAGAGGTGGGGAGGGCTGACAAACAAAGAGATGAAGCGCTGACTCAAGCCTGTGCATTCACCCTGGGCCCATGTGTACTAAGCCCTGTGGGGAGAGGGGAAAGCACTGCCATCAACTCCTGACAGATTCCTTTCATAAGCGGAGAAATGAGAGGATGTGAAGCGCAGATCTCTGTCCTGTAGGCTCGCCACCTAACAAAGTGCTGCCTTTGTCTTTCACTATGTTTGTTAGGAAGATCAAAAAGCATAGATTGTGTGTGACTAGTTGAATGTGGGCAGGGGAAGTCATGCACTCAGCATCAATTTATTTCCAGTTCTGTTTGCCTTCCCACGGCAGGCATTCCCCGACTCTATAACGGCTCTGATAGTCGCCCACAGGGCTCCATGATCAACACATTAGTGTTTAGTTATCATGCTCAATTCTCTCTCCCCCATCCTGTTGAATTTATATTATGCATCAGGCCTGTGGGGGCTGAGGGATGCCATCTAAACCTCTTTAGTGTCCCTCAGTGAAAGGTGTCATGCAAATGGAGTCTATTATGTTTGCCATTACAACTGCTCCTGCACTGACACAGTGTGAGAGTGTTGTGGAATAAGAAAGAGTGAATTGCAATAGCTGGTGGCAGGGAATACGCGTCGAGGTATTTTATGACCTATTGTGTGCTGTTGCAGAATAGAGCTCGTGGCCTCTGCTCCCATGAGCTGCCTTTATGTCTTACAATCCAGAGAAACAAAGATGGCTCCTGGTGGGGCTTCTCAGGCATCACTGCTCCTCAGTGCTCATCCTAACCATGGCCTTCTATTCAACATGAATAACTAATTGCTGCCTCATCAGTGGTTGTAGGCTGATTTCCCTGAACGCAAGTGCTTGATACACATTCAGAACCCATATCCTTCTGCCTGTCAATGGGAAGGGCCCAGCTCCTACTGATGAAGGTTGGATTACCACTGAGGATAAGACCATTGTCAGGACAGGTGGTTTAGCATTTAGGTCATTGCACAAGGCTTTAATTGCTGAAATGTTTCATCATCACAATCATCACACTGCCTTCTATTTTGGTAAATCTCCATCAAGAGATTGAAATAGTTCAGATAGCCAAATGGCAACTGTGATGAAATTAAACCAAAGAATTACTGGGAATTATGCTACTGCAGAACACTTTATATATTGTTGAGAGATATTGCAATTTCATTTTACATTTTGATTTTGTATAGAATGAACCTTGGCTTCATTGTATACTTATGCAATAGAGTAATGCTCCTACACATTCAGAATGAGTGGAGAAAGAACAGTAGGTTAGGCTGCTGGCCATTAGCATCATGTATCACCCATGACACTCATCAACCACTGAACCCAACATTCTGCTCTTAAACCCCTCCCCGTCCACAGCAGTAAAGGAGCTCAGGTTTAAATTAGCATAGATGGCATTCATTGCATGCTAAAAAAGTAACAATTGTGCTCTATCAACATTGCAAAGATCTATTTGGTGACTCAGGGTGGAAGCTAAGGCTGTCACTTTTTTCCAAAATCAAGTTTGATAGAATCCATAGTGGAAAAAAAAGAAGTGGTCTGAACTGCCCCACTTTAATCAAACCGACATCAAAGAAAGAAAGAAAACTTTTTGAGAGTTGCTTTCCAGTAAGTTAAGTTGTTTAAAAAAGCTGGACATCATTTCTGTATGTGGGACACTGTGAGACAAGAGATAAAACTGCAGTGTTCCATATAAAGTGGGACACCTGGTCGCTCTGTGGACACGTCCAAATCCCAGTCCAGCAAGCATTTCCCAACCTTACATAACAATGATTCCAGTACATATTCAACATCATATTTGCCCCACGATGTACTTCTTAGTGGAGAATTAGCGAAGATTATGGCTTATTGTGTTGGATATTATGCCCCCGACCTTTTCTTTTCGGACACGTGCAAAATTATACAGCATTAAATTTAAAGTCGCAAGAGTGATTCATCTCCTCTGTGTTTCTGTGGCTGCTTTCCTCATGCACAACGTCTTGAATGGAGAGGATTATAGCCTGTAATCGGTTCACGACCCAGCACGTGAGAGCCAGCTGCACTGTGCTAAAAATCCCATTATCCCCATACGCTCTATGTGGCCCAGTGAGTGTTGCTGTGTGTTATTTCTGTGGTTGACTTTACGAGTGTGTGATACAGGATAAACTGCTTAACTTGAATAATGCGGCTGTAGTCACTAGCGTCTTAGCGGCTGTTCTAAAGGGACACATTTTCCTCGTGTCGTTCAATAAATAGTCTTCTTTGTTATGTACTGTACATCTGTGATGTGTGTATTGATCCAAACAATCATTTCTTCTATCTAAAGACTTGTCACTTCATCTTCTTTTCCCAGGTCTGCTATCATGACCATCTCCCTGACCCATCAGCTCATTTCACCCCACTGAGATGCCCTCTAATTTTTGTTAGGTTGCCTATTGACTTGAATATAGATGAAAGATTAGGAAACACATGTTGGATCTCCCCTCCCCCTGCGTTCTGTCTCTCTGGACAGCCCACTGATTAATCACTCCAAAATGTTCGCCACAGCCTGCGGGCCTGTTTGTTGTGATAGCCTCTGTGTGGAAAATTGCAAATAAATAATCACTAGGTGTCTTACTCTGGCAGCAAGTGATTAATGAAGAAGAGAAGTGGAGCAGAAGTATTCTGGCTTTCTTCCCCTCTGTCTGTCTCTCCCACTCTCATCACTCTCCAAAGTTATTCTCCATTCTGATATGGTGTTAATCTAAGAGGGCATTATGTTTGATCAGGGGGGCATTCTATTACACTAATAGTCCTCATTTGTCTCTTGTTTGTTAAATATCCTGCTTCACAGTTTGCTAAACAGGACAGGAAACGTCACTCAGTCAGCGATAGCGATGACTTGGAGCAGAGAGTTCTTCTCTGCATGCCCACAGCAGAACACCCTTCCTGAGGTTTTCAAGGCAAGACGTGGGTGGGATGGTGGGTGAATCGGAGTTCAACATGTGTATTGAGACTGCGAAAGTTATTATTGCAGCCTTGGAGAGAGGAGCATGGCAGAATACCTGGAGCAGTGTCTGAGGAGCAGAGCGAAAAAGCACTGAAAGAGATGAAAGCAGCTGTTAATCTTTGTCAGCAGTGCCAGGGGTGGGAGGCGGCAGTCTGCAGAGCAGGGAGGAACATGTCTTCATTATCATCTGTCACCCATCAGCTGAAAAGTGAATTTTTCTCTAAGACTGTTACTTTTTGCTGCTTGAACCAATCTTGATGTAATAGCTGAGCATTTTACCTCAGCTTGGATTCAAAGCTGCAGTTTTCTGGAAGCATCTTATAAACAGTTGGATCAGATTTTCCTTCAAGGACCTTTTGACTCTTATTGCAGGTATCTCCAATTCTTTCCACAAGGGGCCTTAAATTGGCCCCTTTATCTCATTGACTGACAAATGGGTCCTGCAGAGCTAATGCCATGTGTATTGCTCACCTCTCCATGGCCTAATGTTCAAGCTAGTTAAGGACATATTAGCAAGTTGCGATCCTGAATGCTGGGAAGAACAATAAAATGAACTGTAAATAGAATTATAGCCCCTGACTTTTACCCCTTCCCTTGCTTGTCTTAAGCTCTCCTTAAGCCCCTAACTTGGCAAGGGAGCTTTGTGGCCTTCAGTGAGGGGATGGGGCGGATTGGTGGGTGTGTGACTGTGTCTGGAGACGTGCTGCTTTACAGGCAAAGCATTAAACATAGAAACACCGGATGTTAGTGTTACCACAAAAAAGGTTTGTCACACACTCCTTTAGAGCATTTCTGCACCAAAAGTATTCACTTTTCCATCATTATGGGTTTAACCTTGGCACAGACTCATAGCAACATGTGCACACAGTCCTTTGGGAAATGAGAATCTGTGGGCTTCTCTTGATCTGACACCCAAAAAACACGAAAGATAGATCGGCTTGACTTTCATAGTTCCTGACAAAATCAGAGTAAAACGAATGAAGAAGTTACTTTTACTTCGGTGTTGATATAAGCCAGTGCTTATATCTACTGTTGCTTACTCTGATGTACTGTAGCAGCAAACCAGGCTTTCTTGAATATTGATGAGTTTTTTCACTTTTTGGCGCCAACTGTTCCATTTATTCTTGGCCGACTGGGGATTCCCATCTTTGGGAATAAAGCAATTCCAAGCTGGCTGTGGCACAGCCCCAACGATCATTTTTTCCTGTTTCCTTCTCAGGCAGAAAATGATTTACCTCCTCATGGACAGCGCCGCGCTGGCACAGAGCCAGGCCCACTGATCGAAGAGAGGACTTGGCTGTACACCCTGCTGCTCCATCTCTTTCTGTGTCTCTTCCTCCTTCCTCTTCCTGACTGTATTTGGAGATTCTTTTTTTCTATTCCATCTCACTGATCTTTAATTTATTCTTTTTTTCATCGCCTCTGCGACGCTTTCTTCCCCACTTGCACTCCCTGTCTTTCTTCCTCTGTGTTTCAAATGATCCCCCGTTATTCAAGCTATTCTCCAGAGGATGCCCTAATCCCTCGTTTTCCACCTCAGTCCACAGACCTTTTCAAAAGAGTTCTGAGGAGACCATGACAGAAAAGGTTTACAAACCCTGGGTAGAATTTAGGATTTTACTTACACAAAGCTGTTGTTTCTCTGGTGCCCTGATAGAACAGCCATTTGAATCTGTGTTATGACATGAATATGGCAAGTCAGTTGCACAAGGCGACATCAGTTTTTATGGGGACTATATTCTTTTCATTGTATTCACAGATGTTACATGAATGCGTTTGGCCTTACCTAATTGGCCGGGGATTGGTTCAGTGGAGATGTGTGAGCAGCCTTGGGCTGTCGGCAGTCAGCGCACAAATGATGCCCCATTTGGTATTCTGTGTCCAAGGCCAGACACTCGGCAGGAACAAAAGGCGTGTTGAACACCTTGTTGGAACAAAGAGATTTCCTAAAAGGCCTTGGTCCAATGTGTTTGGAACGTGCAAATATCCTTATATTGCTTAGCTAACTGGACATCACATTCATAGCTGTCTGGCTTAGCTGGGATCACTTTATCTATTCCAGAGGATTTATAGGAAGTGTAGAAATCCTAGCCTGAAGGTGTTTGGCCACTTCCTGCAAACCACTGTTGTGTAAACCAACACAGGAGAGAGGAGCTCTACCCTCAGATTAGCATTAAAACAGACAGGCGGCAGGAAACGGGCTGGCACCTAGTTGAAGGCTTCAGAGTTTTAGATTGATAAGATTCAACTGACAGGCAGATAAGCCTGCTGGTTCTCTCTTCCATTTAAATGTATCCAGGGCTGCCGTAGGAGAGAGAGGAAACACATTTTTCGAAATGACTGGTAAGATCTAGGTTTGGGGAGATTTTTATCTGAAAGATAAGATACTGCAGGGAGGGGGAAATGTCTGTTTCTCTGTCTCCAAGTGGGAGCTTTTTCACCAGCTTCTGTGAAGTAAAACAACACATTTTTGCTGCAATTAACATTTGTTGAGCCACATTCCAAGATGAATCACTATATTCAGGATGTTTCAGCCTCAGACACTTTTTTGTTATGACTGATTTAGTATAAAGGAGAGGAAGTGAGAAAAATTAATGTTTATACCAGTGGTCTCTTGATTGCAGGGGGACTTTGAAAGGAGACAGGCTCATTACCAGACTAAACCCCAGCGCCACACAGGAGGCTCTGATCAGCTTTGTCATACATTCAACAGCCTGTGCCTCTGTTATGGTCCCCATGTGCCTAATGCAGTGTCTCAGGTAACCTGAATCCGCATTGCTCTTTGGCTATTTTAAGAGCCCGCCGTATGTGACCCCTCAGCTTTTAGTGTTGGGGTAATGCATATATTTATGCATGAGGGGCTATAAATCTGGTGGATGGTGACACCACAAATGGCCTTTACTGACTTTACACTAAGCTACAATGGCTGTCTCTAAAAAAATGCATTTTATGGTAAGGAAGCATTCGCCTCATTCTTAATGATCGGCATCCTGACCTCACTAGTAAATCTTGCCTGGGTGGGCCTTCTTGCTGCCAGGACTGGTTGGCAGAGGATGACATCATCTCCCCCCGTCTGAGCGCCACATGAATCTGAGTGTGTTCACAGGCTGATGTCATGGTCGCTTAATCACCGCTGAAGCTGAGCAGCGGTTGGGTCAGGCTGACCTGGGGCTGCGGACAGCGAGAGGCGTGAGGACAGCACAGAGATGCAGATTTGTTTTAATCCAAACCACACTTTGGCAAATCATGCAGCAATATCTGTCTGCAGTGTGGAGGCTGGCATTAGTCTGGGGCTCATGATTTAACTAAAGTCTCTTTTACAGCTCAGTTGGTAGCTTTATGGTATCCCCCAGCACACCTTTAGGGCGCGGGTCTGTTTGATCGTGTCAAGGGCAGCCCATCAATAAGACAGTGTGTACTGATTTTAGCTCTAGGGAGGTTTTCTATTGATTATCTTATGACTGAAAAACAGAGCACCTCACCTGAAAGACCAACACACATCTAGCCCAATCAATCATGACCATCTGCTGATATGGCATTTTGGGCTGGGCAATAGCTACAGCAGGATGGATCAGTAGAGTGGAAAAAATATATAATTGCAATTCTTTTAGCATATAGTATATTACAATCACAATATGATTAACAAAAGGTAATTGTCATCATTGTGTCATTATTTAATCATTTGCAT
>JAOWBC010000248.1:13036250-13047467 GCA_028566105.1 Hypoplectrus providencianus | reverse complement strand
GGGGGGGTGGGGTGCGGTGTGTGTGTGGGGGGGGCTGGTTGTCACTCCAGGACGCAAGGAGACGGAAGGGGAGAGGAGGAGGGTTGTGTTTTGGCAGCAGCCCACCCAGTTCTGTCCGGAGGAGCCCAGAGCAGGACTAATGAGCTCAGGCTGGCCTATTAGGAAACTCCTGCTCACTGGGACACACATGGTTCTGCCCTTTTTTGCTCTTTCACATGCTCTATTTCTTTTACTTCTCCCAAAATCCCTTACTCTGCAGATTCCCGATCTTTTAATCTCCCACTCTCTTTCATTCTCTGTGCCACTCTTTCCTTCGTGTTGACAACCGCGTCTTTGTCTTCCCCGCATTGCTCTGAAACCCGACTGCTTTGAGTGAAAAACCATTTGAGTGCATTTGAATTTCCTCTGAGTATTACTTTCTGCCCTGACCTTGAATTTCCAGCTGCGGAGCGGTGTTAGCTGATCCAGGCCGATGCCATACCTGGAACCACTCTACGTCTGGCCAGATTCCCTGCAGGCTGCACTCAGATATTGGTGCTGTCCTTTGAGTTTCAGGAGTTTAGACAGAAAGGAGTGCATGGGCCTGACTCAGTTGGCCCTGTGACCAATCCATGTCTCCTCAGCACTCACACTGGGAGACAAGAGGCCAGGATGACAGTGGATTTTAATTAGAGGACTGTCAAAAAGCTGGATTCAGTTACAGCAGAGGGTTTTGTTAGATGCCAGCACAGCAGAATAGCTGTAGGGAAGAGAGTTGGGTTTACCTTCCTGCATCAGTGATGCTGGTAGCTTGTTGAATTTTAATTATCAAAACTTCCAACAAACGCTACAGCATTGACTTAAATGATGGGAGAATGCACTCTGCCATAACTGCTTAGCTTCAATAACAGATCGACATGGCTAATCCCATAGGGCAGTGTTTTAGCAGTCCTCGCCTGTCACGTTTATAACAGTTGTTTTGTGTTTGATCAAGATAAATGCATGTGTTCACTGTGCCTTCCTGCTATGACAGCCTATATTTGGTCCCTGACAGGCAGACAGCCAGGCCTGGTAATCATTTATCTTATGGATTTGCTGTTTCTGTTGGAAAAATCAAGGGATAAGAGAAGCTGATCTGCTCCAACTGAAGTGGAGAGGTGAAGCATTATGTTTCTTGGTAGGGGGGTTTTTGGTGGGAGTTTAAAAAAAAATCAGAGTGGAGAATGGTCAGGAGACGTGGGACTGTGTAGCTTTCCTGCTGGCTTTGTTTTCTTTAGGGGAAGTAAAAGGAGCTTGTGGACCTTTATGTTATAGTTTTAGCGTGGGATTTCTAAAGGCTTTGTAGCACAGCGTTAAAAGCTTTCGCCTGTGGTACCACGCTGGAAAAAAACATCACCTGAGCAAGAAAAAAAAAAGAATTGCCTATATATGAACTCTATAGAATCGTGTTTTTTTAAGTTGACCTCAACCTCAAGGTGTTTTTTTTCTTCTTTGCAGGGCAGCTCAGAAGCTGAATCTGTCCTCTAAGCGGAAGAAGCACCAGCCCTCACTGCTCCATCCACAGGAGCCATCCATTTACCCAACCAACTTCAGCGGCATCCTGCAGGTCTCGCCGCCCCCTGCACCGCCATGCCTGCTTCGAGCTGTGTCCAAAGTGAAAGAGAACCCCGGGATGGGAAAGGTGAGAACAGACCTATATCTGTATACTTAGGATGAATGCATTATTTTATTAGTGTATAGTCATTGTGCTGCACACAACCACACACATACAGATGCACACAGATTTGAGGGGGAGAATGAAGAGTGTTGACACGCTGGTCCACAGGCAGCATGCCGTCTGGTCCAGTCCGTGCAGATGTAGTCAGATAAGCCTCCTGGAATGTCATGAATTCATGGAGTTTGTGAGACCAGCATACCTCTGTCTGAATACAGAAAGACAGCAAAAAAACCCCTCTAATCCCCAAATCTGCGGTCACGTTTCACAGCAGGATTTCTAATTCCATTTTAGGTACAGTGTGTGATGATGAAAGTCAGGCTGGCAGCAATAGGACGGTCATTAAACAAAGCTGTATAAACACATCGCTCTTCCTTTGAGGTTTATTGGGTATTGTTTGTCTGAGCTGGCGTCCTGTATTTCTAAAGCAGAAGAAGTCCCCTAACAAGATTAGATCCCACCTGGATAGGAAGCGCTCGCTTCTGTTGCCAGGTATCCAGACGGTTGAGATTTTGCCACATATTGTAAATCTCCCATTGACACACGGACTTCATAAAAAAAAAAGAACAACCTGTTATTAACAAGACTCCTCAAGCCCATGCCTAAGGTATACTTTACATCTGCGCAGCAATAGGGGCTGGATTTAAGGGGAAATCAAGATTTATAACGTTATTCCAATCCAATTTTGGTTACACTGAGCTAAAACATCACTCTGCTTTCGTTGATTATTTGTCTGTGTCTCTCTTTCACTTGTTGAATCACATTTTCAGCTGCCTACATGGTTTTCATTTAACCTGCATCTGTTTTATATTCAGTCTAAGACTTGGGTGGATGTCCTGTTTCCATCAACCGTATGTGGGTCACTTCCACTTTTCCACTTTTGACCTAGACACAGTTCTTTCAGGCATAGACAGTTGAGTGGATGGAGGAATGCCAAGCCACACTAATGGATTTTGTGGGGGATCAAGGGACAGGGAAACAGGGCCATTAGCACGGAGTCCGAGGTGTGAAAATACTATAGCCAATCCTCGGTGGCCCTCCAGTATCTGATCCCTGCCAACATAAATAAAACTGAGACATTAGCTCGCATGGTAGCCTCTGTCTGGTAGACGGAGACTCAGCAGTCATATGTGGAAGCCCAGTTTAAATGTCATAGCAAATGTAATTTACTCAACATATGCACACGTCAGTCAGGATAACAGCCCCCTGTGGAGTATAAAGAGAGTTTGCACTTGGCCTGCAGAATGCAAGATGAATTCACTCACTGAAAGAAAGGGATTTCCAGTGACATTGTTTCAGAGTGCTGGAGCCTGGATCTGTAGCAATATTTATACACTAGTCGTGGGAAGAATGGGCCTTTTGTGTAGGCGTGAAGACGGAGGAGAGTCCCAGGCTGAGTGAAACAGTCTTCAGTCAGAAAAGGAAGGGAGTTTGCTATATTTCAAGGTTTTTATTTCAGTGCCTGAGAGGCATCATAGGTACTTTTTCAAGAAGCTTTGAAACGGCTCAGGATTGAGTTTCCTATCACATACTCTGCAGGATATAGAAACTGTTCAGTTGATATAATGCTAGGCGTAACACTAAACACTCAGGGAGCTGACAGGGACTCCAAAGACTGCTATACATATCCCAAGAGCTGTTTATGCCTCCTGTCAGTCACAGATATATTTCCACAGTGCCTTTGGAGATATAGTAGACGTGTATGTCTGACCATCATGCTGCAAAGCACTTTAGAATTATCGGGATTACAAAAGAAGGGGATTTCAAAATATATGTCACAATGTCTGACATGCACAAGCAGGACCACACCCCACACCACCAGTAAGTGCACACAGCATGGCAGAGGCAGGAAAAGGTGAAATTTAAAAGCTATTGTTTGCTAGAGGTGCCACTACACACAACAGGCACAATGACCTCACTCCTGTAACCATGGCAATGACGTTAGACATGACAGAGCGGGGAACAGAACACCTTTTAGATTTTTTAAGCCGTTGTTCTATTTAGCGTTTCATGCGGGCATGATGAGTTGTACCATGACCTGTGGAATGTGTTAAGACTGGAAGCTCACTGTATGAATGTCAAGCCCCAGAATGCAACAGGGTGGGTTTCAAGCTTCTTAATGTGGAGCTGCCATTTTCCAGGCAACAGAGAGGAGGGGGAAGAGGAAAGAGAAAGAGTGTGTAGGTGGGATGAGAGGGGGGCCATATGCTCCGGCACTCCCATGCTGGTGAGCTGCTCCTGATCCAGAAAAACAGCCCCACAAGAGGGATAATCCCCCAGCGTGGCGCTTCACACACATTAATTTCCACCATTTTCTGCTGTGACTTTCAATATGCACCTTTGCTGCGTTTCACTGACACCATTAGGCAATGTGTTGACCCATCAGGTTCACCAGTCAATGCGAGACTGAGTGTTTCCATGGCAACCGTCGATGTCCATCAACTCTGACATAGTGGATGTGATGTTAATGCACATTGCCGAGCTCTCAGTTTGGATAACCAACACAGTCTCACTCTGAACCTCTTCAGATATCAAGGTGATATCTGACGCTCACTATGACTCTATGAACCCATCTAATTTCAGTTCTGGACCTGTTTGGGACTGTGCCTTTTCAAATTAAACAAATGTGTTCACAGGAAATGTAGTTGGGTTTAAGCAACCATACTACTTGCTTAGGCTTTGAAAAAAACAGGGCTCTGGTTAAAACAAGTACTTCATATATTACTAGGGGATGCAATTGTGTGTGTGACATCAAAGTGATGTTGAACATGACATATCTATATGAAACATAATTTACACATTCACTTTAAATACCAACATTGAGTTTTTGTTTAACACTGAACAAAAACCTCAATCCTCTGGGTCAAATTCCAGGTTAGGGGATAAGAATGGACTGCAATAAAATATACACATACTTTATATATTAATAAAAACAATAGATAATCTATATTCAGAGTGCCTAGCATACGTTTCTTCACTTTCCTCTCCAAGGCACTGTAAGATGGAAAGCTCAGCCTGTAGTTTTTCCTTCTCTGTGCTGAAACTGAAAAATGGATTCTTACATCCCTCTGCTGAGTCCACCCGCACATTTCTCATGTTTTATGCCATCTCACTTTCTAATCCACCCTTTCCCTTTGTTGCTTATCTATCTCCCTTTGTGCTGTAGGTGAAAGTGATGATGCGTATCTGCCCATCTCTGGAGACTGCAGACTCCTCAGAGTCTCAATCTTTCTTGAAAGTGGACAGCAGAAAGAAGCAGCTGACCCTCTACGACCCCGCGTCCAGCCCACACTCTGGTTCAGGACACAGGAGATCTGCCACCGTGGCCGTCCCAAAGATATTCGCCTTCGATGCTGTTTTTACCCAGGATGCCTCACAAGTAAGGGCCAGTAGGAGATGTGTCGTACATGTGTGTGTGTTTTTTTAAAGGTGTCGTGTGGGAATTCAGTCTCTCAAGGGCAAAGGGATGTCTTCATGCTGGCAGGGTGTGGCCAGGGGCTTAGAAGAAAAATGTCTGTCTTGGGTCGGAGGGCATTCTTACCAGTGTGAGCCTAACAGCTGGGCCTTTTAAGCCCCCTGGGGAATGATTTGAATCCAGCCCAGTTATATGTAACCTCTCCTTTCATAGAACAGCTATATCTAACCTCAGCCCTCTGCAGCCCACAGCAAGCATACCCACTGAGATCAAAGACAAAGGTCACATACATGTTTACTATATGCTCACTTGGGAGCAGAGCAGTTTTGCTCTTTCCACAGCTTAAAACAAACACAGTAGACTTTTAATGGAATGATTGGATCTGTGTCACTCACTGCAAAATCTCAAGTATTTTATGCATTTCCCCATGGTGCGGTAAACTCTAAATAACCTAAGAGAATAACCTAAGAGAGCAGATGAGAGAGTATTGTATCTCTGTAGCAATGTGCGCTTCAGATCTTCTATCATACCACCTACTTGGAGAAGTATTTCCTTAAGTAAGCTGCTGATAGCAGAAGCCTAAATGTTGCTGTGCAGAGCTGAGGCCAAGCTGCTAGATTGCGCCGCTGGGACAGCACTGCTGGTGGCTAACAGTAACAGCAAGCTGTTCTGCTGTTAGAGGCCTTGTTTGCAGTGTGATGTATGGGAAAGGGCCTCTGCTGCAGGAGCCTTGCCCCAGAGGACCCATGCTGAAACAGATTGCACACACACTCCTGAGTGATGAAAAATACTGAAAGCATTAATGCAATTTGGTTGTTACCCATGCCAAACACTGTTTATTTTTATAGAACATCGTTTTGAATTCATTGTTCTCAGTGTGACTGTTTGACTGGATTTCTTGGATGTGCCTGGATTATAAATTGACCATAAGGGGGCTTTCTCTTTGGGTTTTTTTTTACAGGCAGAGGTGTGCTCAGGGACAGTAGCTGAGGTCATCCAGTCTGTGGTGAACGGTGCAGACGGCTGCATCTTCTGCTTTGGCCAAGTCAAGCTCGGTAAGCTCCTCCACCGGCAACAGATTAGACGAGAGCCTTTGTTAGCCAACCAAAACTCTCATTGCTCTTTGTTAGCTGCACTTGATGTCCACAATTGGCTTAGCAGTGCACTGGGGTGAGTCAAGGAATGGGAGATTGGAGGAAAGGAATGGCTAGACAGTCTGGGCTGGGGGGAGTGAGGGGTAAAGCGCTGCATCCAAGCTTCAGGGCTCAGTCTGTAATTAAAATCTTAGTAATTGGCCTGAGCAGTGCTCTTCGGCTAAAGGGCTCGCTCTCCTCTTGCTGCTGTTTCCATCAGGTACAATTCCTCTACAGAATTACTGCTTCCTGAATTGGTCCTTGGATTAATGTTTTATATTTATTTTGCAAGTACTGGATATTACCTCGAAAGCCCCACATCAGCTATTATTAATGTTTTCATCAACAGTTGTTAAACACAATAACCATCAAAAATGCCTACTGTCAATGTCTATTCTCCAATTCCAGCACATTCCACACAGCTTGATGAAAGAAGCACTTATAGTTAGAGGATACAGTGAATGTACATGGCTTTCACACACAAGGCAATATTTTCAATTCCATCCCCCTCTCTCTCGTTCACACGTCCCCAGGCAAGACATACACCATGATTGGCAAAGACAGCACCACTCAGAGCCTAGGCATTGTGCCCTGTGCCATTTCCTGGCTCTTCAAGCTCATCAATGAGCGCAAGGAGAAGACAGGCACGCGCTTCTCTGTCCGAGTGTCTGCGGTGGAAATATTTGGCAAAGACGAGGAGCTGAAGGACTTGCTGTCTGAGGTGTCCACTGGCAGCCTGCAGGAGGGCCAGTCCCCTGGCATCCACCTGAGAGAGGATCCCATCTGTGGCACTCAGGTAAGACATATTCCACTCTCTTTGTTCACTGATCCTTTCATTCTCTCTGTGGGTTATACAGTCTTAGAGTGTCTGAGTATTGATCTTTTTCTGTCTATGATGCACCTCTTCCTCTCTCAAAAATGTTTGACTTTCTCTTTGGAGGGCATTTTGTGTGTATATGTGTGTGTATTTTCTATCTCTCAGGACTTCCCAGTCCGCTTCACTCTATCCTACCTGCCTCTCGAATCCTCCCTTTATATTTCCACCAAACCCATCTGTGGTATTGATGGCTTTCTTCTTACCTTTGTATTGACTCTCCTGTCAGCATCCATCAGCATCTATTACCCGTGTGTTAGCGTTAGCCCTCTGCAGCACAATGGAAGTGCTATTGGGGGGATGGTGGAGGACTGGAGGTTTGAAGGCACTCACAGGTGTTGCTGTCAGATGTTGTTTTTTGGGGATCTGTATGGACTCTGACTTCAAAGGCTGTGCACTTCTATGAAGCTCCTTCTTGCTCTTCCTCTCAACCGCCACGTGTGGGCTCCCATCATGATGCCCCCCGCCTTCTCTCTCTACCTCCTCCTTTCCCCTCCTCTTTTCCTGTATCTCACCACCACCATCATCACATCCATGGTGAGCGAAGTGCCCCTGCCTCCTGCTCCACCATTACCTCTTCTAATCCTCCTCCCTCTGTGTGCATATCTGCTGCTTTAATCGCCCCCGAGACCCAATCTAATGGGCAAGAAATGTGTGCCGGGGTCCAATTAACTGGCTCCCCTCTCTTCCTCTTTCCTCTCTTCCCCGGGATCCTTTTCACATCTGTCCTCTTTCTCAAGCCCTATGTGGTCTCTGCTGCTCACCCGAACCCTGATCTCTGTCTCCTCCCCCCACAGCTCCAGAATCAGAGTGAGCTGCGCGCCCCGACAGCTGAGAAAGCCGCCCTCTTCCTGGATGCAGCCATCGCTGCACGCAGCACCAGCCGACCCAATGTAGAAGAGGAGGAGCGACGCAACTCCCACATGCTGTTCACTCTGCACATTTACCAGTACCGCATGGAGAAGAGCGGCAAGGGAGGAAGTTAGTACCGCTAGATTACTACATCTGAAACTCCAAGTGTTCCAAGAAGTTGCCATCTCATAGTAATAAAATAAACCGATATGGTTTATTTTTCATTGTTTAGTTTCACAGCACTCTGCAACTGTTAATATTTTATTTTAACATATCCTATCCTAATTGGAGCTACTCAGAGGTGACCTCCTTTTCACACAGAATAATTACAAGGTGGTTTTGTTGTTAGTTTGATGGCAGAAAAGTGCACTATAATTATGAGTAGAGCATCAAACATACCCCTTATTTGCAGTGTTTAAGGACAAACTGGCTGTTGCCTCTGTGAGATAGAAATTTGCTTGTATGCATGTATTATGCTTTGGTCAAGAGGGAATGAAGATTTGAAGCCTTACTGACAGGAGTTTAATGTTTTTCTGCTGCAGTAGCAATTACATCAGTCACCCACATAACAATGTGTAGCTCTGTGATTCTTACAATGACAGCCAATTCCCTCTCACTGTATTTTAAATCAGCAGACGGGGACTGTATACTTGTTACCCTGAGTTACACATCTGGTGGGAGTTTACCAGTCATTCTGTAATTTGAATCACTTCAGTGTGCGATTCTTACTCATAAATAAATCAGACAGCTCTGACAGTCACTGGCCTAGTCTTGGCTGCACTGTGCCACTCCTGTCATCATTGCACTTTGCAAGAGGAACTGACTTCAGAGAGGGAGTGTCTGTGGTGTGCTCACCTGGTTCTTCTTCTGTCATTGGCACAGTGTCAGGCGGACGGAGCAGACTGCACCTCATCGACCTCGGGAGCTGTGAGAAGGTCCTGAGTAAAAGCAGAGACGGAGGGGGAGGCTTGTGCCTTTCTTTAAATGCACTGGGGAATGTCATCATGGCTTTAGCAAATGGGGCAAAACATGTACCTTACAGGTAAGTAAACCACCATTAGTTTTACTGTCTCTTTTACTGTGTTTCAGCTTCTGTTAAATTGTACCTATAATAAGTAATACTTTCAGGCAAGTTGCTGCTTGTGCTTCAGCCTTACAGGTTCATTTAGTTTTTTGAGGCAGCCTCATGTAATAGCTTTCACTGCTGTTGCACAAGATTATATTATACTAAGGCATGGGAAGACTAATGACTCGTCACTGGAGTAATTGTCAGCTCAGAGAATTCAAAATGGCTCTTCCTGGAATCATGTCAGCTTATTTTATTGTCTTTTTTAAAATATGACTGTGCCGTTTTCTAATAACAGTGTAAATGCACCCTTTAGGGACAGCAAACTGACAATGTTGTTGAGGGAGTCCCTTGGCAACATCAACTGCCGAACCACCATGATCGCCCACATCTCTGATTCCCCCGCCAACTACGCTGACTCACTCACTACTATCCAGCTGGCATCCCGCATACACCGCATGAGGAAGAAGAAATCTAAGGTACACTGATTAGCACTGATAAATATGGTCAAACATATGCAGCAATAAAATGATAAATATGCAATTTAAAATTATGGAGTGATACATTTTATCAAGTAAAAAACGTACCTTAGTATTAAACAAGTTAAATTATATTGCTAATCAATAAGGATTACTGCTCGACAACTGTGCCCTATTTAATGGGGTTCATTGTTATAAAAGCAGAGTAATTGTTGATTTAACATTATATTTAAGTGTTGCTATTACACCAATTACATTCCTAATGTGCATGTGCAACTTTGATTGCATTCATCACATTTCATGCCACGACTCACGTCCCTAAATCTTTCTTCCTCCTGTAATTTCGGAGCTATTAAGCAAATGAATGTGTGAACGCTTCTGCAAATGAAAGATTATTAGTGCAGTAACTCAGAGCTAGTTTTTCTCGGCTCCTCAACACATAATCATGTAATCAATACCACTGCCCAAGGAAGTGTGTAATGCATTCCCTCGGATTAGGGAAATATATGCTCCAGATAATTAGGTGAAATGACAGCATGTATTTATTTGATATTGGTCCAAGGCATGATTATAATGCAGTCCACATACAGCAATTTGTATTATTGACATTAATTTCTGTGTGACTATTGATGTGCACTTTTAACCTTTAGATAAATATCGACCAGTAATGTCAGGGGAATTAATATTTTCCCTACAATTGATTTCGCTATGCAATTGCTAAGAAATAGTTCTGCTATGAATTGTAAGGATTAAATGGTTTTGTAAAAAAGATACATGAATATTTTAAGAAGATACTGTAGAGTCACATTACTGTCATCGCTTAATGAGATAATTTTTAAAACCCAGAAGACTAACAGCTCTTCTGCTTTGCAGTATGCATCCAGTTCATCTGGAGGGGAAAGTTCCTGTGAGGAGGGGAGGATCCGCCGCCCCCCCCACCTCAGGCCGTTCCATCCTCGGACGGTAGCCCTGGACCCTGACCTGCCCGCCATGCTCAGTGACCCAGACTACTCCTCCAGTAGTGAACAGTCCTGTGACACTGTTATTTACGTGGGCCCTGGGGGAACTGCGATCTCGGACAGGGAGCTTAGTGACAATGAAGGCCCACCTGCCTTTGTGCCAATCATCCCTTCGCTGAACAGAAAGAAATCTGCAAAAGAGGGCCCTCTGGACAGAGACCAGTTTTTTAAATGCAACACTTTTGCAGAGCTGCAGGAGAGGTTAGAGTGTATAGATGGCAGTGAAGAACCCACTGCATTTGTTGGAGAGGGCAAGCGGGGCCAGGCTAGCCCCAAGACCGACATTTCTAAGGAGAGCCAAGGCTCTGTTTCACCAAAGACTGTAGCAAATGTTCCTTATGCCCAAGAGGGCATCTCACCCAAACAATCTCCTAAATCTGTTGCCACACAACCATCCTGCAGTCTCAACAGTAAATCCAAACTGGACAATACCAATACGCAATGCATAACTGCAGAAAGGGCGCCTTCAGAAAGTGTTCAAAATGTGTGCAGAACCAGCGCTGATGGTGAGAAAGCCTTGGTATCAGAAAGCAGAGTTAGCACAAACAAACTTGCAACTGCATCAGGGCCCAATGTTGAGCCTGTGGTGAGGGAGAAGGTGTACTTTAACAAGAAAGCTTTGCCCAAGCCAGCCCCTCCTCCTTCACAGCAGAAAGACTCCAACAAGGAAAATACCGGCAATGAGG
>JAOWBC010000248.1:12962754-12974376 GCA_028566105.1 Hypoplectrus providencianus | reverse complement strand
AACTAAACTGAACTATATTCACATATATGAATGCAGGATTTGTTGTTTATTATTTAAAAATTAAAAAATCATCATCAAGCAGTGAGTCAATGAAGAAATTATAGTGACAGGCCTAAAAGTGACTGCAGTCACCAGTTGTAAAGAAGAAAGAACTGCCTTTCAAATAGCTTTTGACATTGCCCAGGGCTTAAGATATGAAGGTGGCTGATCTTCATATTGCTGTCCTACTTGTACCTGGATCTCCATTTTAATAGGCTAATTACTGGGCAGCTGGCTTGGCAGCCTGCATGCGCCTCAGCCAGAGTCCTGGATCTGAATGGGCTGCAGCCTCTGCCAGTAGACTGCAGACAGCTGGCTGTGTAGTGTGCTTTCCAGAGATGTCAGAGGAATCCTCCTTTAATCCTTGGCTCCCCTGCTGGGAGCCTGTTGTTGGAGAGACATCACACAGAACATATGACACTGTTGATAAGAGGGACTCCATGCGATTTAGTCAAATTAAAAAAGGATCACTTTGGGTTATTAGCTAACTGTTTGTCAGAACGTTATCGCTCTCAATACGATACTTATTCAAAGATGGCTTGGTGACGCTGATAGCGTTGGCTGTCACTGGGGTTCTCTCATGAAGCAAGTGCAGCATTTCATGAAGTGGAGAGGATAGACAGTGCTTGGATTTAATCATTTATACTCCTCATCCCTGTCTGGATGAAGTGTGTCTTTCAAAGGTGTGAATGGAAGCAGATCTCAGGGGGATTGCTGTTGGATTTCTGCTGGTAGACCGAAAGAAAGAAAAGGCTTTCCACATGATTTACCATGAAACAGAGTCAGACAGCACAGAAAAATATTTGCTATCTTAAGACACCAATCACTTGAAGCAATGTGTGGTAGTCAAGCAAAGGTCTGTGCCCTATATATTTAATAATAATTTGCAGAATCTGAAAAGAATGCCCATTGGTGACCTTTTTGTTTTGCATTTAATTCAATTTGTAAAGTTATATTAGCAGTGGGATCAGATAAGATGTACAGTGAAAACAGTCTGGGAGCACTGAGCTAATTGCTCTGTGGTTAGATAAGCATCTTGGAAAAGCTCCAGACATGAATTATGAGCACAAGTCAGATTTAACTACCTACACACTGATGCAACTTTGAACACATGGAGGTCGGCCCTGGGAAATAACTGTTTTATATTTTGGCTAAATAAACCCATGCCTACTGCACACAGAACCACACACATACTCACTCACAGACCTACACATACACCAAGTGGGTGGTAGAATATGACTTTCACCTGGCGAGCAACCGCATCAATCTCTCTGGAAAAAGAAGAATGAGACCCATCAAGATGAGAGCGATGAGTTTAATTCACTGGTGGGCTTGTGGAAAAGGATATAACATGTTTGATATTACCAATAATAAGAAAAAAGTGCTACAAGCCTTTTACTCTGAAGTGCCGGGGGGGAGAGAGGAAACAGCTCAGTCTATAACTCGTACAACACCTGATATGAGAAGCCCCATGTACTTCTTGGCTAAGAATGAGGTATTCACATAAAGATTACAGAAACGGAAGGTTAAGGACTTATGTCAGGGGAAAACCCAAGCATTCACTTTACATCAGAAATCGTTTAAATTGAAATATATATGATTTAAATAGATCTATTTTTCTGTGACATATCCCTGGTGTTCAAGAAAAGATGGTGTCAAAGCACCGAAAAGCTTGTGTATCACCGACATGCACAAAGAGATACCTAGATATCAGGAGAATAAAAATGGCTTGTGTGTTCAGAGGGGGGCTCAGCAGAGTCTGATTGATTTGGCTGTAACAGTGACAACAGGTCTCCCCTGTGTTTCACTCTGCATAATTCTTTGATTAATGCCGTGCATCCCAAAATCGCTCCACTGCAACACAAAATCAAATTAAATCACCTGGATACAATCTGTAATTGATTGGAAATGTCAAAGACGAGGGGCAATACCATTAATAACGTGTAGGATTTTTCCAAAATGTGGATTAAGTGATTTCTTTTTATATTGTGTTTATTTGCCCCATAATGCATTTCATCATGCTGCTAGGGGGTATCGGGATGTCACATGTGAAGTATCAGTGGCGAATATCATCTCTTTTCTTTGAGTCCTTATTTCACACTGACAGATGCATGTGTCACCGCTCCCTACAGGCCACACTCAGATGTATGTTTCATTGTTGTTGGTTGTTGTGTACCAAATCAGAAGCCACAGATCACTAAAGCATTAAATGAAGGCACTGTATTTCTCCACTTCACAGTGTATGACTTTGTTTCAAATCAATACTGTAAATTATTGAAGGCGTGGGATGGGGATATGCCAAATGATATTCATTGAAGGGAATCATGTTCCCCTGGGCTGTCAATAAAGCAGTGCCTGTTCTTTCACTCCACCTCCTGGCAAGCCTATTGTGGATCGGAAATTCCTACTTTGTCAGATTGTATTTTTCATGAATAACAATTACAGAATTTCATAATTCCTTTCATGCAAGAGTGTACTGCTTCAGTGATTGATCTTCTTAAATCTGCCAACTCCTTCCCATCCCTATGATAAGCTGACAATGCACAGAAACACATAATACATTGGAAACCTTAAGGTGTGGATCTCTGTCCTATTTCAGGCTCCGAAGAATCAGGTAGTGTTTTCTAAAGGTTATTTCATATCTGTTAGTGCAGTGGATAGTGGGGGTTGGTGGGAACAGTATACAGCAGAGTGACATTAAAGCAATGCTATCAGCAAGATGCAAAAAAAAAAAAATCCAGTGCTGAAATGGGTTTTAAAAAGCATTTGGAGAAAATATTCAAATTAATTACTAGTTTTTTATGTTCACCCAGTAAAAATTAGTGCTTTCCAATATTTTAATTGAACCTTTATGTTAAACTTTCATGTAGAACCTTCTTGTTTAACTTTTAGTTAAACCTTCATGTAAAGCTAGTTTTGGCTAACTGTGCTTGTTATCAGCATAGATAGGAATGTTCCTTTCCAAAATAATGTCATTTTGATGATAAAAGTATTGACATTTACAAATCCTGACTGGATCCTGACTAGCTGTTTCCTGTCTTCATGCTGAGCTAAGCTAAGCTAAGCTAACGAGCTGCCTATGGTAGCCCCATGATTGGTATACAGACATAAAAGTGTAGTTTCTAAAATGATGATCTAGTCATCTAGTTTTTTGTGCCATTTACCCCTTGTCAGATGATCAAATCAGGCATGTTTTCTGCTGTTGCAGTGTTTTCAGTCAAGACAGCTTCCACAGACCTGAAATATTGTGCAAATGTGGTATCATTAGCATCTGCCACGCCTGAGGCAGCAGCGTGCCGGTCACCTTCCTCTGAACACTTTAGGTTTGATGAGTATCCCTCAAGCTCTGCTGACCCACCATTTTTTAAAAACCAAGGTAAACAAGTGCAATATATTCTGGGCTGTGGGGGTCCAACAGTTCCGTCACTGATGTCTGACAGCCATTATTATTCTAGCTGTCAGTATTACACACATAAGTGAGCAGATGATGCTTTATGAGAAGTAGCATCCTGATAGAGCCATCAATATACACATCCTTGGCCTCATTCAGTCCGTCACACCTTGTTCCACCCTGTGTGTGTGCATGGCTGTGTGTTCTGGTGAAGGGGAGCTTTATGAATAAATTGACAGTGGGAGATCTTTAAACATTTTCCGCTGGAAATGGGTGGCAGTGCATCAACCTCTTGCCTTCCTGTACCCAATTCCACATCTCATCAGAATAACATCATGTGATCACACTATTGTAAACATAAAGATGTACTTGCTGCTCATTATCAAGTCATCCAGATGTTTTGGTTTAAAACTAAATAAAAAATGCTGTGGCATAAATAAGATTCAGAAGAGAGTACTATCTCCGTGCCTTAGTGCTTTAAGAATACTGCTATATGGAGTGATGGGGAGTGCAGAAGCAACCCATCATCTACCTTATTCCATTATCCCCAATTCTCCTTGAAGCTGAGTTGCATTGTGTAATCCTTTTCTGTGGTGAGCTTGGCCATCAAAAGGTGCTCCACACGTTCTGCTATACATGCTATTTACTCTCAAGCATGTTTCTTCACACTCCAGCCTCTTTCTCTCCCCCTTTCTTCCCCCTTTGTCCCCTTACATGTGCTAGAGGAGATAATTTCTTGGCTTTTCTCTCTGCCCATCTTGAGCAAATCCTGGCTGACAGTTTAATGGCCCTAAGACATGTGGGTATAGAGTCTATAGAGCGAGGCCTGAGATATATACCCGGCTGACCGACAGATGAGCAATTGAGAAGGGATTGAAAAGAATGGAAGATGTGAGTGAAATGTGTGAGTTGTGTCACTCTCATCTGCAAGCCTGCAACATAGTTCAATTCAGGACACAGAAAATAAAGCAGAATAATATTCTCATCAAGCAGCCTTCTTCGGATTTGACAGGGATTCCAACTAACATGGTTTGTTAAGGGAGAAATGTCATTTTTGTGAAAGGGATAGTTGAAATATTGGAAACATTTAGTTTCTTGCTGAGAGCCTGATGAAAAGGTTGATACCACTCTCCTGTTGAAGTCATTTACTAAGTAAAATGTAGATATTTGCTGGTTCCAGCCCTGAGTTCTTCTTTTTGTTTTATATTTCTTTGAATGAAATATCTTGAAGGTTTAGACTGTAGGTTGGGCAAAACATTTCCATTTTGGTTTTGTGGACTATCATGCACTTTTAAAAAAAAATTGTTTATTGTATTATTTATTTAATGAGAAATTATTGCAGTGACAATTTAATTTATCAAAAGAAATGCTGACATATAAATTGATAATGAAAATATTTATTTATAGCTGCATCCATCTTTATAACCTATGTGTTAGTTAGTTATCCTGTCAGAGAACCCCAAAATGAAAAATGTATATTTATACTAAGGTTGGGTGCAGGACTCTGTACTGTACGGACAGAATTATGTTGGTAGAATTGCAGTGTTGAAATGGAGGAGTTAGTACTTGTTCTTATGGATAAGAAAATATTTTAGTAAAGAGTGTAGAGTACCTAAAAAAGGTACTGTTTGATACTGATACCAAACTGCAGGTATCGGGACTAGTATTATTATCAGTTGAAATATAAATGGGACCCAACCCTACAAACCCTCTGTTTCAATCTTGATGCCAAACATAAGCATCAGCCTTTTATTACTACTTTTGCCACTCAAACCAATGAGGACAATTCAAAGAAAGGAAGAACATTTCTTCTAATAGTAATATGTTCTCCACTAATTCCATAAAAAGCATCCACACACTATCAATGAATAACATTAACTTTGAAATTCAAATGTGATTTTATTGCACAGCAATGTCAGGGTTTTAGGAGGGATTTGCATAGTTTAAGATTCTCAGTCAGCTGCTCACTTAAGCCTAACACAAGCTGAGTGACAGCTTTGGCCCAAAATATGTATCTAATCTCAATTATGTGGTGCACATCGCCACAAGATAAGGAGTGCAGACTCCACCAAATCATGGACTTGAATGTGGTTTGATGATGCCAGTCAAACATTGGACTTTACATTCAGGACCAGGAGGCCTGTGCAACTATCAATATGTGTGCATGTTATAACTTTTGAACATGGGTAAGGGTTAGTGGGCAACACAAAAAAAGTTAAAAACAACACCACATTATGATGAGAAGTATGTGTTTGTTTTTTTCCTTCGAGGGAATTGAGCTAGAGAAAATCTGAAACACATTTAAAAGCATGTTCTCCCCAACAAGCACGACTGGAGGCCCTTATTGTTTACATAAAGAAACCTTTTGAAGTTTATTAGCTTTTTAACTGCCTTTATTTCTTTGATGCCTTATGGGAGAGAGTACAGTAGGCTTTATTGTGAAAGCAAACTGCCATTACTGCTTTCCACACAGCCAGAGTTTACAAGCCACCTTGCTTTGGTTAAAATTTTGTCCTTTCTGTGTAAAGGTCCCATTTTGTGAAAAATTTGATTTTTGTGTATTTTCAATTATAAAGGGGATCTAGGTGCTTTTTAACTACTGTGAAAGTATCAAGCTCAATCCGCAAAGAAATGCACACACCATGTATTCAGAAATCATGCCTTTAAACAAGCTGTAAGGATGCAATGTCTCAACTGTAATATATATATAATAACGTGAAGCATGTCACTCCTGAGCAATTACAGTGCTGTCACAGCCATTCCCCACCTGCAGTGATGGTGCAGAGATGCCAAGACAAACACTGGCCAATTACAGAACCCTGGCCCTTTTTTTCTGAGGAGCTAAGGCAAGACTAAAGTGCTCTAGAAAATCACCACATTATGCTTTTCTACTAAAGCTTTTTATGTCCTATAGTAACATGTATACATCCCAGAGGCTATCAATATACAGGGTTAAGACAGAGTGAGAGCATGAGAAAATGTTTTTAAAATGATATTATTTACTTGTAGAAAAAAAGTATAAAAATTGGCATTATATAAAATCCCCTGGTGTAAAAGCAGAAGCCTATCCGTGACTTCTGTAAGATGTGTAAGATTCTGAAATATTTCTCTTTGCCTTTTTGCACCCCTAGACATAATGTCTAAGTAATAGAACTGCATCATTATGTCCATATGGTCCCTACAAGACAAGTCATTTTGTACTCTGATATGACATTAATTAGGGATTTGTGTAGGCTAAAATCCAATGAGAGATCCAGGATTGCTCCAGCAGAGTCCAAATTCTGCTCTATTAAAGTCCTCTATATAAGGATGCATATGTTCCTGTGAAGAAACAGTAGATCTGCAGCTGTGTCAAAAAAAACAAAACATGCAACCTGTCTGAAGTGTGTTAGGCCCAAACAGATGTCTCTGGGCCTGTAATCTTGTGGGATTGACAGTCATTGTTTAATTATGTTAAGAAACGGAGGTGTTTCACACATAATTAAACGCAATGCTTGATTAAAGAACAAAATGACTACAATGTACATTCAGTCATCTTGAAAGAACTTTACTGTGGAACAAAGACTGATTGCAAAAAAAAAAAAAAGAAAACTCAGCTGAACACACTTTTTGATAGTTGACTATTAATCAAGTTTAAAGGCTTATTTAGGTGGGAAATCATGAAGCAGGACTCCACGCTTTGAGTTTCATATCTTCACATAATGCTTATATGGATGTTTAATTGTTTGAATTAATTATAACGACGTTTAAAGATTATCATCAACAGTTGGCTTGAGTCCAAATATGTAGCAATCTGAGTGCACCGCTGCATTCTTTGGTCTTAATGTCAGACAGGACATCTTTAGCCTGACTTGAACCCCTGCTGATTTCCAACAGTAAAGTCAAAAGATTCAATTTGGCTTTGTAAATGATGCACCAGTACCATGGCTCCCTTTCAAAGCCGCCTGGTTTTTAATTACCGTTAATTACAATTTGCATAAAGCTTTTTAGCAAACGGCTCCTGAAGCGCCTGTAATAATTATACATGTAAATGAATGGTAATCTGATAAAGGCTTGTGAGTGCTCAAAAAAGGGTCTGCTTTTAAAAAGCCATCTGATAAATAAAAGTCAAATGGAAAAGAGCAAAATGAATGTGCCATGGTTTGGGAACTTGTCACAACAATAAAAAAATGTCTGTTTGCTCAAATGTTGTTTACAAAGACTCATTTCACTTCATGACACTCAATACATATATTTTGCAAATAGCAGTGCAAAGACGTGGGGGAGGATAATGTGTATACAAAAGAAAAGCAGGTGATGATTGTAGACCCTACTTTTGTTTGAATATATTTAATTCAGTGAGCAATTTTTATGTTAATTTTCTTTTTAGTCTGCATTAGACATTTGAAATGTTCAACATGTCCGCTGATCAATTGGCTAACTGAATTGAAAAACAAAAAATCAGTACTTTTACATTGTCAGTGAATTACCTTTAGGCACTCATAGGCAGGAGTACCGTTAGAGGTGGTGGCTCTTAAAGTCACTGACTATGGGTATGTACTACATCATACAACCCATACAATCAGAATCACCCTGTTGTAGTCTATTTAACCCAGTGTAAATATTGATTCAGTGTGAAAATGCTGAAAAAGATTAAGGACTATCAGAGACCTATCATTCTCCACTTATCATTAAAATACTAAATTATAGAACTCCTCAATCACATCCTAACCTTTCACAATCAACCAAGCTTGAATTTTCATCTTGTTTGTCACATTGTGTCTCGACTCTCACCTCATTTATTTGTCACCTCCTCCAGCAGCAAGTAGGGCCATCAGGCTTCATAATGTAAGTCAGAAAATAAACGAGATATCTCCATCACCAGCCAATCAGCCCTGCTAATAGACGATAGCCTTCACTCATGTTTTCATTGGCCATGTGTCTATGCCAAACGCTGTAGTTAAAAGGTGACACTAAATAAATTGGGCTCCACTGAGATAACCACGGCTGAAAACTGAAATCACATTTGATGGCAGTCATTAGCTTGGCTCGTTGGCCAAATACATCATGCTGTCACAATTTTGGCCCACAGACCCTATTAAATGCCATTAGTGAGGAGCATTTGAAGGCAGCAAATTACCCATGTGCTACACAGGTTTCTGCATTAGTGTTTTCAACTTGTTTGCTTTGACATGGATTGTGAATTAAGCACTGTATATCTTTAGCTTTGGCATACACTCACTTAAATTAAGACTGTTAGGGTGCATGTACTAAAAATGCATTTTTGTATTCTCATTCAAATGTGCACTGCCTCCCAGAAAATCACGAGGGAAACTGCTGCCATTAATTATTTTGTTATTCTCAAGAAGGATTTCTGCCCTACTTTGAATACAGTGCTAACAGGTTTCCCTCTGGTGCATGCCAATGAAGAGACATTTAAAATGCGACTGAATTTCTGAATCTTAACAACAATGTCTGACATTCAATAACAACCTCATAGATACCTGGAGGTCACTCCCGCTTTGCCACCCAATAGGGATGTGCTTGAACCTCTCTGACATGGCTGATAAACAAGACAGCTCTGACAGAGAGGAACCTTTGTGGAGCCGGTGTCACCCTGTGACCCTCTTTGGCCCCTTGTCCCATGTCACTGTTTGTGATGCCATGCTGACAGCCACTGTCAGGGGAGGAGCCTGCGACCTTTGCTTAACTAATGGATCCTTCATCGTCCCCTGTGCCACAAGCATGTGCCCTGTGTTTATTGCTCTTTATTTTAAATTAAATCCACAGCAGTGCCCATCCGTCATGGTCGCCCATGACCTTTACTGGAGGTGATGACTTGGCCCTGGAGAAGGCAGTGTGCAGGTTTTAAGGGTCCTGCTACATCAGAAGACGCAATTTCTTTGAACTATGTCAGATATACCTTTACAGACAGTAAATAATTGTTATCAAGTTCATAATTAAATTAGACACACATTTAGTAGGATTTTCAGATAATGTATTAACTCAAATAAATGCAGTCCCTCCATGTTACTTATCACCCACAAGAAGGGTGTGGCAGTGTCTGTATCTGCAGAGATGCTTGACTCTGCCTGTGTTTTCTCTTCTCTTTTCTTTTTGCTGTATTTGGGTGTCTCTGGGTGTCAGCCAGGAGTGAGGAGAGGAGTGGCCAACTTTGAATGCTGCGTTGATGTATATGAACTTGTACTTAAGGTTGGTATTCAGTTTTATGAAAAATCAGAATATACATTTATTACAATCATTAATATGTATAATCTGCTTAGTAAAGTATGAAAAAACCTTATCTGTAAATTCAACAGCATCATAATTGCATCATAATTTGCTGGCTGACATATTGTCCAGGCTTATATATCTCTTATAAAAGGGCCTTCCATTACATTTTTACCATCTCTGCTGAGCACCTCAAGCAAGAGCATTAGGAGAGGGATAAAATTAATGGCACATTGCTATAACTGTTGCTGCCAGGTTTTGTTTGCACAGAAAAGCAGTGGGGATCCCACCTAGTGGATGTACTGTTTACGAGCCACAAAAAGGATGCCCTTTAAAATAAGCATGTCAACCTCAACAGTATTTTTTGCCCTTGAGTGATGTCCTAAATGGTCAGGAATGCTGATCACTGCTGTACTCTGGTCTCCCTGCTGAATAAGAGAGTGCCCCAGTACTCCATGGAGATTATTCTCCCCCATTCCCCTGGCTGTACTGTGATAAAACAACATCAGCTATGAGGGGAAAGTCCCCCAGTGGCTAATAGGATCTGCCCTCCAGGCTTTCTCAGGAAAATTGAGAGGCTAGAAGAGAGTGCTTTATTTTTCTTTGGCTATACTTCCCTTCAGTAAGACCTTAGTAATTTTCTACTATCCATCAGCACCTTTAACAGTTTGTCATGTTGCATGTAGTGATCTAAAGATCAACTAAGGGTGCTTAGTCTGCTCTAATAAATGGATACACTAAGGACTATCTGACACAGTGATGTAATTGGGTGTAATTGTGAGCAGTGCATTTCCTCTCAGAACATGTAAGGGGCATTGCAGATTTTTTTTTTTTTAAATGTTGCTTTTCCTCTCTAAAATACCCGCTAACTTTTTGGATTCATCTAAAATGATCCATTTCCCCTTTGTAAATTGGCAAAATTGCAATTTTGACCTTTTTTCTACTGAAAGGGTTTTTATTTTTTTACCCTTTACCAAATCTCAGCGTGCTATGAAACAGTGTGCTCTAATGGTGCTTTTTTGAAAAAAGGAATAACATTGTACATTTTGAGTGCTTTAATGTCAGATTGGAGGTTGCAATTATACCTGTGTGGTGCAGAGATTTCATCCATAAAGCCCACTCTGCAGTGCCTTTGGGGGTAGTGAGGAGTTGTTACATCTGTAAATAGAATGTGTGCAATGGAAAGCAAGATAATAATTGACAGAAAACTGTGCATTTATCCCAGTCTTGTGCTTGGATGTGGAGAATTCTGCGTTTTGAGTAAAAATCCCCTCAGGCTCTACTGAATGCTGCTGCTGTTCTAGCCGGCCAATGCTTTGAAAAAGCAATGTAACACAAATGGGAACTCCCTGCTTTGCCTTCTTATGAATTAGCAGCTTGGAGATGAGAAGAAGTTCTCTTTAGTGCAAAAGCAACTGCAGGAAGAAAAGATTTTAATAATGTCATCTGACATGTGGAACAGTAGCTGGCTCTGCATTCAGTTATGGGTGCTCATTGGAGCATGACTTTTAAAGAAAGAAGCTGCCAGGCTTTTTCTCTAAAGTCTGGAAGCTTCAGTCAGTCACATTTTATAGAGCCAGCATTACAATGAGCAAACAAATCAGAAGCCTATCAGCTACATCATCAGTAGCTAAGGTTTTCACACCCTATTTCTAATCCAAGTCCAGTTTGAATGGCTAGAAGCAACCGAATATTAGAAAGTCTTCAGGAACTCTCATATCCAACATTATCAGTGGAAATGAATGAGAGGAAATAATGCCACAAAAATGACTTTATGATTGCAGCTCTGTAAGAGCCAGAACAGTACTGAATTGTTGGAAAAGTCAGCTCACCCTGTCTAGTACTTGTGTTCTTCTTCAGTAGTATCTCCTGGGATCCACATGTGGTTCTCTTAACACTGTTTTGTTACATTAGACATACAGTTAAGTGAGAAGTTGGGAAAACCCTGCAATATTTGTATCCCACAGTTCAACAGTACAGTG
>JAOWBC010000248.1:12947690-12962654 GCA_028566105.1 Hypoplectrus providencianus | reverse complement strand
TTACATTAGACATACAGTTAAGTGAGAAGTTGGGAAAACCCTGCAATATTTGTATCCCACAGTTCAACAGTACAGTGTAGCCTTTAAGTATTTGGATAGTGACAAATTGAAATTCAGATTAATTTACTGTACATTATCATCCAATGGAAATTTGTCTTCGGCACTGAAATACACAGCATAAACAACAGTAAACAACACAAACAAAAATTCACAACAACAAGATGCACTTTTCCAGTAGGATGTGTGGAGATGTATTTTCTTTTGACTGACTGGGATGCTACGCTTTTAACTGAAACACTGATCTATTCTGGTACATTGTTTTTTTCTGTATTACCATCAATCAGTTTTGCTGCAGTAATGTTACAAAAGTAATTTTTGACTTTCAATTTCTTCACAAAAAGTAAAGAGAGATTGTAAAGGATATTCTATATGTCAGTATAAATGTAAATATTAGTAAATTACACATTAAAATATCCTGTTTTTTGTACTGTATTATGATATGATTACAAATTATGTTTTATGTGGACTAATAACCAAAACAATATAGTAACTTATCCTAAAATAAATAAAAATAAATCTTAAATGTTTTTCCACTGGCATGTAAGTCCATCAAACATCATTATCAGGTAATCCAGCACAACACTAGATTCTGTCATGACTCCAAAACATGGATATTAAAAGTTTTTTTTTTTTAAATGAGTTATTGCAGAGTACTTATATTAAGAAAATACATTACATTTCTGAAGTGCAAATTAATACCTAAGGTTGACTGTGGTAATGTTTCATTTCAGTGCAGAAGCGATATGGGATGTATACAGTAGGTTGTATTCAGTATCAAACCTTTTGAGAGTTGTTTCTTGTTTTAGTCTGATTTCACATGATGCTGAGTTTTTCTTGCCATTTGCAGTTGTTGGTTTCTAAATGATGCAGTGCTCCACAAAATGTTTGAGAATTCCTTGTAAGTGGCATTAAAAATAGCCCTGCTAAAGGCTAAATATTCAATGAATATATTTCATTACCCTATGTGGCTTTTTACTACTAATTTGCTATTCATTTTAAGAGCATGTTGGAAATTGCTTTATGTTTACAAGCCCATAGGTCAGTGTCTCCAAGGTCAGATTTATTGTTGAAAATTAAAAGTAATGAATATGCGAATTGGAGTAAAAAGGCTCTGCACTATACGTCCTTTTATGATCTCCAGAGTTAATGAGGGTGAATACATTATTTAGAGATGGACAGATATCTTCTGTTTTCTCTCTGTGGATAATAGTTTTTTTTAGTGTTTTCAGTGAATATATTTAGGCTTTATACTGACAGTTTTAAGATTTTAAATAATGCTAGATTTAGAATATATTGTTTTCCTCATGAAATACAGCCTTTAAGTATATTGAAGGAATATTTGATGTCATAAAAACAATTAAAAGTCCCAGCAGTTTTTGTTATTGTTGCAGATTTGTCATAATGTATTTTTTTCCATTTCAATTGGCTAACCACTGTTGGCGAAAACTTAAATTTTAAATATATATGATTTGCCAAGTGGCTGTTGTCATTTTTGATGCATTGGTAGAAAGACATCAGAGAAGGTCTGATAAGCCAGACACAGAGCCACAGACATCCCCAAAGCCTGGAGATAGGGCTGTCACCCTCTCCTTTGGCGTAATCTCTCCCACCGTGGAGCTGGCATGTCTGTGCGGATGAATTGGAGCGATAGCTGTCCATTCTTATCTGACAGGATTTGGTCCGCTGGGAGAGATTTGGCTGCATTGGGAAATGGAGGCGGCACAGTGGAGCTGACCATAACTCTCCGTATGGTATATTCTAGTGACCCTATGGCTCAATGAGCATCATACAATCACAGGAACACACACAACAGCTAGATTGATACTACACAAACACACAGTATACACCATAAAGATAGTCCTACTGGACCGTAAAGCCAGGTGGCCATGTATGTTCTTTGTCCTCTGAGCTTTATCTCTCTCCTCTATCAGCACTTTTTGCTGTCTTACCATAATGGACACGCCTGGGATTTAAACGTCAGGTCAACACCCCGTTCCTAGACTCATCAGGATACAGGATATTGAAACAGATAAATGAAAAGGAGCTCAGGGATAGAGAGATGTTGAGGCTGTAGATTGTCTTGGAAACAGGGTGCAGACATGGATGCAATACTCCAGTAGGACTTGTGGAGATATATTGTCCTTTGACTGATTGGGATGCCTAGCTGTAGGCGCAGAAAGACTGATCTTATCTGGTTCATGGGCTCTGCTGTATTATAGTCTTGTCAGAATTTTGTTAGAATTTACAAAAGACATTTTTGACTCTTTATTCCATCACAGAAAAATGGGTGTTGTTGATCTGTTAGAGGAAAAGAAAGTTTTAGTTCTATTTTTTAGGTGTAGTACATAAGGTACACACTAAAACACCTTTTTGTACCGAATGATAGCATAAAATAAAGATTTTTTTATGATACACTGCATGAGAATCCCAAATATGCTACTTGTGAAAATGAACACGACATCACAAGTTTCACTTTATTATTAATGTCCATGTGTAACACTACACCACCATAACAGATTGCTATTAAATGATCTTTTTCTAACTTGATTTATAATTTCTACTGCCCTAGTCCTCCATCCCTTTTTCCGGAATAACAACCTCCTACATTGCATTAGGAACAAATGAGAGATTTATTCTATGAAACATTGTTTTATCGGTCACAGGCAATGAAAGTGGATAAATGTTATAAACCACACAGGAGCCAGGTCTTAAAATGTATTGAGCTGACTGTATACATGTGATGACTTCCCTCCCGTGATCTACAATGTATCACTCTTTTTTTCAAAGAGGAATATGGACCAGATTGTCACACTGAGAAGAAAGTCATGGAGCTGTTTTATACATGACAGTCGCCATGCAGGCAGCTCAGTCCTATTGTTCTCAGCCATGTTGTATCCTAAGAATGCACCTGTACCCAGGCTTATTATTACTACCCATACCCTGCAGCTCAATGATCCTCCTGACAAAGGACTCTGGGGTGGGTTGGAGAGGGGACAAGGGTGCTGAATAATTTGTACGTGGAGCATGTCTTCAGGAGAAACAGGAGAAGTGTTCACACATATCTGATCTGGCGCAGGGCCAGAACCTTAAGCAGCCTGAGGAGAGAGGAAAGAATGAAAAAAAAAAAAAAAAACAGGAAAGAGGCAAAAAGGTCTAAGTGTTTTCTCCCTGGATCACCCTTTCCAGCTCTAATGACAGGACTCACTGTGTATCCCTCTCTTGTTACCCTGGATGACCTGTTGCTGTTGTTTTAGTGGGGATAAATACTCACATGGAGATTACCATACTGTGCCACAGACACCCACTTAACCTCAGGTCAGATGTATCTGCTCTACAAATTATTTAGAGCATACCTTTCATTTAACCTTACAACTGACGCTGTAATGAAATATCTTCAAGCATCATCTTGTGATATCTCCTCACTCTCTACTCCTCTCCATGCAGCCAGCTGAGCTTGTGGAGTTGCAGTGAATAAAGTGTTTATTCTATGGATCAGAGCGCTGAAATATCTCCCCCTGCTGAGTCTTTAAAACCAGAATAACACTCTACTGCTGCAGGCATTTACACTGAGGTGTAGTATGACTACAAATAACCACAAGATTTACTCTGGTATGCCACTAAAAATGGTCCAATTTGCCATAGGAGGGACTTAATACCCTAACTGTTCATATATAAACACGTTTGTGTAGAAAATGTTGTTGTATGTTCTATAATAATGTTGGAGCAATGCATGCATAAAAACAACCTTATGTACGATGATCCAAGTTTATACATTAATTATTTGCATTGGATTTATCGGTTTGGTAGTACTGAGAAAATGTAAACATAAAGCTTTAGCATATTGTGGTTTTTTCACTGCTATGTTCAGTGTAACTTTGCTGCCAGGTGCTATACACCCTGAGGTGAAGCTGGTTGAAATATAGCAGTTCTGGAGCCATAACAATTTGGAATCTCCAGGATAATAATCTGCAGACACATAATTAAAACAATTGTGAACAAAATGTCTAATTCCAAATATGCAAGAAAAAAAAGGAATTGCAGGAATATTCCCCTCAATATAGGCTTTAGGATGGGGCTAGGTGATGGCTCATGTAATTCTGAAAATGCGGGTATAATTTTTTCATTGGCATTATCTGGAAAATATTTCATCTGAAAACAAACTCTTCCCAACTGTTAATCAAAACCTATAAAGGCTGTTAGGGCAGGACAACTTAATTCTCTGTCATTTTCAAACAACGCTGTGTCCAAAACCAATGCATACCATGATGTGATATATATGAACAGTGTATTTACTGTCTGACTATTTGGGTGTGTGCATTCTGAGAATTCCACCATTGTCCTTAAGAAATGCCAAAAATAAGGCAAAAAGTAACCTCAGTGTTAGCTTACTGCTAAGTATCCTCCAAGACAAGGCATTGCATTTTAGATGTGAAAACACACGTTTGAAAAAGTATGGAAAGCGTACATGGGTAATGTCTTTTTTCCAATAAAATCCAGCTCCTTATCTTTAACAATCAACCCTATCACACTGTGAGAAAGGACCATTCTACTTCACCTGTCAGTGATGATTTGTATCAAAAGCAGGGTCAGGGTTAGTTAGGGTCATACTTATCACTATATAATACACTATTGCTGTGTTGGGAGAAGAGAGATTGGTTAGAAGCTCTATAAGGACAACTTAAATTCATGGAGACAAAGCATGATTCTTCTTTTTTTTTTAACCTGAGCAAAAATCACAAAATTATATATTTACATACTATTAGTATATGATTCCACTAAAAGTTGATACTATAGTATTGATGCCATTATTGATGATTATATTGAATTATCTCCTAGCTGCTAGAAAATGGCAGACTATTGAATTAGTTATGCTGGTATCCCAGAGGACACGGCAGGCATGATTTAATCAATGTGCTATTATATTAAGCATTCACAAACACCGACTATGGTTTGTCTTCTTTCTTCCCTCACAACATACATTGTCTGTGGCAGTGCTTGACAGCTGTAAATATGTTTCTGCAGTTTCATGAGTCTGCATGAGGAACAGACTGTCATCTGTTGCCTACTTCTAAACTGTTAGCTGACACTAGTATTAACCAGGCTGCTGGGAGTACATGCTGCCACCATCGCGGTGGCTGTAATAATTGGGCAGGGATTTCTTCCTCCCAGTCTGGGGCATAAGGGTTCTATTTATGCTAATAACCTGGGCAATTAGCCTGTGGAAACACAACTAAAAACACCTAATCTGCATTGGCCCCACAGACCCCCCGCTGACGGACATGAAGTCGCACACTCCTGACCTCTTAAGAAGCCAGTAGTTTAGCTTCTTCAGGGCCTTTGAGTGTGCGTCTCCAAGCTGTAGGAGATCCATATTTCTTGATCATGTGGTCAGGACAACAGCGGCCACATATCTGACTCACAACCAGACAGGAGATCCGCTGCTGGACACCACTGATCCATGAGGCCCTTTCTTGATTGGCTCTTCTGATGTCCTGAGGGTGTAATTAGCAGACGGGTCAGAAAAGGTCCAGCGATGCCTGTTGCCCCCAGTGAGGCACAAATGACCCATCATCTGCTGTGACAATAATGACATGTTAGCTGGTGATGACAGGCAGCCAGCAGCCCGCATCATCACCGCCACATGTGAGAAGATTGCAACAACAAAGCATAGTTGAACTGTGCTTACTGCTGTCACAAATAGGGCCTTTTTTTTCTAGGGTCCCTTCTTTAATCTCTCTATAAATATTGAAACCAACAGTTTTTTTTAAATGCTGCACTTCTTATCTGATCCTGACTCTTCAAAGGCTACCCTTGGGTGTTATTAATCGCTAATTGTTGCATGATGAGATGCTTCCATTCTGTGATGTGTGTTTGTGGTGTGATCAAACCCAGTGAGGATTGAAGGCTCTGACAAAGCGTGTGTGACCCCGCTCCCAGCTGCTGCTTGCATACAGTGTAATTGGAAAGTGTTTATGCGTAGTTGACATTTAGATATTTGAACAGGCCTCCCCATAATCCTAGAGGGGAAGTGGTGAGGCTTCTTTATTGGCTTGTGACATTTATGCTCTGTGTGCCAGTGTACTAGGTGCTATATGGTTAAATGTTATAAGGCTATATTAGTATGTGTACTGTTACTACCTCGTATGGACTGTGCTGTGTGTAATATTGGTGTGGGAAACATTTTTCTCTGAATGATTTGCAGTGCCTGCAGATAAAAAGGTTTTAAACTGGTTTAGTTGCGTAGTTTCTTAGAATATCTGCAGTTTGTTGATACAAGGTTTATGCATAATTCATGCTTAGAAGAGTATTTCAAAAACATTAACAATATCTGCTTATGCAGTTTTCTCAGATTTCCACAACATTTTCCTCAGATTCAGAGGTGAGTAGAGGACACAGATGGATCATGAGTGCAAAGGTCAGAGAGAGGTCATGCTGCAAAAACCTGTGGCTACTACAGAGCAGCCAGTAAGCTCATCTTTTGTTACAGGTCACATCTTGTGCTGTTAAAATTATTCTACTCCAAACTGCACACTAAGCTGGACTGAGATGAATTTTTTATATGATTTTTTTCCCTCATGAACTTAACTAAACACATTATTATACTTTTAGATTAATCTCCTGAGTGAGACAGTATTGTTAGAAAAGTATTCTCTCATGTTCATATCACACTGTTCAACAAAAAGCTTCTTCTTTCCCAGTATGATGGCTACCTTTCCCACAGAACTACTTCCCCCGTGGTCTTTATGTGAAGAATTGGAAAAAAGTTCGAACAAGCAAACCAGCTTGGCCAGTCTTCCCTCTACCCCTTGTTGATCACAGCTCATACATACAAATAAAAATTAATTGGGGTATAGATTCGCTCAATGTGAACATGATTTTTCTAGCTTAAAAATTGGAGTTCATTGGTGTTTTATCGAACAAAAGGCACTCCTACACAAAATATTGTCTCAGCAGAACAGCAGAGTCACTGATACATTTCGTGACAGAATAATTCCTTCCAAAGACATGCCCTAGATATTTAAATGAATGTGCGAATGCCTTTTTGTCATCGTGATTAAGACCGTCTCATTTATCAGTCAACACGTCGTTAATTGGCCAAACAGAAAGGGAAACTTGCAGGCGGTTTTGGAGAAGACAGTTGCCAAGTAGTAAATCACAGAGCAAGTAAATAAAAAAGCAGCTTCTCTGTTTCATTACGAGTGCATGCCCTCCAATAAATATGTTGAAAGAAAATAGTTGTGTATGCACCCAGTCACCCTTTAGTTCTCCATGATGATAATCATAATTTTTTGGCACTGAAGTGCAACTTTAATAAATTAATCTCTTTCCAAATTTAATGATCTGTTTTATTCAGTTATTTTGCTCAGTTTCCACTCTGATTACTGGGTCATCTGGATTTTTTTTGTATTGATGTTCAAAGAAGCTACCTAAAGCAACAACTAATTTGTGATTCTATTATGTTTCTGCTGTTGAAAATGTGCTCCGTAACCCTTCAAGGGTGGATGCTGTTTTTTTCCCCAGATTATCTACGGCTTTGATATACAATTAGCTTCTTTTATTTTTCTTTGTTTTTTTTTTCCAACCTGACTGTGATCCAGGTCTGTACTGGCAGTCTCATCTCTCTGCAACCCCCCATCACAGAACAGCAGCCAAGTCGCAGCACATAACAAAGAGCGATGATTACATAGCGATCCATAGCTATTACCCAAGAGGTGGAAAACATGAGCCATTCCAAGCAGCAGCCCTACAGTTCACCACCACCAATGTCGTCCCTGCGTTTCCTCACAGACGGGCTGTTCTTCCCAGAAACACTGACCACTAATGATAGTGGAGCAACACCTGAGCATCCTGAATGACAGCGTGCATGGGCTCTCGGGGGAAGGACACTTCCATAATATGAATCAGATGAATGGGTTGGCAGCGTTACTTCCCTGAATCTCAAACCACAGAATTCTCCTCAGGCTGTTGTCATGGTGCATATGGGCTTGCAGCCAAACGACAACATCCACATACCTGAAAGAGGCTTTTAATATTCCATAGGGCATACACAGATCAATACACTGTGTCAACAGGGTTAAAATTGATGCGTATGGAAATACAGTAAATATATCATTTTAGCAAAGTGTATTGACACGCCTGTAAATTTGTGATCGCCCGTACTGTTGTTGTATGATGACTCATGGGCAATTGGTCGGAAATCACATCGATTAGACACTGGGTCCAATTAGGGAGATGGCCTCCACATAACAAATAATTTGTAAAGGACAGAAGCAAATAGTTTTATTGTTTGGAAACGTCTATAGTTAAGCTGTAAATTATCCTCAATTATTGACAGATTATTCTGCATGTTTTCTCCCAGCTGATTTCCCTTGAGAATTAAACAGGCTGCTCAGAAAAATAATGCTATGCACCCATCTGAGTTTCAATTCAAATGAATTCACTTTGGCTGTGATGTGTATAATCAAATGGAAAGCAGTATGTGACTAAATGTAAATCCAGGCTAATTTAACCAAGCAATCCCATGTTACATTGCAGATCTGTTTAACTCCTTTTTTTGTAGTTTGGCTATGGATGTCAAAACTTAATAATGATCTAGCCTTAATAAAACATTTTAAGGGACAGTTCACCTTCAAATCAAATATACATTGAATCCAATAAACATCTTTATTACTTGTGGTGCTGTAGATTGTTGGAATGTGAGTTGCAAAAGGTGGGAGTTGTCTGGCCTCCCCCAAATATAATGAAAGTAGATGGAACTAGGTTTCTGGCACTCAAAGCCACATTGCCAACTGTATCACCGAAGAGAATGAATCATACATCTGCTGAACTAACAGCCGAGGAGTAGTCTCCACAAGTATAGCACCATCTAGTTTCATTATATTTGAATAAGATAGATATATCCCTAATAAATGGCAACTCAAACCATTACAATATAGTTTGACAAATATTTGCACTGTCCCTTTAAGTAATGAACCTGCACTGATGCATTTCTCATATGTAAACTAATTATCTTCAACTTTTTGCAAATTGGCACTTTATGTTCATCTCATTGCACAAGACTGCATATTATCCCCACAACATGACCCCACAGGATCTGTAAACACCCTGGCCAGGATGCTCTGTTGTCTATAAATTTAATTGTGCAGCCGTGATGTCGGATGACATGGAGTTAAAGACGTCAAAGGGTCATGGGAACAGGAAATGGCTTCAACTACTGAATAATGTCAGGTAAATGAGAAATGGTGTGGACTGGTGTTATTAGAAGCATCAGAGCCTAAATTGCCTCCAGCTGGACAGCTGTATCAGATGTGTGAGTGGATGGGACAAGGACTGCTCCTGTTGTAGCACTGATTGGCATGTGAATACAATCTAGTGTGTGAAACAGCACTCACTAGGATTGATGAGTGGACAGCATGGTACCTCTGTGACCTCCTATGGCTCGAAAAATCCATAATGAGCAGTTTGAGTATCTAATTGCTCGCACATATTGTTTGTACACAGGACTAGTTATCCTTCATGTTCCAGTACATTGGGCAGGTGCATCACATAGAGTGTATAGCTCCTGCAGTACCTGTACCTGTTAACTGTATTCCCTGCACCTCCATGCACATGCAAAACAGTTAGAGAATGCAGCCAGGAATCATTTCCAAAACATATTGTTTTGAGCCATTACTTCACATTAAGAAGAATTCTAATATACATTGCCCTAAAAGAATATTAATATTTACATATTAAGCTGTGTGTACATCATTAATCATTATATTCATTTCATATATTAAATTCAGCTGGCACTCATTTCATGATTGCAGGGAAATACAGCGATTGCCTGTTCTGCTTGTTTGGATTCTAATTTTCTCAGGTGATACACACTACAGGGAATTAAATTAAACTTCCCTGATTATGCAGGGCAGGATTTCTCGTACATGGCTGGGAGCAAGTGTAAACATTGCCATATTGTGGCTCAGTGAGAGTCTCTGTACGTTGTGCGCTATGTTTATCAGCTCCTCTGAGCTGCTGTGCTTGGTGTCTCGGAGACTCCCGCCGCTGTCACATGCTGGGATCAGCCAGGCCCAGATTAATCTAGAAGACATGGTATGCATCTCTCCGTGCTTTTTTTGCTCTGTTGAAAACTTGATACGAAATTCACTATCCCTCCAATCACAATTTAGAACCGCAGAGGAATACGACAGTAATGAGTTTCTTCCAAGGCCATTTGATTGCCGTTTTCCAGGTGGAAGATGGATATGGTGAGGATGCGGTCCCTCAAGGCCCCCAGGCTATAGTCACTTCGAAGTCTGATTTAAAAGGAGACTTCTGCAGACTGGAAAGCAGGCAGAGTGGCTAATGGGAATAACCCGTGGAGACTTAAGAATGAGATAAAGAGAGAGGAGGAAGAGAAAGGAGAAGACAGCGAAAAAGAGGGAAGAAAAGGGAAAGTGCTTCCAACTCCCTTGTGATACGCAGAATGAGCATCGATCAGGAAAAGTGTCTGTTAGTGTCCGCTACTTCTGAAGAGAGAGTCTCACTTGTGAATAGTGTGAACATCCTCCAGCCAAAAAGCACTATGTGGGATTGCTCTCATAACAGGTGGCAAGAAATCTCCCTCCTGCTGCTTAGGGATGCTGTGGCTTCTAATGCCAAGCTAAAACAGTGAACTCTGTGCTCTGCCTCCATGTCTTAATATTTTCTAGATTTTTGACAAAATCATCAAAGAATTTGCCAACTCTGCATCGAGGTGAGATGGGTGCTGTGAAAGAAAGCCATCCATCGCTGAGGCTTGTGTCAGCTGTCATTATCTGGGGTTGTGTCTGCTCTTGTCAGAAGATGCTGGGAACAGGCCCTCAGAGGCCCATAGGTAAATCTGTCCATGCTCCTGATTCACTGGGCCATAAACATTGTGGGGACTTTGTGATTACAGGGCTTCGGTTTGAGCTATCTGGGTTTGGGTTGGGTGCAGGTCGGGAGGGAAGTGCCAGACTGCTGTAAAAGGATCCTCTCATAGAGGACAGGTACCAACAGCGCTAACTGTGGAGGGAGAGGTGCTGCATGATAGAACAGGACCTGAGGTTACAAGCTGCATAGGCAATGACAACTTAACAGGATGGCACATTTGTAATTATCATTCATGACTATCATTATCTATTGCATGAGCTCGCTTTTCATCCAAACCATTGCACTTTTTCTGTAACCCAGAAGGTATTTTTATATGGCATAGTTTTACAAAGGGTAAAATCTTCCTTAAGGGCATGGAGGGAAAACTGTACTGCAGATATTCCTGCAAGTGAACTCTCTGACCTGGGTTTGTATGCCAAAAGCAATCTATAATAAAGTGGACTTGAGTGAGAAAGAAACATTTCATAATTTACTCTATGCCCTGGAGCAGTTTAGTTTGTATTAAAATTATACATCCCAAGGGTTATTGCTATTTGTTTTGCTGATATTAAACCTTTGAAATGCATTAAAAAAAACATCTAAAAAGTGAAAGCATAAGTTTTACAACCAATTTAAAGTTTTCTATAAAGTAACTTGGATTCAATTATTGTGTCTGTTTATTAAAGTTTGCTCTTCACTTTCACATTGAATATAAATGGACCAGCTGTATCAAAGTACTGTACCACTGTTATTAAGAGCTAAATTATAATGGCAAGCACTTGACAATGGCACATTGGCGGAATGAACATGCTGCTAAATATGTGAAAGTTTAGTGGAAAAGGCAGTCAGTAACTGCTTCTCAGTGTGAGGTCACCATACAAAAGGGTAACAAATTGAAAATCAATTCAAGGTTTATGACCATTGAGCCAGGAAATATGCTGTCTCCAAGGGTCACCATTTTTCTCCAGCTTATCTCCTGTTGCTCAGGATCACACACTGAATACATGCTTTTGTTTGACTTAACACCTCAAAGCAACATTTGTGGTCCAAACAAGGTGTGTTTAGGCAATGGTACTAACACAAAAGGACTTCATAGAAAAGAACTTGCTTTAGTCATCCATATGAGCAAGGACTGTCAGTTGATACTAACTATTACTGCAACAGCTGTGGTGCTAAATGATCTCTCCATAAGAAACTCCTCCCCACTCCTTCACAGCGACAGCCTCTTCTCTCCAAATGGTCATTTTGACACCAATCAGCAGTGTGTTGTGTGCCAGAAAACACTGAATTGCTGGAGTATCTTTCTATTCTAGAGGTTTGCCATCTCTCCATATTTGGCTTGTTTGTATTGGATCCATGTAGCAGTGTTTTGCTGGATGGCAGCTGAGCAGTCCTGTAATTGTCCTTGACAGAGCGGGAGAGAGCTGCTTCGAGTGGTGGAGATCAGCATTGAGCTGGCCATGTCAATCAAGTGGCTCGACCCAACCGGGCTGAGATGGATCAGCCGGTGACGCAGTCAGAATAAAGCGACCCTTCTGTAATGGCCTGTCGCCATACCATTTTCTAGGTGACAGTATATATTTCCAAGACTGGCGAAGGCACAGATGTTGATGGTTAGCTGATTGTTTGTGGCAGGATGACACAAAAAGAATATTGCTCGTATAAGAAATAGATTTTCATTTAAAAAAATTTCTTTTTTAAATTCTCTCCTTTCTTTTTTTATCCAGTAGTTACTGTATCTTTTGTGTTTTTTTATTACCTTTCCAAAGGAGGTTATTATTTTCATTAAACTTAGTAGAAAAAGAGCAACAAAAAAAAAAGCTGTAGCCAAATCACAAATCAGCTGTTTTTAAATGTCACTATCAATGAAAGATATGGCATATATGCTGGCAGAATAATGAGAAAATTAGTTAGCACATTTCATGACTCATCGAAACCATTCCCCTTGCTTTTTTATCTCATGCAAATACAGGAAAGAGCTGAAAATGTCTTGTCTCAATGCTATGAGCAACAAAATATGGCATCTTCCTTGTTGTGTTTGGCTTTGGGGTGGTGATGTTTGTTGATCAGGCTGTCTGAAATATTTCAACAGCTGTATGATGGATAACATTACATTTATTGCAGACATTCATGATCCCGAGGATGAATCCTAATGATCGCCCCTTAACCTTTTATCTAATGCTACGAGCAGGTCAAGACTTTCAGTAATCCCGTAGATCATCAACTAATTTCTATCTAGCTTCTTTTTATCTTTCTCTAGTGGCAACGTAAGCTTCACATTTGTTGCTTTGAGTGAAAATCAATTATTGTATGGATTGCTATTTGGAAATTTGGTACAGGCATCCATGTCCTCCTCAGGATGACCTACAATATCTGTTGTTGTGTAGTATATCAGATTATGACCTTGAATTATTAAATTTCAGACTGAGCGTTTCGTGTCTTTCTGCACAATGACATCACAAGGAGGCAGTGGTAAAGAGGTTGTTGGGGACGATGATTGAATCATAAAAAAATCACATGGAAGAATTCTATATCTCCATTCACTCTGTCCTTTGTTTTACTACCATAATCCTATTTTCCAGTTTTACCATCTATCTCACCGCTGCATTGCGCCTAAATAATGTTGTTTTTACAGCACTGTAGATATAGCAGGCCAAGTCTCAGATATGTTGGCTTTATCTTCTTTATGTGCCCATTCCTCTCTTTAGGATATCATTACTGGGCAGAGGCCCAGAGAGCCATCGGTATGTGGGTGTAGGTGACCTCTTCTCTTCCTGCGTTGATTGTTTGTTGACAGGTCCTGTTCGTGGGACGAGAAAGCATGATAAGACTCGGTGAGAGAGCACAAGCAGTACAGACAGAACGACCTGCCACAGAGAAACCCGGGGAGGGGTGAGACATCTACCATCGAGATACATTTCCTTTTTAATAATGTTTATAGAGGGAGGAAAGGAGATGTTTTCATTCAGCTAAAAACCACCAACAGACACTCAACCGTAAAGACTGACGTTCACTCTGCTATTACTGTCTTATCTTGAGCCAATGAGGATGCGATAGGGGGAAATTACAAACTGATATGTGTGTGTAGAGACAAAGGCTGCTTGTGTACTGTTCCTCAGCACAAGTTACAGGATTCGGTTACGCTTACGCTCTTGCTGCCATGGCAAAGAAGGACACACGCATCACTTTGTGGCACTGTCTCGGTGGAGTGAGAGATCACAACATAATTTCCAGGCAGGAAGGAACTTGCTGGTGGAACATGCGTGAGGCAGAAGGCCACTGAACAGGCGTGAGCATTAACACAAACACTGCCAGTCAAAATGACTGATTACCTCAGAGGGCGTGCTGTGAAAAGTCAATTCAGCACTCAAACCCCCTCTATCCCCCTGCCTTAACATGCTGGCCCACAAGTCTTCATGCACCTCTCCCTGGGGTGTTCAAAATGTACAATCATTAAAATGCTACCAGTGGTTGGCCTTCATTGTAATTTCTCTTGTGTGGTTGGAAACTCCTTGTGCCTAAGCTGTTGCCATTAGTCTCCACAGCCACACCTACCAGACCAAATGTATGTTTTTAAATGTCCCTGAATCTATTCTGGGGTACCTCCCGTGATGTTAAATTGATTTCACACAGACCACAATCTTTAAAAAGCTAAATATGGAGCCCTAGTTTTATAAATCCCCAGCAAAGCTTATAAATGATATCTCATCTACAGGTTATGACATTACACTAATTCCTAAGCACCTAACCTTCATTAGGTTTATGTTCATCAAACAGTAACATCAGAGCTCTCACACAGCATCTCTTTTAGAGCTCACATACAAGTTGAGTCTCACTCCCAGTGGACTTGGTCAGGGCTTCTGTTTGCTCGCTCTGTATTTATAGCCTGTTTTCTAGCAGAGGAGGACTAGCTGTCCTCAAACTGCCCTTCACATCTGCAGAAACACTAGCCTGTCCCACAGTGCCACCACACAGCGAGACCCTGATATATCACATTCTTATATGTGAATTCACTGACACCTTAATACATAC
>JAOWBC010000248.1:12924763-12937309 GCA_028566105.1 Hypoplectrus providencianus | reverse complement strand
TTGTCAGTAAAGGTTTCCAACCCCTGGCCTAGTTCTGTCCAAAACTGAACAACCCGTCTTTTTCTTTTGATTAAAAGTTCTATGTTGTTGTATTTGTAGTGCCATGTACTTCAATGCTTAATGATAGAGTTCTAAATCTGAATGTAAGACCTTAGTTTTAGACCTCTCTGATTAGTTCTTGGGAATTACACATCAGTCTGTGTGAGGGTGATTAGAGAAGAAGGCTTAAATCTCTAAATTGCCTTTGCCACTCTTGGTTCCCTGTTGTTATTGTTATTTAAAAGAAGCAATTGGATTTGATACTAAGGAAGGAGGTGAAGCAATGAATGGTCATTATTGCCAGCAGTCTGTGCCTGCAGTGCACTTGGCACATTTTTCTGTGAAGTGGAGGACATCTTCGCTTTATTTCCAAGTTGTTTTTCCCTTGTTCTCCTTCCATTAATACAAAAATAAATTGCAATGTGCAGCCTCGCATGAAAATGCAATCTTACCTTTATACCATCAGCAATGCTGTTGTTGATTCAGAACGTCATCAGCATACGTGTTACCCAGGTAATTTGGGTGATAGACCTTAAGAACCCCTTACCGTGGCAAGTGTCAGCCCTGTGTTTTAAAGGCAATAAAATCACTCCAATATGCAGCCTGTGTTTGCACTCACCTTTCAGAAGCCTATGCCTCTCTTTCCACTTTGCTTGCAGTGGCAGTGGAGATGAAATACTAGCCCCCAGAAAGCCATTTGGCACCTAATTGAGCAATCCTATTACTTCTCTCTCCCTTTAGACTGTGACTTTCATTGCTTCAAAGCGATGGTTGGAAGCGGGTGTAAATGATTGTGTTACAGTAGGTGTGAGTATATGTGTATTTAAGTAACTTTGTTGTGATAGCTTGTGTGTGTGTGGCTGTGTGTCTGTCCATCGGTGAGCACTCTTATCGCCTCTCCTCACCTGAGCTACCTCAAATATTAAACATTGATTGGGTTCAGAGATGGACCACATTCGCCAGAGAAGACTCAATCTTAACTCCTCATGTGGGGGTTCATGGAGGACCAGTTCACTACTTATGACTGCAGACATAACTTGCAGACACAGACTGAAAAGCAGCTTTCCTCAATCGCAGTGCCTCTTCAAGAACAATGCATTGATTCGTTCATTATTCATTCATTATCACCTGCTTATCAGACCCAGTTCACAGAGGGCTGACATTGGTGAGAGGCAGGCTGCACCCTGGATAAGTCTCCTGTTTATCACAATTCTGACACACAGAGACAGAAAACCATGACATGAACTCCACACAGAAGAGCTGCAGGTCAGATTCGACCTGAGCCTTGCTGTGAGGCAGTGGGTCAAAATACTGGGTAGCCACCAAGAAATGATTATGCTTTCTATCTTGATCACAGTATTGAAATTGAGCTTGTTGGTTATTCAGTGGTTTCCTCTGCACTTAAAACAGCAAATTCCACAATGATGTTCATTTCTTTCAATTATCTTATGTTGAAAATTGGAAATTCTCAGCCTCAAGCTGACATAATGTCACACTTAAATGCACAACATGCTAATGATGGCTAAGCTTGTTTCTGGTAAGTAAAGCTCAAATATTTTAATGAAAAAGTACATTTATGCAGTTAAAAATGACCAAGATGTGAAGATGTGAAGTATTCTGGCTAAAAACTAGATCAAAACTCTGTTTATGTCAGCTTCTGGCAGACAACCACATTGAAAATACATACATATAACAAATTTGATGCAATTAATCGAAGGATTTTTCTAGGGCTGGCAATTGTTGGGGAAAAAAATGAATCAACAAAATATTGAACCTAGGTGTTTACAGACATTTTAATGTGGAAAAGTAACATGCTATACCTTTATCAATGCTCCTTCCAAGAACGCTGTGCAACACATTTCACAGGTTGAGTCGTATTCTCAGTGAACATGAACTGATTCTGTGTAATGTGATTTCATGATTATCTTGTGGCAGCAGGATAAGACTTGTTTGTAGATAATAAGTTAAAGCAGACTTGTATTTTGAATTAAAATGGGCTGAAAAGGCATGTTTCAGAATATGTTTATGCATGCAGCAGCTGTATAATGTTGTTAAAACCTTGTATCTTTGAACTTGTACCATGTACACGTGTGCCTTCATTTGTATTTGTTACACAGTGCCGCATGTCTGGACCTCTGGGGTCTACAGAGTTTGAAAAAGTAGAGCCAAAACCCAGTCTGACTGCGGAAATATGCCAACAAAATGCAAAAATATGGAGAAATTTGCAGCCTAGATTACTTAAGTGTTTTTTACAATTTGTGCAGAGCGCATTAGAGATTCCTCTGCTCTCAAACAAACATGATTTGCATAAAGCATCTAACACCTGCTCATTTCATCATCATGATCCTCTGGACTTCTCTCCAAAGCAAAGATGCCGCAGTATTAGATTCATGCCAGCAGACACACTTAGATCCCACCCTTTGTTATCTTTTAAAATACTCCTCAGTACCTGTGAAAAAATGTATAGGCTTTGATACATGGTGCTTAAAAAAACCCTAATACTGTTCCAGTTGAATCAAGTGGATGTAACTCGTAATTTCCTTTGAAGATGTAAATGACAAATGATTAGTTCAATATTTCTTCTCAGGATTTCCATAATTACCGTCCCTGACCAGAATCTTATTTCAATCTTTTCTAGTCTAAGATATGCGCAGACATTCTCTTGGAGATGATTAAATTATCTTCAATCAGCATTTAACCAGTGGGGCTGTAATCTGGGAATTGGAAATGGAATCTCTTGGGGATATGTCTTTCCTTTGTAGGATGATGTACGCTTTGGCTTTATGCGTGTGCATACATGTGTGGACATATTCCTGACTGGCTACATGTATGTGTCTCATTCCTCTTTTGATCACTTGTTAGCGAGTATTTTTTGGACATGTTGGTAGATGAAACAAAAGCGTGTCATGTGGGTCTGCCTACGACTTTTAAAGGGAAAACATACCTTTGAATGAGATTATTTCAAATAAGAAACTGGTTAAGATGAGCTGCAAATAATAATGAAGAAAGACATGAATATAAATGTAGTAAACTGAACATTAAAGTATGTTGTATAGATCCAGGAAGCAGGGCATTTCTCGACCTGGCTCCTTCAGGCCAAGAGATTGAGTCTATTTAATGCTCCTGCAAGACCACATGACTAATGTTGCATTCTCATGCGTGCTCTGGTTTTTATCTCTGTCTCCATAGGGGACCATCGGGGCTTTAGATGTGTAGCTACCGTGCAGCAGCTGCCTCCTTTTGTCCTCCATTTTATATAATCAAATAAATCGTGGCGAATGGAAAAATGGTCCTGTCGTTTCTCTTGTAGAAATAGCTGGTCATGTCAAGCGCACAGCACACCTTACTGCATAATTCAACAGGCTTGATTAGTTTTAAATTTCCCAGGTTTATTTATTCTATTTAAATGTGCTGTGAAAACCCAGTAATTGTGGATTGTTCTGAATAGGAATGCAGGTCTTTCCTCATTTGACTGCGTTTATTCAGAACAATGCGGAGCCGCACTGTGGACGACTGCTTTCAGCTTCAATTTGTTTGAACAATATAAATGATTTTGACTCAGCTCATTTCCTTTGCCTGTGGCTGCTAATGTCTTGATCCATCTAAAGATAGCCTAGAACCTCTAATTACTCACTGTGCCATTGATGTATTAGCTCTCATTCAGTGATAGAGAAAAGACTGGACTTCCAAATTGAATCGTCACCTCTCCTCTCCCTGAAACATTAATGCCATTGCCATAGCAAAAATATCCCTCTGTCTTCTTTGGACTTACTCACTTCATTAAATCCAAACCTCCTTAGGGTTGATGCCTGTGATTTATTGGTGACAGTTTTATGTGATTTTTTAGAAAATCTGTGGCAAAGAGTAGAGTCTGTCCCTCTGCGCGGCCCACAGTTTTCTTTGTGTTTTGACTGCAGGTCAGGGCTACTGAGGGCCAGCTCTGGCTCCTGGGGACAGAACAGATTTGGGTCTTATCAGTCCTAACAGCCCTGTTCATGGACCACAGAATGACTCTGGGCCTGGAGCCGCCCACATACTGGGACAGCTGCTGGGCCTGCTGGGCCTGGTGCACTGTCTGTCCGCCTAAGAGCCCAAACAAAACATCCCAGAGGCTTCTGCCCAAGCAGTGCCTGTTTCTATAAATGCTAAGTAAAGTTTACTCCTGTTGCCAAAACTTCCCTTGTTAGTGTCCAATGGTAGATTGTAAGCACATGCCTTATCACACAGCGACTTAAACACTTAACTGTATGGATAGTACTGTAGACACACATCCAACCATCCTGGCTGAAAGCCTAAATAGAACAGACCATTAGAGGGAGGGAGGGATATATGCCCAGTGGTCAAGCCATCACCAGTTATCATGTAGGTGGAAACCCAATTTGCAGTTTGGTCCAGTGGCTCTGAGAGCGTTTTGGTGCGTCAATTACTTCAACTACTTGCTCGTGGGCTGTAATTGTAGCGGAACAGGGGACAATGTTTATTCATGCGGTCATGCATTGACGGCCTTTCACCTGTGTGCATCTCTGCTGAATATTTATCTCTGCACATCCCCTGTCTCCAGCGATCTTCAGATACACAGAAAACCACAGCTAAGACCCCCTGCTAGACTAAATCCATAGACGCAATCTCCCCAAATATCTGTTTTACTTACTGAAACCATGACTCCAAATTTTACAACCGACACAAAACATGATTTATCTAAAGATGAGTGTTTTTGAGAGGAGCACACGATCAAACAAAGAAACTCTGTTATCTATGAATGCAATTTGACTGTAGTAACGGATAATTATAAATCCATTTTCAAAAAATGAATCCCCTGTGTGAATTCTAACTAAAACATTGATACTCCTGATGAATGGAGAAGCAGGAAAATGTGGAAATGATAAAACCAGTGCAGAAAGAAAGGAGCTTGTCACAGATAAACAAGCCTGGAGTTCCCCCGCCCTGTCTGTCTGCATGTTGCCCCATGCTGGGAGTGATAATGGCTGGACATGGCCCTTTCTCTGGCAGTCAGCTGCTTTCTGTGCAGAGCCAGGGAAATGGAAGGGGCCAGAGGGACCAAGGCAGGGTGTGTTGCTGTGTGGACAGCAGTCAATGGGCTGGTGACGACAGCTGAGCTGGTCACTGTCCAGAAACTAATCCCTGGGTCGCCATTTATGGTTCACCTTGAGTAACCTGACCCCATGTGTTTCATAAGCCCCAGTGAGTGTCCATTTGGGGGCAGAAGGACGTGATAAGGAATTGTGCGACACATCTGATTAAAGTAGCATTGAAATTAATTTCACATAGAAACCAAATCATGTGTTAACAACTGCAGAGTCCGTTAAGTGCTGCCATGGACACAGACAAACTTTTTTCTGTAGACCTACATTATGCCAGAGATGTCTGTAAATCAGTGGGTAATATTTTTTACAGTTAAATAACTCTAATGGGCTTTAGTTAGATCATATCCGATAAACAAAATTATTTTCCCTCTGTGTTCATGTCAGTGGGCGTGATAGCAACTGGGAGGCACCTTCATGCACCACTGAGCAACTTTTATAGGAGTGACTGGGGCCCCTCCTCCAACGCTGTATCTAGTTCTCTTTATACGGCGACCAAGCTGCTCCTGCATGTCAAATGCACTTTTGGCTATTACCACAATATCATGCATATAGCTACAATGTGCATATTGAATTACCAGAATTCTTCTTCAGAAATTTTTAAAAAGTAGACTCGTGTAGCTATAGTGACATAAGGTTAAAAAGCTAGCTAGGTAACTGCAGATGATAAAATGTGCTAGCCAGAGATATCATTTCACCTGGAGATGAGGAGCTTTTGTTGCACACCTTGTCTGGAATTAAAAACCCACTGTTTTGAAAACTACATAGATTGTCAGTTGGTAAATCTCTTCCTGTAACAAGCATTTTTAGTTTTCCTGAAAATCTCTAAAACTGAGTGCTACATTTGGATCTAAACCTGGCTTATGAAATGCAATGCTATCCTGTTTCTCCCCTCCTGTGTCTACCCCAACTCACATCTGTTGATGGTAATTGGAGGGAGACGTTCTGTAGCCAAGTGTTTATTTTCCTCCATTTCTTTTTTTCCTGTGTGCATGTGATGTGCAATTCCTTGGAGAGGCCAAACTGGTTAAGGATCACTGCCGGGGGACTTGCTTTGCTCAGGTTGCCAGAAAACAGCCGTTTCATCTCTTGCACATTGAAGCAGTGCGGGTTAGCAGGGAGAGCAGATCAAAAGCTGGGCAACAGCTAAGGTGACAATGACAGAGACTCGCTCATATCAACACTGACACAGAAAACTCTGGTAAGTTCAACTGAGGGGGTATGGAGAATATCTTCCAACACCCAGAAGTAACACGTACGGCAGATAATCGACAAATCTCTTTATGGTTTTGGAAATGGAAGCAGATAGAGAAATTAAAGGGAGTGGTATTTGGAAGGCACGAGGGGAAACTGAGACAGGGCCAAATTTAAGAAGGGATAAGGGAGCTCCCACCAGATGTGAGAGCATTAATTACTCCTAATCAAAGACTCTGCCAGCCTGGTGACAGTCAGGCATGGAGGAGACACTCAAGGTCATTAGTGGCACACACACACACACACACACACATAGCAGTGAATGCCAGCACTGACATGTTGTGTCTGAGGTTCTGTCCCACGAGTCTGAGAGAGAGCTCTGTGAGGATACTATTTCACTCCATGAAATGAACTCCAAATTATGAGCAAACAGGTTCTTAAGAATGCATCATCCTCTCTTATGTCATGACATTGTAGCGTTAAATATTCCTCACTGTCCTATTGATCTGGATTCCACAAGCCAGAAAGTGTTTCTTGTTAATATTAGCATATTTGACTGTATGAGAGTTCTTGTCTCAGTCTGTTAATGGTGATATGGGTCTGTGGAGCCAGTGTTTTTTTGACGCTCTAAGAGGATTACAGGTTGTTTGTTACGGCTGGTGTCTGGGTAATGGAGATAAGACAGAGAGAGAGCGTGTTGCAGGTGTACCAGTCACTGCCAGGCAAGGTGAGATGGCATCGAGGGCACAGCAGCCATGGACAAGTGCTGGTGGTGACGTATTGTGCCATAAGTAGTTTTCTGTCAGTAATTCAGAAAAATGAATTATCTTTCTTTTATATTTGCAAGTCGTGAGTTTTTTTGTCTGTTTTTGGGGAGGATTATTATACAAAAAAGTGTTATGTAATTACCAAACTGGCTGATGAAACAGAATTACAATCTGTTGTAACTTTTTTCATAGAAACAAAAAGTAAACACAACACTCATATTATCACCTCTTAAAGATGATTTGACATAGTGTACAAGCATGCAAACAACTCTGGGTTTATGTTTCCTTGCGCCTAATGAATCCAATATTTTCACTGCTTATTTTCACTCTGTTTTTTATGTCCACTGACACATAAGGGGAAAGACTTCTCTCTTTGATGCCCCTTTATGTTCATTGGGACTATACTTGTCTGACTGAAGCATATAAATTACACCTTGTTGGCTTCTCACTGAAAACAGCTGCCTGCTGAATTTGAAAATTAGATATGTTGATAAGAATACATCCTAACAATAAAGTGTCATACCTTACATCAAAACAATAACAAATACTAAAGCAGTCAATAGGGAATGTTCAACTTTACATGAGTTATTTAATCCATTACTAATTTCTATGTAAATACTGACTAGGTTACAGTAATTTTAAAGATCAATGTCAGATATTATGGCTGATTTTTTTTTTCCAATCAAAGGCATATCTGTATGGTTGTATATACTGCGCTGTTTTCTTGCACAATATATAATGCATAAAATGTTGCTTGGTATGATATAGAAATGGTGTAAGATTTAATCTATTTATTATTTATTTTGGATTATCATTTATAGAATTGACTGATAATAAAATTAATTGTTTGTGTAATATATAATACAGTAAAATAATATCTAATTGTTTTTAGTTTGAGAAAGTAGCTCCCTTGGTACATTTGGGGAAAAAATGCTATGTACAGGTCTTTTTTCACTCCAGCTCAAAAAATGACTATATTGGTCATTATGCTGGTATTGGCATTGGTCTCCAAAATACTATATTGGTCAGGCTCTGATATCTATTATAAAAATAATACTGTTATTGGAGATTAGCATGTGCTTCTATTTCTTTTTTTGTGTGGGACTCACCTGATATCTAGCATATAATAACAGTTGAAATACAGTACAGACATGCAAATTCATTTTGATTGATGCCTTACGTTTACCAGCTCAGTTGAGCAGAAGCACAAATAGATGGAGAGTGGTGGTGACTGTCATCATTACAGCCTCTCCTTTTCGTCTGCTCCCTGGGGGCCGCCGTATCATTGGGCTCACTCCAGTGCTAATAGCCCTGTCTAAGAGCTAGCAAGGCACCTTTCGGAGGTAATGCTCCCTGCAGCAATTTAGCTTGCCATTCAACTGTGGCATGTCCCAAGCGTTGCAGGAAATTACAGCAGAGTGCTGATGTGGGGAATTTTCCCCCAAAGACTATATCTTTTTCAGACAGTCAGAATTATGAATGATGCATGCAGAACAAGTCAATCAGTCTACCATATGCCTTGAGATAAGTATGTGTGTTTGCATGCATCATGCGTACATGCATCCATGGTGGCCCCCAGTGTTTTCTGCTGAGCACATAACAAATGCCAACTAATCAAAATTCCTACAACCTTCTACTGCAACCTCTCCTCCAAGTATGTCCCTGGAATCTGACATTGTGCTTTACATGTGTGTGTATGAATTTTAACCAGTTTCTAGACCTTGTGAATGGTCTATTTTCACCTCTCATTGACCCTGCAGGCAGAACGGGGAGTGCTGCAAAATCCCCTCAGTCACCTCAGTTAGGCTTGGCTGGGTAAAGAAGGAGAGCTCTCTTTGACTGCTCAGCCTGTGGATTACTCCTCAATATGGGATTATGCTCCAATGAATGAGTGCAGCTCTGCTCTCAACTATACAACAGAGATTTGGACATTGAGCTGCAATAGAATATCTGCTGATCTAGTATCAGTTGCGTAGACCTGCACTGCTCACTGTCATTCACATTTGCCTTCTTTGAGGTCGCAACAAACCTACATAATGAGATGCCAAGTCTCCAAGATATCTAATCCTGACTGACAGAGTTTTTGAAAGTCTTTTTCCATGATGTAATTGTGTGTCTGTGTGCTTAAAATATCCATCACAATCACAGTGAAAAGGAAGACTGACTTTAATAGTGGAGAAGCTGGTTTTGACTGGAGTGAATCCCTCACACGACCAGGGTTTTGTGCTGTGCTGTGCTGTGCTGTGCTGTGCTGTGCTGTGCTTCCCCCAATCTGCACTCTGATTGCCTTGTAGTAGAGTGAGGAAACTGGGAGTTTAAGTTCAATGAAACAGTCAATAAGCCATCAGAATTATCGCTGATGTCTAGGCTATTAGCCATGGTCTAGCTTTTGGGTTACAGGGGTGGTAATAGAGATTTCTACTGACCCATAGCACTAAATGACCGGGATATACTGTATCTACAGTTCATTAATAGAGTTGAAACAGTATGATAATGCCTCACTAAACATTCATGGGAAGTCTTTGCCTAAATGCTTTAACATAATTATTGAAATCCAGTAGTGACACAAAGACAAATGTTTTAAGAAAATTAAGCATCAAAATCTGTTGAGGAGAAACAGGTATTTTTCTTATTTCATGCACTCCTCTTTCTTGTTCAAAGCCGTTGTCTACATTACCCATAATGCAATGACTTATGAGTATGTTGTGTAAGAAGCAGTTATAGTAATGTCCTCCCTAGCGGCTAGTATGAAGCATGGCTTCATGTTTGGATCATCAGTCTGAATTATCAGGATCCAGTCCAACCACACACACTGGGTAAACTGGGATTCAACAGGGACTTGCTGCTCCTCTGTTTGGCTGCTGTGGCATTCACCGAACATTGCTCTTAATAACACTACTATGCAATCATCTTGTATGCATTGCTGAAGTCATCTGGAGATAATCAACTTTGCCAAAGAAAAATGGCTTCTTCTTAAGTCATCTTGTTAGAGGAAGCCATGACAGTTTCAACATATGTGATTGGTTCTGCAAACATGCATAAAATATATGTTTTTCTCCAGGGATAAATGTGTGAAGTCCGCATATTAACAATTCTCTTTTACAACATTTGCAGTGGTTTTAGTATTTATAATTAATTAATTCTTAAAATGGAGTTTGAGATGTGTTTTCAAAGTCTGACATTTGATTTAAATATCTTAAGAAACCAAACATATGAGAGCTTTAATGTCACTAACAGATTTTTTTTTGTTGAGAATGTTGTTTGACAGCATATGCAGTGCTGCATGTGGTTTGGTTTGTATTGCTGCAAAACTATGTAAACAGAGTCTTCAGTCCTCATACCCAATTAAACTCAACCTCTGGCAGGATCCCTCTGACAGTATGTTTTAACTTTGCTAAAATGTCAGAGCCTTTATTCCAGTATAATGGGCAAGCTTCATGAGTTGCACAGTCATAAAAACCTTACTAAAAAGTGAAAATATTGGCTGCCCAGGTAGTTCACTTGGCAGGGTCTTGCCAAAGTGGCCATGGGTTTTACCTGCAGCACTGTGCTGCATGTCCTTCCCTCTGTCTACCCCCTTTCCTCTATATTCTGCAGTATATAGAGTTATAGCTAATACTGCCTTTAAGTATATTTTCCCTTATGGGCAGTAAAAGCGAAATGCTAAAAGAAAGGCAAAAACAAAATATAGTTTTCAAAGGGTGCTGGTCTAGTTTACATTTTGTTCAATTTAATCCTTGGGACACGGATAGCCTTTAATGTCTAGGGGATTTTGCAGTAAAGCATAGAAACAGCAAATACATGAAACATCCAGGAAGGCCAGGGAAAAAGCTGTAAACTGTAGAATATAATGCTCTGTTGATCACAGTGCCTCTTAAGGCTAGTAAGTACAGTGATCAGCAAGCTCCATTACCCAACTCCAAAACTGTCTTTTTACATAAATGTTGTCACTTAAAGGAGATGTTCTCCTGTCCCAACATTTCAAATGAGCCATCACTGAGATATTCATCTTTGGGTTCTGGTCTTACAAAAAGAAAACGTCTCCTTGGACTCTAGGAAAACAAATAGGCAAATGATATGGGCAAATTAAAACAAATTTGACATTCATAGATTAAAGTTGAAATAATATTGATGGAAACATTATCTGCTGATTTAGTAAAAAATGAATAAATCGGATGGACTCAGAAATAGTTGATGGCTTTGAAGCTTTAAGTGTGGCTGAGTGTTTTTCCCGCCTCCTCTCCGCAGTGCTAAGCTAGGCTAAACACGTCCCGGACCCTGTCTTTGTACTGAATGAGATGAAATTGATATTGATCCTTCCATATAACTCTAGGAAAGACAACAAACAAGTGTATCTCACAAAATGTCAGAGTGTTCCCTGAAAGTGAAACGCTGACTATTATACCTCTTCCACTCTGATGCAGTGGCCATATTGGCTGTCATTGTGGATTGCTGTGTATCAGCTGATGTAGCTTTGTAAGCATGGGCATTGGGGGTAATATACCTTTAGGAGACACAGCATTATAAACATGTATAAGTTATAAATAAATAAACTATGTATGCATATTGATATAGATTAGGAGATGGACAATGGCATTGAATTTAAGATATTTAAAATTTTACCATCAGATACTTGATTTTATGAGTCTGGATTGCTGCTAAACCTGTTGTCAAGTGACTAAAATTTGTCACTGTCCCTCATATTGACTCCAAGGTAAACAGTGTTGTTGACATGAGTAATGAACCAAATGCTGTGGTTTTTTTTAGAAGGTTTAGGATAATTCTATGGTAAATCAGCGATGTGTAAGGAAGTACTGCTGCAGATCCTGGTCTGATTGACCTGAATTGAAGTGATGCTGACCAAAAATTAACCTGAGACAGTCAGTTATGAGTGCACTTGTTCACCATCCTACTTCAAACACAGGACTCTTGGTTAAAAGTGGTATCAGAGTGCATCTCAAGAGACGGAAAGCTAGCTCCGGAGAGCTCCCCTTCTTCTCTTTCTTCCTCCTTCCTTTGATGTCTCTATTTCTCAGCCACCCTGGTCGTCTTCATCTCGCATCCAAATTTAGTTCTCTGCTCAGTTTATGACCCGCCCTCCCCATGCTCCTTCATCCCTCAAACCACTTCAGCAGATTTCAAAACCGTTTTGCAACCGGAGTTTATCACTCGTGGGATGCCCTTTAAGAAGAAAGGAGAAAAGAACCCTCCATTAATTGTGCGTATCAAGAATAATGAAGAGGTGCAGAGTTATCCTTAGAAGGCGGCTCAGGCTCTCCCTTTTTGTCATATAATGGAGCCATCGCAAAAAGCTAAAGCACAGGGCTTTTGTGGTGCAAATCATGTCACTAGCCAGCTTTTTTTTTTGTAGCTTAGTCTTGCTCAACATGTAGCTCACACCATGAAAATGTACTGTAACAGTGTCCCTTCACAAAAACAATCAT
>JAOWBC010000248.1:12882077-12898821 GCA_028566105.1 Hypoplectrus providencianus | reverse complement strand
CCCCCTTGCCCTTCCTGTTCTACGTCCCCTGACCATTCAAGGTGAATGGCTAACCTCTAACAAACTTTATTTTGCAACCAAAATAAATGTGATCAGTTTTAAAATTCCACCCAGCATCATATATAGTAGTTACTACACTCTAAATACAGGTATTTCATTGAGTTTGATTCATTTAGATACAGCGTATCCTAAGAGGAAATTGAAATGGAAATGCAAGTGTCCACCTGTTTCAGAACAGGATATGTTCCTGTGACTGAATACACAAGATTGACCAAGAGAAGTGACTATGATAGAACAATTAATCTTTTTTTGTTTCTGTACTATGCATGATTTAGAGAAATACATTAGTAGGAGCAACAGGAAAGGAGAATATGGCCTGCATTGTTGGAAACATAATACATCATCTCAACTCACAAAGAAACGGAAGTTAATGTTTACATTTTTAATGTAAGTTCATGTCGTTCTGTACAGTAAACAATACCATACAGAGTATGTCTGGACAGGTCTTTGTTGTTGGTTTTGTCTATTTGCTTCATGAGTACAACCCGCCCCTCATGATTTGGCAGTGAAGCATTGAAATGATAGCAGAAAGCAGCATGTGTTTGGGATACATCCTCCAGTAATAAAACCAATATTGCAAGATAATTATCATGGATTTTACAATATGCCCACTGCATTTCTCCTGGAGGGGAAACTGTCAAGCGTTTGCAAATGAATTTTGCTTTTTATTAGCTCACAGTAAAACACTGCCTTACTATCTTAGATGTAATACAATAGTCTGGTTTTATAGTCAAGGGAACCTGCAATAAAAAAATAAAAAAAAACGCATCAGTGGTTGCATACTAATGTAATGTGCAACATAATGCATATTATACAGTATAGTCATGTTGTTTTATGTTCGATATTTTAGTTCATATGTAACTAATGTCCAGATGGTCCGCAGTGTAGATGCTGGCCTCTTTTTATACTGTAAAAATTAGTTTTAACTCCTGTTAAAACTTATCAGATCGCAGTTTCCATATAACAACTTTTTCTACACTATATTTTTCTGCACATATCTGCACACAGTGGGATTTTTCACATTTGCAATATATTCAGGTGCCCTGGTTTTTGATTGTCAGGTTGTCAGATCTTATAAGTCTTTTTTGGGGGGACAAAAACATGTTTGTTTTAGTCTTATGTGACTGGAGAGTGACAGGAATTATGTGAGCGTAGGAGAAACCAACATTTCAAGGTCCCAGAGCTGCTAAAACTGAATTACTGCTTTGCATCATGGCCTGCTGAACTAAGGGAATGGCTTACCATTTTATCATGCAGATTGTCTTTAAAAAGTCAGGTTAAACCACCTACAGGGCAGCCGTGGCTAATTATTTCAACCTTTATAGCAGACACAAATCCACAACCAGCGCTTTCCAGCCAGCCACATGTTCTGCCTCAGTTTAATTTACTGCATGGAAGGTTATTCTGCAGTTTTAGTACATTTTAGCCTGAGTATTGTATGACAGAAAAGCAGCAGTACATCCTAAGACTCACAGGAGCAGCAGGTTAGTCTTTCTGACTGCCTCTTTGCAGCCTGTCAGAATGAGCCATGGCCGAGCAGGTGGGATTGTCCCAGCACGGAGATGTATGCATCAGGAAGCTGTAAATCCTCCACCGCCTTCCATTTGTTTACGCCTCCTGTTTCCCGCCAAACAAACTACTAGATTTCCCATGAGAGTTCCCAGCCCCCACACTGCGTCGTCAGTGGGCATGCTTTACGGGCCTCACAGACAGATGAAAACAGTTAAAACACAATTTTTAAAAAGGTGTGTTTGTGCGGCGAGGAAAGCAGGGCTTAGATTTAGCTCAATTATTAGCACAAAACGAGAGGATGTGCTATAAATCGGCGTGCCGATCATGACCGTCGTTCCTCTGAAGAAATGCCCTGATTCATTTTGCAGACAAGCAATTACCCTCAAATTTGATTTTGATCCATCTCCTGATCAATGCATTAAAACCTGTAACTACGGGACAGGAGGAGACGAAGTGGGAGCTGCTATGGGATGGGAGAAAGAAAAGCTGTACCATAATAGAGATACGACACAGACAGTGTGTGTATAGTACAACTGTGATTATCCATTAACATGTCTAATATGGATCAGGTGGATTTCCTCCTTGATATATGAGGATGTCAGAGCACTACTTGCCTGCTTTATTTAGTTTATTCATAGATTTATTATTTAAATAGAAGCTGTTCTTAGATGTCTAGCTCAGTATATGAAACACACGCACTGAGACTTTAAGCTCTTTCTCACATTATGTCAAGCTGCCATCCCAGATGGGTTCTGTTCTCTTCGTTTGGTGCACTTAAATGTCAGTTTCTCATTTGTTTTTTGTTTTTTTGTTTTTTATCCTGATTGCCGATGGTAAAATGGAGGCTAAATCCTACCTAAACCTTGTACAAGCATGTGTGAATGTGCACCTAATATTTGAGTTTTATGTCTCCATGCCAGAATGTTTTATTAACATGGGGCCTCACAGACAAGTTGACATATTTCACCAGTGAAGGACGTGACCCTGGTTGTTTATTTCCCATGATGAAATTGTCCAGAGGTTGATGACTCCGTAAATAAACACTTCATGGAGCAGTAGCTCTTGGCTTCCGGTGACCACTGTAATTATTATTGTGTAATCAGCACAGGGCAGATGTGGCTGTACAGGTGTCCCGAAGCTTTTCTGTTGTAACAATTCAAGAGACTTAAGAACACCACCTGCATCCACTCAAAGTCAGCGACACAGCCTGTTTGTTTCAGCCTGTCATTTCTACATCAAAAAACAAGTTATTGTATAGCAATCCATTGCCCTAAACCCACCATTTTTATACCTTAGTTATCAATAAAATCCAGTCACTGGTCTTTTTTTTATTATTTTAATTCATTTAAACATAATTTTGGGTGGGTATGCCTTCATACAAGGCAACTTGGTTCAGGTATTTTTTTTTTTGTTATATCTTGCTTATGTAAGGAAAGATCAGTATCATTAGACAGAAGAGTCCTCTAACTCATCGACCACATAGGAAATTTGTTCCTACTCTCTAATGTGACCAATGGGACTGTTTCCTAAATTAGCATCCCTACTGGTGGCAGGAGATCAACTCGTCCTCCCAAAGAAAGCAGGTCCAGTTTTAAACATGTCATCAACCCTTTGAAATGGTAGCAGTTTGGTTTGGTTACATATCAAAATTATTTGGTTCTGAAATATGCAGTTCCGATTAAAAAATATGTGTTTGCCAGGTTACTTAATATGTAAATAATAATGTAATTACACATATGTTGTTGAATGCCATGGGCTTATGTACTTTAGGTAGTAAGCGTTATATTATATATCCTTTGTGTGTTTGGCCAGTCCATTTACCTCAAACTTCTCCCAATAAAATGTTGTCGCCCCTTATACGATATAGTGGCCATGGTTATACTCACTATTGCCACTAGAGGTCCCTGGCTGTTTGTACTCTTTTGTGGGGGACAATAGACAGTGTAATTTGGAGTATGAAATTAAAAAGTAGTAATGAAACATTAAGTTTAGCTTGCTTTGTTAAAGATCCTCACACTTCACTGACATTACATGTTCCTGCTTCACTGGTAGAGTGTCCTTTTTTTTTGGCATCTTTTGTTTCTGCACACAACTTGGTGGAATTATATACAACCTTGAAATTCCAGACTCCCATGTCTTCTTGCATCAAAAATACAACAGTCTCCTTGCCATGGCAGGAACACATCATTGGGGCCTCACAAACCCAATTAAACCCAATAAGCAGACCTGGTCATACAGAACTGAATCTAATTTACTGACAATTAATGGACACCATGTGGCAGGAGCTGACTGTTAACACCAGAGCAGCTCAGACCAGGGCTACAGCACAGAAACAGGAAGTATGGCAACTGCTGCAATAGCTTTCATTAGTGATTTTCTTCTTGTTCCCCCATAAGAAAATCTATTTTCGTAATGACCTCATCACACCATTATCATTATGTGAAAATGTTGGGTTCAAGAGTACAGTTGTACTATGTAACATCATTTAATTCATAATTTGCACTTTTAGTAAAAATACTTCTTGTATAGCAAGAACCAACTTAATTGAGCTATGCACGCTCTGTAAGTTGCCACCCAATGTAGTTTACTCCAGTCACCTTAGCATGCTTTGTCAGCACAATTTACTGCCTATAGATTCACTGTATGGACAATCTATAAAGTCCTCCCTCCTCATCACGCCCACACAGCTGTTAGAAACTGTGTTGCAGAGGGAGAAATTAAAGGGCCAAGCAAACAGGGATCTATAAACATATTATGTCCTGTTGTAAATGGAAATGTCATCAGCAGAAATCTCACAGCTCTATTGAGCGATGAGCCAATTTCCCTGACTCTCTCTAAACCACTGGCATGTAAAACGGCTGGAAATTCCCAGGATTAAGTACGTACAGTACTGTAGCTCCAGTTCGCCACCAAAAACAAAACGACCAAATTTTCCAACCAATTAAATTTAAAAGCCTCTTATGCCTCTTTTGATTGGACCGTAATAAAAAGGATTTTGAGAGTAGAAGTGGAGAGCTTCTCTTGGAGAATGAATAATGACACATAAACATTTAGTGTGTGTGGTCAGTCCCTGCTGGCCACTGGCCTTCTCTGCCCTTCCATTATAACCCCTCCTCGTCCTATTGAGTTATCATGGAGAGAGGTGTGTGTCTCTGAAGTCTGTATCAGTGGGCGATTGACCGTGACACTGACCGCCGAGGCAGCAGCTTCACACAGCCACAGTCATTTCTGTGGGTCACTGAATGTGAAAAGTGACGACGCTTGACCTTTAATTTCATCATGGCAGTCCTTAAAAACTGTGAGATGTTTCTCATGATATGAAGTCAGGCAGGAAGAACAGATCAAATTAAGGGGTTCTCAGCATTAAAAAGCAGGAGTTATTATCAGAGGGCTGTTTTGCCTGATGGTTTAGCTCGACTAGAATCTGCCTCTCCGATCAACAGCAATATCCAACAAATTACCATTTTAGCAGCATGTAATAAAAGTGAAGATGAAATGGGCTCTGCCAAGAGCCCTGGTTTATCAGATTAGGACCATGCAGTACTCCCTGAGCTGTTAGGAAAGCTCTTACAACAAAGACAAAAGAGGCTGCAAATGCAAATTCACAATTTAACAAGACGTTTAGGCAAACATTTCAAATATAGCAGCTCTGTGAGGCTGTACTTGGGAACTGCAGAATCCAGCCTCCGAACATGCTCCAGTACAATGCTAGCCTACTTATTTTAAGCATGTTAACATAATCACGTTATTGTTATCATGTCAGCATGGTATTTCCTAGTTCTTAGTAAACAAACTACAGCTGAGGCTGGGAATATCATCATTATGTAGTTTTATATAAACCAAAAGATTTAGAATGCTACATCCTCTCACCAATTTTCATGAAATTTAGGCAGTAGTTTTCTGTAATCCTGACAACAAACAGACAAACAAACAGCTCATCTAAGTGCTGTTAAGACATTTCAACAAAAAATCAAAATGTTAATTTCATGGTTTTGCTGGAGGAAAAATCAGAGGATCACGTCTATCCGTCCATGCTGCTTGCTTGTCTTACAATTATGGAAGTTTGCTTGAGTTAGCCTATACCTGTTTTGGAGTTTTATTCATGTGCAGCATACAACAGGAAATAAATAGATCATCCAACATCAATGAATATGACATTAAAAAAAATCCTTTTTTTAATTGTTGTTGAAGACACAGAGATCTCTACTACTCTCAGTTCCTCAGCTTCCTGTGATATAATTGCCTTACCATTTAATAATTTCAATCCAAAACTGTTTCACTGTTTGCTCCTATTTTGTAAAACAGCATTAGTGAAATATAATGAAAAAGAGCAGCAGTAGTAACCCACGGCAGCTCTGCTGTGGCTCTTATGTGTCCATTGTGGCTCAATTTAGACTCCTAGTGGAGAAAACTGAAAACAGTCCCACTGTTTTTCTTTCCTCTAGCCTCAGATTCATATTGTCACTTGTCTGTCTTGGAGTGCTCTGCAGACTGAAGCGTATTGTTTGTCTCCAGCTCATATTGAAAGAGAAAAACATGTGGCTGGGCTTTGTGTTATTATGAAAACCTCCCAGATCTCATCATTATTTTTCCACTCAGACACCTTGAAGGGGAGAAAGCAGTCAAATGCAACCGCTTTGATGGAGTGGCCCACATCTGCATGATTACACAGGAAGAGGGATAACATGGGAGACAGAAAATGATGAGACCGCGTGGCTGCAGGTGTCTTGTTGACTCTTGAGCCTTATTGACAGGTGGTATGTGATCTGTTTTGAATTGGATCACAGACATTAACCCTGTGACCTAATCCACAACTTCAAAGCCCCTTCACTAGACTGATATGGCAATCTTCTTTGAGTTGATGCCATGTGGACAAGGCATTTACATCCTAGCTATACCTAAATATACCATTAGCAGACACGAGGAACAGTCTCCATGCACCAGAGACACTTCACTTTTATTTATGTCTTCGTTGTTGTTTTTTTCTTTTAATCAAATTTAGCTTGGATGCTCTAATGTGATTTCCCTTGTTATCATCTTCCGACCTCTTGTAGACAAATGCCAAACAAAAGGTCTAGGTTCTGTATCATAATGATATCACAGTGGTCAGTATGGCCATGCAGTGTAAAGCATTTTGAAATAGTGTACCGTCGACAAGGTCTGGCAGAGATCCTGTGACTGTAAGCATCATTACGTCCCTATTAGAGTGAGTAAGCAGCTGTGAGTGTCACTGCTCCTATCTCACACTCTGACATGTCTCATAAGCATTTAAAAGGGCTGAGACAAAAGCAGGAACAGAAAGAGAGAAGACAGAACTTTGAGGAGAGACGTGTAAATAAATGCGACAGATCCGGGAGTATCAGAGGATGAGTGGGAGTAGGCGACAGTCTCATCGGAGCAGTCAGATCTGAGTGGCTGTCACTAGTGACTCATTCATGTGTAATTGTCACAGACATATCAATTTAACAGTAAGAAGTAAATTCTGTCTTCTGACACTTCTTGTTGTCCCCTATTTCACCTTCAGCACGGAGAACAAAAACCATGACTCTCTCCCTGCCGACAGATGGCTCTGTACTCTCAGGAAGAACGAGGTATGAGGGTCTTTGAAGATTTTAACAGCATCAATCACTTCTCTCGGGTGATTACAGTTTTACTGTACCTGTTTCACTCCAAGAAACTGACCTATATTCAAGCGGATTCTTGGGTGGCAAGTTGTTGTCACACCTTAACTGGGGCACAGCCCTGTGCAATGGAAACTGAGTACTGTATATGTAGTATGTACAATTTAAGGTGCTACTTTACATTAGTCCTCCCATTTCATGTTGCTTTCTACTTCTTAACTCCATTTCAGTTTAAAAACTTTTAGACTCAATTAGAATTATTTAAAGGCTTTATATGTAACATGTTGACACTAATTTAGCAACAAAGCACTATTTTCTGTTGAATGAAATAGTACTCTAAACAGTCACACTCCTCCAGTGTGTGTTCCAATAGTAGCTCCTCTGTCCTTTGCTTGTGCTCTACTGTGACATATATGGGTTCTGAATATTGTATATAGAAACGGAAACATCTATGATGCATTCTCTTTTATTTTGCATGGAAAGCATGTATTCCTATGATTTATTATTGTATTGTAAAACGTCTTTCACACAGGGTGTTTGAGTTATGTGGCTGATTAGAAACGCTAAGGTTTGAGATGATGTATTTGGTCTTCATGTATGATTAAGAATAATAATGTTGGAGATGGTCCCTCAACAAAACCAAGACACACAAAGACCCCCCCCAAAATTATTTATCATGTTGCACAATGTAATAACTTAAGCAAATAAAATATTCTCTTGGTCATACAATTTAAAAAAAATCTACTTTCAGCACCTTGTGGGTTCCACAACCAAGAACCCTAAACGGAACAATTTTGCATAATTTTTGCTTTTACTTTGATTGACTTTATATACTTTTACTGAAGTAGTATATTCAAGCTTAATCTTTACATTTGAGTATGTTTAAATTGTGGCATTGCTAGTTTCTTTTAGTAGATTATCTGGATCTCTTCCCACTCAACTTATCAGTGACCTATTTTTTTAGTTTAAATACTGCAGAATTCATTGCACTCTGTTTTACCACTATGTAGGGTTCTGAATCATATCGCTAAAAATGCCTGTTAAACCATTGATGACTGACAATGATACCGTATGTAGATGTAACTTTTCTTTGACTTCAGAGAGAAACCTTGCTTGTTCTCCCTGTTTTTAAAAACAGCATGACAGACTGTACTATTCACAAGCTGTCCACCAGGGGGTGCAAGAGTGGAACAAAAGATAACGAGCCCAGCTGACTTTAATGTCCAATGCTTTCCCTGTAATCAACAGTTCTTAATGAATTGATTTTAACATACTGTGATGAATCATTATGAACCCAGTCAAGAGATTGTTTTCATTAAGTAAATACAGGGCTTGCTTCACAGTGTTAGTCATACTATGTGTGTAGTACAGACTGGATGTGACTCTTTCACAAAGAATCAGTAATGAGGATTCAGGTTATGACGCCTCCACTGCTGTACTTGTACAGGATCTATGGTGATGCACGCTTGAATTCTCTGCTCATAACTCAAGGACAGCAGTTGCATTCACAGCACTGCTGGAATGAGAAGTGACCGAAAAGAAATCATAAAGAGTGCAGGATGATGGATAGATGTGTCATAATCTCAGCTGGGGGATTTGCGTTACTGTGTTTACCTGGACAGTGTTTGTCAGTAAAAGTCACTGGGTCAGATAATTGAGTAAAAAGAGACAGATGGTGGCAGCATTTACTGCTGATTACATGGAGGTCATAAACTGCCTCTCAGTAGCTGGGGGTGTCAGGTCCAAGCCTATTAAACTGCCAGAGCCTGAATCTTAGAGGGCTGGGGAGTGGAGTGGTTTAAACAGCAGGCCAAGAGTAGACATCCAGAGCACACGCACACAATTTGTGTATCTTAACAAGGCTGCAAGGTTCATGTCTGGAACAGTACATGTAGTGTTTTAGCAACTTTTATACTCAGAAGACTACATCCTGCGGGACCTCGTAGTGCCTTTTATGAAAAGAGATCATCTTTTCATGTCATTGGAGTTGGCATTCTGTAGCGAGGGGCGTAGCTGCTGTCAGTCACACAGAGTAAAATATTCCATACCAGAGGCCTCAAGGCTACAGTAAAATTGCATAGAGTGGCTGTATGTGCACAATGCAGGAAATATAAATAGTATATGCTGATGTAGGGCCATGCGCAGTGTTGTGAATGACACGAGGACACAGGAGAGGCAATGTTCCTTCGCCAAACGCGCTGGACAATGCAAAATGCATTATTCTAACAAATGGTTTATGAAATCATCTAAGATTTATGACCTTATGTTAAGCCAGATGAAGAGGAATGTGAAAATAACCACGTAGTCCGAGTCTGCAAAACTCTGATTTTCAAAATAAAATGGGGCACTTCTTAACCTTCTGATAAAGTTTTGTGGGTATTTACTGGTGCTAAGATGCGATATTTGCAAGAGCTCAAGTCATACTCTCTGTGGCACATTGTAAATATAGATTACACAAAGCATTAGCTCTAATTGAATATATTGAGGTTTACTGCATTGCATAACTGGCTGACGATTTATCTGTGCATATGTCACCATTTGATTCTGCTCTGCATTCTGTTGCAGGGCTGCGCACCATTCATTTGCATTAGTCCGGTGTATTGGCTTGCCTGGGAACGGCTGCTGTGAAGAGTGTTTACTGATCACGCTGATGTATTTGTCCACCAACTCTGCAAGACAGACAATCAATATTCCAATTACAGGTAGATTTCCATCCTTGCACTGTAGAATAGTGAGCATCAGTCAATATCTTTGTCAAAATGATTGCCAGTACATAGGGGGAAAGTAGAAGAAGAAAGGAAAAAGGAAAGGTGTTGCAATAATTTTATATTTACATGTTAGAAAACCAGACAGCAGTTGATAAAATGTAAATCCTCACCACTGCTGAATAGTTCTCCAAGCTATGATCTAAGATATGCAAAGTTGTAGCCAGCTTTGAATATTACAAGGGTGTTCCCATCAGTACTAAAAACAACACCACATTCCTCAGGCTTGCAGAATGCCTAATTTTACATTTACAATAGTTATGGTTTCCATTTATTTCTTCTATTTCCAGAATAGGTATTATTTTAAAACAATTATAAACCCGTTTAATTAAATCTTTGTTTTCTGCTTGTTTTATTTACTTTTTTTGGCTGGACTTTTACTAATCTTGGCTCTGTATTTAACAGCCATTGTAATATACACTGTACCTTTCTTTTAAAAAATCAATTAACAGACTTATATTTAAAAAAAAAAAAAAAAAAAAAAAGGTAAAATAAGCCAACTATGTATCCCAAATGGTTATCCACAACATTTTAACTAAGCGTGGCCTCAGTTATATTGTTAACATTTAAACATTTTCCATTTTCTGTGACCTGTGGACTGGATGTCCTTTCAATCTGTATGAATGATACTTCCACAGATTTTTTAAATTGTTTTTAAATAATTACATTTTACCACCTAATAAATGTCTATTTGTAGAAAGTGTAACAGGAACATGTTGAAAATCCTCCCCTCAGGAGTGAGTTCCCAGACTGCACGTATTCAGTCCTTTAGAAATATTTAAAGATGTGTCCCATAACTGTCGTTAACATGTAAGGATATGTCACGGTCTGATGCTATATATGTAAAACAATTTTTTCAATGATTAGTTTTTGTCTTAAAATTACCTTAAATTTACTGGAATTGTACTTTCTCTCCAAAATAACAAACACATTGGCCACTTGAAATACATATTGCTGCATTGTCATTCTATCAGGTATCCTGTTTCATAACATTTTTCAGCCTGAAAGCGCTGCAATCCTGCTTGGGTGGTTTTCCTGTTGCACGCTTGTTGTCAAATGTTGTTAACATGATGACAAGGACATCCTGTGCCGCCTCCTCTCTGCTGATGTGTGTCTGTTCAGCTTGACTGGCCTGTAATGAGGAGATGGAGCCCACTCTTTTTCAATTAGGACTGAATACAGAGTCAGCCAGCAGCCCTCCAACTCAATCACATCAGAAGCTTTGCTTACTGTCTCGCTGCACTCTTACTCAACTCTATTCACACCACAGTAAAGTGAGCACAATCACCTGTCCGCGCTCTGCAGTTCTACAGTTGGAGGAGATAAAGGAACCCTGCATCAGCATAATCAAGTCCCACTGCTGTTCTGGAGGGTGCTAGTCCAAAATGAGCCCTGTTCACTGAGTCTGACCTGCCAGTGCAAGTTTAATGCTCTCTGATCCCCCTTCAGTCCACTGGCATTCACCACCATTAAATTCCCATCTTGCTTAGCTAGGTGCATCGGACACTAATGGAGACTGACTCTCCCCATTTGCTTTGTGTCCCCCATTCATTTCCTCCAGCTACTACGCGGGTGTCCAAATGGAGAGAGGGCGGGGAGGAGTGCTGCTCTTAAAGTCAAGACCCATTCATGATCGTCTGGATCATCCGTGGATCGAGTGCCGCGGTCGTATCTCTTCTTCTCCTCCCCTTGCCTCTCTTTCCCCAGGCACAGATTGGCCTCACATTAATGTTGATTAGCGGAGTGTGAGGGGAAGTAAGCACACATCCAGAGGAGGCACTCCTTGTGAATAAATATTTGTTGTCCTTGTTTGGATAGTGAGGAGTGCTTTCTCTCTGCCTCTTATGCAGTACAGTGTCTGTCTGACCCTGTGTTTGCATCTGCGGTCTGGTTTGCATTAGAGAATTTACAAAAGCTTGTTTCTCTGAGGTTATGTGCACACACTGCATTTATTCTAGTTTGCGTGTTAGTGCATAATTCTTATGCACTCCTCATTTATAAATCATAAGTGGGGCAGTAAGACTTCAAGTGATTCTCTCACACACTTACACAATGCACTGCTCTTTGAATCACAGTTGCAGAGGAAATTAGGTCAAAATACTGTATGAAATGTAAGCTTTATTAAGTACAACAATTATATATCACAGAACAGGTGCACATGTTTTTGATTTTCAGTAGCAGCACCCAAAGCATTGCAATTTCCCTTTTCAAGCACTGGAGAGAGACTCTGTGCAGAACACTCGCCGGCAGAGCTACTGTAAGTAAGCAGAGCAGGGATTGGTCCACAGCTCTGCCACTCAAACTGCAAATACTCCCCGACTTCCTCTGTCCTCCTTTCCTGGTGCAGCCTGGGAGGAGGGAGGGGAATGGATCTTTTCTGTGTGAGTCGCCGGAGCTCCCTCAGCCTGCTCCTTACCACCTGTCCTTGACTTCCAGTGCTCAGACGAGACTGAGAGGAAGCTGTGCCGCTCACTCCTCCCTCTGGCTCCTCTCTGTCTGTGTTTATGTGAGCGACTGCATTGTTATTATTTTTTTTATTTTTCACTCTGTGTGTGGCTGTTTCTTTCTACCTGTGGTGCTTCAGTGGAGTGTCGAAGAGAGGAGCGTTTGTCCTCGGCCGGTGGAGCTCTGATGGGAGGCAGTGCTGGCTCTGGCTGGGACTGGGGATGCTGAACAGGGGGAGGGAGGGCCTGTTTGAGCTGGGACAGCAGCTCCAGCAGCAGGGGGAGTATCAGGCCGCCCTCCACTGCTTCCTCAGCTGCCTGCTGGGACTGACCCATGTGCAGAGCTTCACCTCTCTGCCCAACTGCCTACACCAGGTGAGCCAGATGCCGGAAGACTGGGCACACACACATACAGAGAGAGAGTCAAAACATTTACTCTCTTCTTTGTCTTACATCTACAACATGCATGTGCATACGCATTACATGCATGCACAGAATCTGCAGTATCATCTATTTGCACTGATGTATAGACAAATTAGTACCACTTCTCCTTTGGAACCTCATAAATTATCACACACCACAGGACACATTCAACCTTGATGTCACCAATGTCATATCTAACAGCACAGTCCATCATGTGTCCCTGTGTTGACACTGTAAGATCATTTCAGTCTCAGTAGGAGTGATGATGTGCATGCTGCTCAATGTGGTATCGGATGCAGAACTAACATACAACAACAGCTTCATTAGGCTGCTCACATTGTTAAAAATACTCCAGTTAATGTCTGTCCCATTGTGCGAGGGCTATGATTTGCTATTTTTGAGGTCACAGGCTTTATGGCACTGTTTCGCCAGGCCAAAGATTTAGCAGATTACATAGTGGAGTCCTTTGTAAGGCTCTCCAACAAAGGCAAGGCTACAATTATAATTCTGTTGAGTAATGTCAGAGAGAATGTCCCTGATGTCAAAACAAAGCCTCTACTCCAGAAGTTTGGAACGTGTGGCATGATGTTGACCAGAACGGCGGTGCTGTGAGGAAAGCAATTACTTGTTATGACAGAACATGACATCATGCATGCAAACAACCTGGGAATTATGTTGGAAATACATTTTTTTGTGATAATTATTAACCATGTGCCTTGTCTGTGCTTTACAGATTGCAGAACTCTTCATCACTGAAAAGAATTGTATCCTTTACAAACTGAGGGAAAAATCTCACACACTTTAACTTTCAGCATCCCTTCAGGGCTGTGTGTGCGGGTTAGCAAGCAGGCTAACAGTAAAACTAGCATTCTCTTTCTGTGAGGTGACATATAAAGCATTGTCTGTGGTGGAAGGTGTGGTGAATTCCAGCACAATGCGGGATGAAGACCCTTTATAAGAAGCAGTGTAAACTGAGGGGGATGAGTGGATGTCTGTGGGCGAGTTCATAATAACACATTTGTCCCAGAATGCCACACGTTTTGTGTGCAGCTCAGGCTATGTGTCTGTCTCTTAAGAGGATTTGTAGGCTCTTATCTCGGCACAACAGAGTGGAAGAGCACTAATTAACCTGCATCTGCACTGACTAGCCTGTTCATCACCACTTCGCTGCTTCTATAAACTATAGCGCTATAGGACATAGAGATAATAGAGAGGTGTTACGTTTCAGGATATATTACTGCTGTGGCTCTTCTCCCCGTTACTGAGACACTCCAACACTTAACTTGCCAGCTCAGGTTATCTACCTCAGCAAGGCTCTACCCCTTACTGTCCATTTTCCAAAATAGGTCGATTTGCTGAGCTTCACTTCATCAATAGCTATCAGGAAAGCCCCTCCTCAGCACGAAATGCTATCCACCTAAGTGGAGGGGGTTAAATCATTTGACATACAGTACTTTATTGCATAACGTCATTAATAGTAATGGTGTCATGTCATGACAAACTGTGGCCTTTTATGTATGGTAGAGTTACCATGTTCCTTTGTTTTACTTCTCCTATAATGTTACAGCCATGGAAATGGAACTGCATCCTACATTGTTTAGTAGCAGAGAGAAGCACTTCATAAGAGTAATAAAATGTTTAAATTATGTATTCCCATGGCATCATAAAACACAATTTAATTCACGTTATCATATCATAGTAAGTATCTGATCTTATGACTATAAAACCTACAATATATCATATTTTGCAGCTGGGGTCGCTCAAGAAAAATGATAACAGAAGACAGACTTTTGTTACTTTGTTTGTAAACCCCATATGTTCTCCATACAACCCCATTTTACAACAAATATTTGTAGTTAGCGGCGCCCTCTTGTGAGCGTAGCAATCAACGCGAAGGAGGCAGTTATGTTATGGAGTGAGTAAGCCTGGGAGGAAGCTGGAAACGGAGCATAAGGCATAAAAAGGTTATAAGGAAAACATTGTTATATGAAGAAGCATAGCTTAACTTGTATTCCTCACATTTTACATCACAAGGTAACTACATCTCTTCCAACATGTACAGCTACTTCCAGCATTTACATTCTTATTTTGTTAACTATTTTTAATCAATTTCTTACCATGAACACCTTACCATAGGCCTTTCTGGCCCAACATTGGGGAAGTAGTTTTGTGCCTAAAAGTAACAAATCTGCTGCTGTTTCACGAAGATAACTGTTACATTTATGCAGTGGTGTGAAGGTAGTTAGAGGTAAGTGTACTACCAGGAAGATGGGCTTTTAGCTTTTGTAATCCCTTTTTACCTTACCTACCCTTTTGGCTGACACGTAGGTATATTGTAAGCTGGCAGAAAAAGAGGCGGGTATACCTGTGTATACCCTCCACTACACTGCTGCATTTATGTATGAGGATGTGTTCCTATTTTTGGAACACTCCTATTTGAAAGTAGGAACAGACCAAATATCAGGTAATATGGTTTGGAGGACTTGTTGGAAGTAGTGTGGAATCATGGGAGTTGTTGTCTTTACCACCTTCTCAGGGTTAGGATTCCTTCAGAGTTCATCATTCAGGATGTTTTTGCCAGTAGTGGTATTATCCACATAATTATTCAAAACCAGTAAAAACACTGAATAAAGTTGTTAAAAAAAATTTGAGATTCTCCTACGCGTAGGCGCTGAACTTTTGTTCAGCTTGTTTTTCTGATCCAGGTGTCTGATGGCATCAGTTTAAAATATATAGTTAAAAGTCAAGATTGCAACCAAATAACCAATTTATGAAGCTTCGGGCAGACAACAACAATGCTTACGCATGGGCAAAGACCATATAACACCATTGACAATCAATGAACTGTAATAGCAGGAATAATGGACCGTTCACATGATTGAAATTACGTATTTCTCTAGGTCTGACAGTTGTTGGAAGAACAAATGGAAAAATAGAAATGAACAAAATATGTAATATGGAACTAAACATTTTAGACATTTTAATTTGGGATAGTTATATATTATATATTTCATATTTAATAATATTATTGGGCACATAGATCATATGTGTGTGGTCATTTTATATAAAATTTGAATAGCAGAGCTGCTGCAATTCCTTCAGTAATTCTCCTGAGCATTATGAGGGCTGAAGCAGGGATGTTGTGGTTTTTGCAGTGGTCCTCCAGGGAGGGAGGTGAAGGGTCAGTGTGCTCAAACTGGAAGAAGATGTGGGAACTTGAAGTTTCACACAAGGGTTTATGAACATGGAATTTTCAGTGTCTCCACACATTTTATCCATGGGGGTCAAGAACAAATTCACAAGAAACAAAGCTGAATTGACATAGTCAAGGTTTGATGCATTGTTATCAGAGCTGGCAGTATATACAAGTGACCTTTGTCCAAAGCCAAAAGATATTTTGGCTGCTGAGTGTTTACTGATTCCTAGAAAGCATGCTGACCATAGATCCACATAAAGTTTTTATATACCATGTTATCTGAACCAGATGATTTGGCATTACCTCCTTTTTATGGTGGATCTGCAGACCAGATCGAGTAAACTGCAGCTGATTCAGGGAAGTACATATATAGTGCAGACTTTTTGAAGTGGGGTTTTATGAGGTACTCATCAAGTCAGTGTGTTACTTGTACATAGCGGTCCGCACCTGCAGTGTGGAAAAGAAGGCTTTAGTACTGACGCAGAAGCTAAGAACTGCTGGGACTGGGACAGTAGCAAGGCGTGCTTCAGCCAGCTTGAGAAAAGGTCCCACCAAAAAAATCTAACACCTCAGGTGTACGGTGGATAATTTATACCGCTTTGCCCTGGGAACAGAAGCTGTTATATCTGTCTATGTCACCAGGCTCAAACTATGGTCATTTTACCTTGCAGAAGATTTTACCTGCAGCAAATCTGAACTCACTGTTCTTTCACCAAAGTCACA
>JAOWBC010000248.1:12867408-12881977 GCA_028566105.1 Hypoplectrus providencianus | reverse complement strand
AGATGGAGGTAGAGTGGAACATACATTCCCTCGAGGGGACTGTGTGAGGTCCTTGTTGTGGCATTATTGTGGTCCAGCCAGGCTAAAAATAGCAGACAGAAGTAGTAGACTGACCTTTGATGATGGCTATTCCCCTAATCCTCCCTCCCAGATGGTCCACCTCACACTCACCCTATTCCCTGCTGCCAGGTGGCTCCCAGGAACTGGGGCAGGTATAATGAATCTCTAATCATCCTGTGATCTTAAGATTCATTCAAAACAAATATGTTGTATCGTATGCACTATTATCCAAAGGAGTTTCACTTTATTATTAAAAATGCAACACTGTCATTACTCTGCCATTTCTAACTCTGCTGTACAGTTAATATTTTAGGTGTACATCTACTAATAGCTTTTCAACATGCACCCATTACTACCCATCATCTTTCCAGTGGTTCTCATTCGAAGAAAACATTTTTAAATTTTAATCCTGTGTCTTCTCTTTGAATCCTGTCCTCTTCCTTTTGTGGAGGACCATGCATAAAATGAGACTCTATAATTGCAGTGTGTCCAGGTTTCCCTGCTGGATCTGTGGCTTGCCTTTTCTGCAGTACTCACATTCTCCAGGTGACAAAATGAAGAAAGCCAGCTGCTGTGCTTCTCAGTTTCAAGCTTTAAACATGAAACATTTTGCCCATCTCAACAGCTTCAATTTAGGAAATGAAGTTATTTTATTCCATTCTAGATATGTAAACTTATAAATAGCCAGTGTAACCAGAGTGATGAAAAGCAAAATACCTAGAATGTAATTTATAGTGTTTTACACATGAGAGATCTGGTGTTAAGTAGGACATTTAGACAGGCCGGGCTGTGTTTATTTTAAGCATTCTCTTTCCCACTGCTCTTTAAATTCACCTGACAAGCATCAGTGGTGTCATTTTACAGTGGGGTGGACTCTCAGTACGCAGAATGCTTTTGACAAAGTGAAGAGGCTCTATTTATAGGCTGCTTTTTATAGAGTCTTTTCATGGAAACAAAAGTAGCATTCTGATCAATCAAAAGGATCAGGTACTAAACACAAAAACAACAAAACTGAATTAGGGATATAATATGATGTGCTACAATGAGGTGTAATCAAAATGCTGTGAGAATCAGCATCTGTAACTTGTTTTGCATGGCACTGGCTTTGATTGAAATGCAGTACAAACCACAAACAGCAGATAACAGCACAAAAGCAATGACGCAGACAGCAGTGGTTCAAATCTGTATTGCAAAATCCAGACTGAAAGATCAACAGTGTGCTTTGGATTACTACACGATCTGTTTGCCTGGAGGGTCATTCACAAGAGGGGGGGGAAAAAACAAAACAGAAAACAGCACTGAGCTGGAGAACAAGGCTTTTTTTAACTTCAACAACTGACTAATCCTGTTGACAACTGAGACTGATCCTTCACCTATATAAACAGATGAGAAGGCCCTCCAGTTCATCCAGGCGGAGAAAATGTTCTATGAGGTGGCATTGATCGAGCTCACGGCTCTTCAGGGGAGCACAGGCAAGTGATTCTGACATTAAGTTATGGATGAATGGTTCTGGAGATATGCTGCAAATGTATATTTAATGTTACAAGTACTTTATGGATAACATACATTCTTGGATAAGTCAATATAATTTGACTTTTAATGTTTTTTATGTTAATGTAATATTTTCCTTACAGTTTCCTGGGAAAATATATGCTGTTCGGCTAATTTTAGGTAGAAATTAAGATGGTGTTAATTAGTGCACATCAGATCATCTTCTGACATTTGTTGCAACGTATTGCAATGCTATATAAAATTCAGTATGTGAAAAGTTTTTTGTTTTTGTTTATTTTTTGTAAACAATAAATTTGTAAATGAAAATTTACTCGAGCTTAGCTGGAGCTCTTCTTTTAAGGAAACTTCTGTAAAAATGTATAACCTCAACACAGATAAAGTAACAAAACTACTCTTAAAGTATGTCTCTATTATCCCATAATCATAGCTGTCATTAACACTGGAGATACTGGGGACATGTCCTTGGCACGGTTTGTAATAACAAAAACAATAACAATCCAATCTAAATATAGAAACAACAAATCTGCATAGAACCCCCAAAAAACATTGTTTTTAAAAAGAAGTCCCCCTTCACCTACTGAATCTAAAATGACCCAGGAATGTGCACACACTGAGCAGTTGCAGCAGGATGTGATGCATTTGGATGACTCCTATTTTTGCCATCCACATATTTCTGTATTGTGTTGAAGTAGCCAAGGCTATGTCTCTTTTTTCCACTGTGTCAAACAAGTTCAGTTAATCTGATGAAAACATTTTTAGATGAAAAATGCAGATAAAAGTATGTATGGTACTGAGCCCTCAGACTGTTAAATAATTCTCTGCATGAAAAACCTGTTTTGTTTTGAATTCCTTACTGTCAACTTAAGTTGAACCATTATGTGCTTTGTAGATTGCACCCTCACCCAGATTGGGAAATCAGTCTTCAGACTCTGGTGGCTTCATGAGCTTATGTCGTGTGAAAACAATATAAACATGGCAAAGAAGATGTTATGTATCTGTTGCAAAGAGGTTTCTTTTGTCTTGACTTGAAATACTGGGAAGGGTGAAGTAAAATAGTGTGGAATCTAATTTTATTGTTTATGTAATTTTCAGGGTGTTAGCAATGCACCAGATGCTCTGAAGCTGTTAAGTGGCTGACAAGCTGTTTGTAGCGGGCAGCTCTCCAAAGTGACTTGTGTGTAACCTGTATCTAGAGACTAACCTCTGAATGATATATAGACTTTTACACAATACGTTCTGTAACATCCCAGCAATGAATTCTGTTAACTCATTAAGCCAATATCTAATGACGTCCCATTTTTACTCAAGTCCATCTTTGTTTACAATATACCTGGTGGAGCTTTAAGCAGGCATTCACAGCGAGGCGGCTCATTCATCACCTGCTGCTGCTCCAGACGTCTGCCTCTTCCTCTGTGTCTGCTGCTGAGGCAGCAGCGCAGTGTAGCGTGGGCACAGTGGAGGAGAACGGGGACAGACGTAGTAGAAGACAAATGGCCACACTTTGTGCTATCTCATTAGGAGCTGTGTGTCGCTGTAGAATACTGAAGCCCCTGATTCAGCACTCACTTCAATTGAACGCCAGACTTCTTCAGAGGCAGAGCTGGCACTATGGCTGCAGCTTACATGCCTTCTCTCTCTCCCCAGTGTGTTTCTCATACATATCCATCTCACTGTTCCCCAGCTGACAGCTCACATAATTGGCATTTTGTGGTTTCTGTAATGCAAACAAAGGTCTTTACCTGTTACAATGATTTGTTTGCACTTGCTTGTGGAATGGATTACAAGCTAAATTCATTTCCACCTCCATTATTATATGTGTGTGTATGTGGTGTGTACAGTACATTCTGTATGTTTGTTGTGTGTCACCGTGTGCCTGCATGTGTCTCGGTGTTCCAGTGGGCGTGGTGAGTGTGTTGTTTGACTCCCTTATCCGCTCTCTCCTGCCCTTATCTCTGCTCTCTTGTCTCCAGTCCTCAGTTGGCTCCACTCTGCTGTTCAGGCTTAAAGTCCACCGCAGTGCCAAACCAGCTGATAGCCAGACACCAGGGCTCTTTGGGCTTTATTTGTCCAACTCTGTGCAGTGGTAGGGAGGTGAAGGGATCGGAGGACAGAGAGGAGAGAGGGACAGATAGATAGACGAGCCGAGGGAAAACTGGTGTGGTAGCAGGCTGACTGTGATTCCATGCCCTGTGTTTGTGTAACAGGGCCTCAGGAGGAGGCTATGCTGGGCTCTGCAGGATGGACGACCCCAGAGGAGCTTTCGGAGCAGGCCTCCCAGGCACAGCACCTCGAACGGCTGGCCCAGCTCTGCATCATGAGCAAACAGTAGGTAAAACTGTGTCCTGCTGTAGCTTCTGTTGTGGTGTAATTAATGAGGCGTTACATGTTCGGTGAGTGTAAGGGCTCAGTGGGCTCATCAGGAGGGAATTTATAGTGGAGTAGATTCACTTTTATGACTGTTTTATCACCAGTTTTTTATAGAGTTAAAGTAATGTGTATATATATACATTTATCAGCTAACAGATCTGAGGTGAAAATGGTGCTGACTTCGTTTTAACAAAGCACACCATTTGTTTGCACTTGTTTCTGTTATCAGCTTTATTACAGCAGCTTGCAGCAATAAAAAGCTCATTGTTTATAAAAGTCAAACCCTGAGTTTAGCTTTACCTCCGACTGATAGAATCTTGTGATAAATAATTTACTTCAAGTTCACTGAAATGAATATTTGGCTTGTTAGGGTACATTTTTGTGACAGTTTGAAAAACCCACTTTTAGGAATTAATCACTTTTATCTTTGATCTCGTTTGTCTTGTTTAAAATGATTTGGACAGTGATGTAGAGAAGAATGAGCAATATGTGGTTATAGACAAAAAATGCATCCATGTCAAGTTGCACGTAGCCTTTATGGAATGGAAATTTTTCGGACTGGATAAACTCCGGCTCCAGGTCTTTTTGGCTAGAGTTGAATTTCCTTGTAGATGTAGAGAAAAGAGACACCGCACTCTCTGTGAGTGTCACAGAAGGAACACCTTAACTGGATCTGCTGTCTCCTGTTGCAGGGGTCGCAGCATGCACCTATTTTCTGTGCCTCTGTTGTCATTGTTGGGATTAGGCCATTTAACCTGATTGCCAGAGAGGGTGACAGAGGGTGGAAGGTTTGCTCAACAGAGCGCCGGTCACGGTGCTTCATTAATGCCAGGAGCATACAGTAGTTAAACTTAAATGAGATGGTACTGATTGTGCATGGCCGAACCCAGAGGCTTTGGTTTCTGGCTAAATAAGAACAAGCGGGAATGTGATTCTACTCTTTGATCTTTTCTCGTAGACTTTCCCTGTTGGACTATAAAAGTTGTATAAATTGAGGCACATAAAAAACACAAACTATCTTTGGTTTCCCTAAGTGAGGGAATCATTTTAATGCCCTAAAGCTCCTACTACCTCCACCATAAGCCTCAGTCCCAGCCTCTCTGCTAGACAGGAAGTTGTAATGCTCTCTGAATCTTTCAGCAATGTCGTAGGAAGTCCTTTGGGCCGGCGAAGGGCTTTTCTGTCTTTGCCGATCAGATGTCCCCTGAAAAGGACGTTCTAAAGCAGTGTAAACTGACACCTGGCCATTACTAATTGAAGGGAAGTGTGGGTTTGGAACAGCGAAGCCGACATCTGTCACACTAAACAGAGCTTGCTCTACATCTATAGGCAACACGTGAGGGTGTGAGGTGGATGAATGTCCTTGGCTGACTTTCCAGGGCAGATATGAGCGGAACAGCTGGCAGATTCTCAGTGTACCACATCACGTTCATCAAGCTTAGCACTAAGCAGCGGCAGGGCACAAGTCAGTAAACCAACCTGTGGGCGCCATGGCCTCGGTAATTCACCCTGGAGAATAGAAAGGGGCAGTCAGCGCTGGCAGAAATAGAAGGTTTCCACTTCCTGCATAAGACGCCTGAGCACCTGCAGCCCGGCTCTCCAGGTCTAATCACAGCACATGCATGTTTAGATTTGTCATGTGGCTGAAATGGATACTCTCATCTGGCAGTGTGCACAGGCCACTACATTTGATTAAGGTCAGGTGTTGTTGTCTTTGGAAATATTTGTGTTTGAATGACAGAACAATGTACAGAGGTACACTGAATCGGATAATTGATCTTGATGTCAATTTTAATAAAGAGAATTTTTTTTTTCAGCATGATAAAATAGAACTTAACAATTTATTTTCCTGACACTTCATATGTAATTCTTTAGTGGAACACAACAGCTCATACTGATACGTTAAGTACATTTTGGAATTGGTATGGTAGCCAAAACAGTAAATATATATAAATAAAGTACCCAGTAGGAATCCAATACTTTCATAATGAGTAATGTCCCATTTATTTTAAAATACTGAAATACTTACAGTATATATTACTTCTAATTTCCTCTTAAATCTCAATTTTGATCTCACTAGCACTACATTTAAGTACCAGGAAGAATCCCTGAGTAATCTAATATGTATTTGCAGTCATATGACAACATAACACTGTGTCTTTTGAGGCATTACATGCTTAATATCAGGAAATAATATTATGCATAAAATTACACTCCTCTGCGAAAGAAAATAGCAACTGTAGTGTATTTATTTAACAGTGTGATGTTTTTCTCCTTTCAGGCCTCATCTTGCTCTAGAATACAGTGGGAAGGTATGTGCGCCATGCTCTTTGCTTCCTTTCTAGACATTTGAGCAAATAAAATATTTTATTGCACTCTTGTGTCAACTTGCTGTCTGTTAATTAATCTTTCAGGCAGCAAAGATCCACCAGAGGGCCTTCGGTAATGACCATCCCATTACAGCCAGAAGCCTGGAGCTCATGGCCACTGTCTATGCTGAGATCGGCAAGACTGAATATTCAGGTAATCACTCACCTGGGATGTTGTGAGGACAAACTCACTTACCGGATGCAGATTAATAGACAGTAAAAAAAACAAACACGGTTGCATTATATAATTTGACATTCCGTCAGCCTGAGGGTGGAGACCTGGCTCTTTGTGAGGCATGACGGGAACAGTGATGTTAATCTTGAGAACAAGTTATCTGCCTTTTTCTTTAGAGAGCAGCAGGAATCTGGTTTAAAGCAACTCAGTTAGCCTTTAAAAACCATGTCAAACTGTGAAAACGTTAAATTAATAAACACTAGCAGTCATGTCGGACATAAGAGTGCTTTTATGCGGAGCAAAGAAGAAAAGCAGCTTTGTGACAGTTTGAGGGCACTGTTTTGTTGTACAGTACGTATGCTTGGCTTGCAACACTCTCTGAACTTTGCGTTTTTTTTTGTGAAGATTGCTGTGGCGTAAAAAGCAAAATGCACAAACCGGCCTTGTTGTTGAGTCAGCTTTCAGAGGCAGTGGTGCTGAACGGGGCTGGCTACATAAAGACAGGAGTGTGCAGCATATACAGACCAAGATTTACAACACTCCCTGTTATTCACCTTAGATGGTCTGAACGTGTTTGGTGAAACGGAGAGAAAGTGAAGGGTCAGAGAGCGGTTGTGGTTGTTGTTGCTGATCAGGACACACAGGAGTCTCTGTGAACTACTTGCGACCTTTTATTTTGTATTGTATACAGAGGAATCCTCCTTGACCCGCAGTAAGACGCTTCAACAGAGGCATGTTTAAATGATTGCAGCTCTTGTACCCTGGAAACCGTTCAGTGTTAACTGGGTCACTCACCGTCGCTCAGCACACAAACTATTTATGTCTGAATTAGTATGTCAGCTGGTACGTTGTCAAACAGTATGTGCTAACATTTTAAAACTATAAATAACCAAAGTGCTAACTACCTTGGGAATGTATGAAAATATATACAAAATGATTAGGTTGGTGAGGGCTGTTTTAAAAAAGCTAATAATGTCTCACAACTTTAGATAATAGTGTTGAATTGGTGCAAAACGTTTCATAATCTAACAATAAGTTTTAAGTGGTGTACTTGTTTGAACAGAGTTTGTCAAGTAAATAGTAATTTTCATAATATACAAAAATATATATACTTTAGAAATTATGGAAATACATAACCAGACAAAGGGGTTCAACTCAGGACAACACAAAAACAAAAATACAATAATAACCCAAAGATATGACCTTTGACTGTATGTCTGTTGACTTCACTTCAAAAACAAACTTGCTAAATAGAACTGAGAAACTTAGGAATCCTAACCCATCAAGTCCAAAAGTTTCACAACCTTTGTTGGCCTTAGCCAGAGCAGCATCTACCCGTCCTATAAAAACTCAACCTGTCTGTCAGGAATGTTTTTATCTGTGCACACAGTGTCTGTACAATGGTCACCAAAAATAGCTTCTAATCGATGTTTGCATCAGGCATTGTGTATGAATATACCCATGTTAATTTTATTAATATTAAAACATATCTTGTTGTATTAAAACATAATTTAATCTTGTATTTTCAAAAACAAAATAGTGCTCACTTTTTCTACATGTACTGTGTGTGTATCTGACAGTAACAGACTGATTAACCAGCTGATTAAGGCAGAGAGAGACTGATTCATCAGCCACTGTCAATAGACAGAACATAGAAAGTTAAGAGGAGAAATGGCAAAAAGACAATACAAATGAAGGGGCAGCCAGACTGAGCCTGTCTTACCTCCTTTTTAGCTTTTTGGGAAATCTTTTTTTTAGAAACTGTGATGAGATCAAGGAAAATGTAATGTGATGAGGGCAAATACAAAGCTTTTAGAGCAAGAGCATCAGGGAGGAAAAACAAGTGAAGTGAATTTATTTGTCCACTGTTGTGTCAGTGTTTTCAGGTCACTAAGCAGTAATCTCCCTGGCGCCGACAGAGTTAAAGCCGGCGTCTTCTCAAAGACAAATTTGCATGTTTAACTTTGTATATTTACCTACGCCTCATTGTCTTCAGAGCAGACTGCTGAGACACAAACTAGCTCACTTCTCATGTGAAGTCATGGTTCTCTCACTAGACTCCCTGGGCCAGTGTGTGTCTGCACTGTCCAAACGCTTCGCTGCTGCTGAGTCCATCAGAGACACCGTCAACTGTATTCCTCATTCCCACCGGGAGAAACACTCAGAGGTCCGCCACAGAAAGGACACCCACCACCAACAGGAGGACGCACCAAAACTTAAGGTAGAGTTATCAACACTGCAGCCTGCTCCATGGGATTGTTCAATATCGAGCTGTGAGTTAACCATCTTTGACACGTATCAGAAGCGAGTGATACTCATCCTGAGCTGTATCTCATGCAGGTAACCAACGGCAAAGTCCCCACCTCTATTTTAAAGAGGCCAAGTCCTAACTACGGGTCAGACACAGAACCCAACCACAGACGGAAAGGCGAACGGAGGGTTCGATTCAGGGAGCCAGAGACCACAGTACATGGTGAGTAGACAGACCAGTGCACAGTTAGAAGCTCAGGCACAGGTGTGACTGAGCAACCAGAGAGGAAACTCTGCCCTCTGGTGCTTTTACACCTTGACCAAACTGCAGCCTGTCCCTGTCAGCTCAGCACTTACTGAAGCGTGGATAAGGGAATGCATTCATACAGGAACAATATGAACATAATTTGGGGTGTTTACAAAAAATTTCTCAGAATTTGAGCAATCCCAGCTTGTAGAGAATCCCTCAACCCATAAATAACAGCAGTGTTTGCCCTGCACTTGGCAGTAAACAGAAAGGACAAAATGCATTACAACATCCTGAGATTGCATCGTAAACTATTGTCCTTCGGGGATTGTGTACTATTTAAAAATAATGTAATGCTGCGAGACTCCCAAACACGAGCAAGTGATTTACTCTTGGTAATTAATTATGCATGCAAATGAGGCACCATGGAGTCTGTTCCAGAGAGATAGTGGAGTCTAAGAGGGCCCAGCAGCTGGTTGGGAGCTGCTGTACATCACAGAGGTTGGCTCTTGTTGACTGACTGGCCTCTTTTCTGTCGGCTTCACAGACATTCCTTACTGTGACTGTTTAGGTGGTAAGTCCGTCTGAAAGTTCAGATCCACTCTGTTAATGTGCATGAGAAAATTCCAACCACACCACTTTTTTATTCTTCTTATAAGGTTTTCGGATTAAAATATGTGAGCGAGAAGTATAACAAAGAATTTAGGTGAATGTCAGAGGTTTAAATGTAATAAAGCTAAACCAATACATGTTGTGTTTTGAGTGGAGAAAAAAATCACTTATTAGCAATATGGTGGCTGATGTAGTGGAATTTTTAAGGTGAAGCAAAAATAGACCTTTTCTATGTGGATTTTGCACAGAATTTGCATCAATATGACTACATAGAGCTGCTGAAAAAAAGGCTATTTTGAATAACTTAAAAAAGAATATTTTAAATTATTTTATACATTTTATAATCCAATACTTGAGACAAAACCAGAGAAAATAATAAATAGAATGAAAATAAATAGCCATTATATGTTCAGTATCAATCAATTGCTCACATTTATTTGAATTATGTTGGCACATTCCAGGAAATGTACACACCAATACCAATAGATATCAATACCTATAGGTCTCTGTCAGCCAATAATGTTGAATTAAATGTCATTTCTGATTAACTTTGTTGCCTGCAATGCAAAATGTCTGTCACTGTCACCCTCCTTTTAAGTGTTAATACACAGAGAGCACAAGTTTGTGTGACATGCCTCCACTATGCTGTAGTCACATTTAATCTCACATCCAAACCCTCTTCTCCTCGCTTCCTGAGGTCATGACCTTGATGGATCCACTGTGCATGTGATTCAAATGCTCGTTTACAAACCAAAACTGTAAAAAAAGAAAAAAACAAATGGTTTCGTTTTTTGTTTGTAGCCTATGAATCAACACCATCTCGCCCCCACCTCGCCCTGTTCACTTGCCTCTTCCTGCTGATGTCATTCCTGGGCGTGGCCATGTACTGCACAGACCGGCGGCGCCCACAGAGAGTGTGCGAGGAGCTGGAGGCTGCACTGGCTGTCTACCTGCTGCATATGAAACAGCTTCTGTGGGGCTGCTGGATATGGCTGACCATGCAGTGACTGAAACCAACCACAGGTGGCGACATGGAGCCTCCTTTAATTTTTTCAGACCCCTCTTTTTTCCTATCTCTGAAGGAGCCCAGACCTACAACACCTCAGCCTTTTGGCCAGGCTCTGTACACGGTGGCGATGAACCACGCTCACAGTAACAAAGGGAAAATGTGTAATCCCAGAAATATGTAGCTTCCATGTCTGTATGTACATATGTGCTAAGGTAGTGGGCACGCCACTCCTTATTTAAATTATTATTTTGCACATCTGCAATGTTAATGCTCACATATACAGCTCACCTAATCACCATTCGATCTCTCAGTTCTTGTCACAGTCTATCATATGTGAGTGAATGTTTCCATGGAATGCAAATATTTATTTTGTTACATGATTTGTGTATATCAGATATTACACAGAACTGAATGTGTATATACGGTTCAATATACTAAGGACTATCACAATATTCAGCCTTGTAATTGCACATAAATGAATGTAGAGATGTTTGGAAACAGCTTTGATTGGCACAGCGCACATTGGAGAGGAGGAGGACGGAAGCACAAATGTGTGAACTGTTGGATAATGATGCAGGGCTGCATCCCTTCACAGCACCAGGTTGAATGACTAACAGATGAAAAACACCTCTTTCTTTACGGACTGTCTGGTCTTCTGTACGACTGACTGTCTTCAGCTGATTCCCATAGCTCCACCGAGGAGAATATCTGCAGCACAATGTTATAAATTCTCCTTATCTATCGTCAGAGAGAATATACTCAAACTGAAAGAATGCTAATGCTTTTGACAGTGTTCCTCTTTATAACCGCTAGAATCCCACAGAATATTCCTAATCCTAAATGTTATTTATTCTTCTATACTGTATATCTGCATCGGCGCAAATAACCAACTTTCAATTATTTTAGATTTTTTAACTTTTTGTTACCTGTTACATTTCTATTTAATAATAACAATAATATTCAGGTTTTAACCGTGATGTCAAACGCTCATCAGGCTTTGGACAAATGTATGGTTGGACACATACTTGCAATACATATAAAAACAAAATATAAAATTTCATCACTACTTATATGGCCAAACACAGAAATATGACAGAATCAGATTCTGTATGTTATTGTATGGATCCCTTTATGGAATGAAGCAAACAAAATGCTTACTACACAAATGGGTTCTAGGGCACAGCGATGCACATCCCACAGACCTCATTATGAGCAATAACACACATCACAGTTTCCAGTAAAACATTGTTCTTTATATAACAGGTTTCAGGGAACTCAGAAGGAAAGCATTGGATCTGAATGTCAAAGCAATATAAGGCTTATCACGCCGTATAGAAGACAGAAACACTCGACTCTGTACTGTCAAACTAAATTGTCATTAGCAATAAAACAATAGCCAGTGTACTCATGTCCTGCATATACACATTAAGCTTAGAAGCTGCATTTCACGGCTGTTCAAACGTTTATGGTCACTTTGAAAGAAGTGCCTTTATGGAGGGTTTCTTAGTTCCTACCGTTTTATGATTTCAGTTGTTTTGAATAAAACTGTCATTGCCTATCAAAGTCGAGCAGATGATTTGCCTTCTTTCTGTAATCTCTGATGATAACTGAGCATGTGATGTGTATGTAACAAGGAGAGAGATGCATGCAGGTACATTTGTGCGTCTATTCACAGTAATACAGTATATATTGGTTTGTAGCCTATAAGGAGAAGCCTGAGTTACTATATGGCACAGAATAGGGTTTGTTTTTTATCTCACACAAATTGATAAAAAGCATTTTGGATTGGCTGCCTGACACATGAATGTTTGATCTACAATTTGTCATTTTTATAAAACACCTACTGATTAAAGGTGTGAATACACTGCGACAGCACACATCTTTTTACTTTGCTGCAGCATGCAAAGAATTTTCTCTCTGAGATGCAGTGCGCATCCTACCAGAAAATCCTTCCTTAGAACACATTTATTGGTGTATAAAACAAAATAACATCCCTTTACATCTAAAACCACCACCCTATTAATTTGTCATGCATTAGGTCCATGCAGAAGTTTCACAAAGACAACATGATCCATCGGCCAATCCGTCCGAGCCATTAATACTGTGTCATGAGTTGAGAAAAACTGGGTGTAAATTTCCATTAAATGGTTTAATACTGACAGAGCTGAGCTATGCTCATGTGTGTCGAAGAGGAATGCACATTAAGCTCCACAAAGCAGGATTCTTCAAGGATTAACAACCATTGGGAGATTTTTTGAGGGAAAATCAATTACCTTTGGAGAACAAAGCTAAAACCTTCCGTTTGATTCAATCCATGATCAATGGGAGCAAAAGCCAATTTGATTGTCTACAGAGGCAAACAGTGGTGTTTCTCATGGCAGGCGAGAGGGCTGTATGGTTAAGAGTGAGTGGGTGTGTTTGTGTGTTTTCTTGTGTCTAGATCAAGCCGGTTTTGAGGTCAGAGCTACGGCGTGAGGAACGACCGAGCAGCAGGTCCTTCTCGTGGATCAGGCTGTCCAGCAGGTCCTCTTGTCTGTAGTTGTGGTAGACCTTCAGGAAGGCCATTACTGCGATCCCGAGCCAGGTGAGCCAGGCAGCCCACAGGCCAAACTGAAGGACGGGAGGATATTATCATTAGAAATACGACAGAGATTCATGGTTTTGGTTTCATGTCTTTATCATGACCAATAGTCTTACCTGAGCTATAGCAAACTGGTCATAGAAAGCAGAGTTGTCCAGACCAAGTTCTAGATCAGTGTCCTGCAGGTCCTCACAGCTAAAATACAACACATCAGCTGGGATTAGGTCCACCACTCAACCATATGAGACCGTCATCTCGAAAGTTGAGTTTGTGTGCTGCTGTCTCACCTGCTGGGCATGGTCCCACCCTCAGTGACGGAGTCGCACCACATGTTGAAACCCACACTGACGATGGTGCTGGACAGGAAGACAGTGAACACCACTAGGGAGCTAATGAGCAGGTTGAGGAAGGCGTTGAAGATGGAGCTGCAGAACAGAAATCAAACAGGAAACAAACTGTGAAACCTCATTGTTTAAACACATTACAGCTATTAAGAAGTTCACGCATGACGTCTGTGATTAATGGTGTTCCTCCAGTCAAACATGAAAATAGTGACACAGGTTGGAAATACTGTATGATTTAGATTTTTCAAAGGCAACACAAGTGTATTCCCTCCATCTTTATAATGGAGGACGGCAGTGACTAGACGTTTTTACAGCCTCATTCTATAACAGCATCAAATCACAGTGTTTATTGCATGCAGTCTGACAGAACAGCGCGCATACAAGGGCGTAGGACACGGACAGAATGAACACATATACATTGAGCCGGTAATGGTATAGCATGAGCGTTTATGGTGCTCAGAGTTAACAAGTGAAGGATCACTCACTCGTCGTGTCCTTTGCACAGAAAGAACAGGAGCCTCCATGCCTGCACTGCGGACAGGATGAGGGACGCTATCCCAACAAAAGTGATGAAGCTGCAGGAGGACGCGGGTCCCCACTCCTCCACGATGAAGCGCTGCTTCGACACAGTGATGTTCTCATTTTGCCACATACCCCGCGTGAAAAGCAGACATTTCCCTCCAAAATCCTCCGTGTTTTCGGACAGAGGCACCACGGCGATGAAACCGAATACGAAGGCTAAAAAATAAAGGATGCACTGGGCGAAAATTAAATTATCCAGGGCCATTTTTCTGCCCGTCTCTTCTGCACTCTTCGTCCTGGAGAAACTGCGGCTGCGCGGTGGAGGCAGCGGTGAGCGGAGGCGCAGCATCCGACGCTCTGCCGCAAATGAATGAGCAGGCTGAGGCCTTCAGGGTCTCATCAGCATCTGCACGGGTGCTGCTGTTTGCAACTGCTTTTTTTTTTTTTATCATGTTATTTTGAAGATTAACCCCATAATATACACAGCTACAGGACAATTCGTCTGATACACAATACACAAT
>JAOWBC010000248.1:12855233-12867308 GCA_028566105.1 Hypoplectrus providencianus | reverse complement strand
TTATTATTATTATTATTATTATTATTATTATTATTATTATTATTATTATTATTATTATTATTATTATCATCATCATCCATAAATGTTCTAATTTACTGCTTTCTGGTTCAACATGGCTAAGAGCCCAGAGTTCACTGAAAATCAAAGAGTCAAGTCAGTATTCAAGCCCATCCTGATGCTGGATGGTGTCTGAGACAAATGGGGAAAACATCAGGTATGATTTGGATTCAGATTTCGTATATATTTATGTTTTCTTGTTTTCATGGCATGATCTAATACATTTGTAAAGTATTGTTTACGTCCACCACAGTGCTGAAGACAAATTAACAACATAAAATGACATGATAGGAATAAACAGAACCTTATGATGATCTATTGGGAAATTCCTAAGACATTAAAAAACTGAACCCAGCTGGGGATCCTGGTCCTGGTCTGACAGCATCACATGTTCTGTTTCAGTTTGTTCAAACTCTGAAACACAAACACTTAAATTATTTTTGTATGGCTACTATCATATTCTGTGTAACAGGAGATTTAAATAGAGATTTAAATATCCGTCTTTTCAAACTTTATATTCTCTAAAATAAAGAACTGTAGAATAATGTTTGGCTCAGTTTGTGCTAATGTTTAAGAAGGCAATGTTTACAGGTTAATAGTTTTTTGGTTTTTTTTATGATAGACTTGATACTGTAGGTACAGCTCCTCAGACAGGTTCATTCAGTGGGTTCAATGCAATCATGTCCTTGCCCGCACACACACACACAAACACACACACACACACAGCACTGCGCTCACAAATTAGAGTAATGGTTTGTTTATACATGGTGACAGTCCTTAAGGAAGGGCAGGTAGCTGTCACAACCATCTGACACGCTTCACTGAGCCCATCTGGTGAGCTGGCCAAGGTGTCTTTCAACCTTCCTTGGCCACCCAGCCTCAGCACCGCTCACAGTGCCCTCCAGTGGGCAAGGCACCTGCAGAGTCACACCCCTCTCATGCATGTTCTCAGTAGAATCTCTGCTTTTTAGATGACCAAAGTGAAACAGTAAAGTGGTCCGCTCCTTTAGAGACTCTAACTGATTCCTTTGTGCATCAGGAAATATGAATCATATGGAATATTTTAAAGCTATCCCATGCAACACAGAGACAAGTATTAATACCAGAGCTTTCCAGACATCAGGCAGCTATTTGTATCCATCATCTGAACTGCAGCATTTTGCATCCCCTGGCTCTCACATGATTTATGTGTCAGTTAGCTGCACCACAGCACTTTGATTTCCATGATGTTATCAGCTCTCAGATTAGCTTGAGTCACTGTATGTGCAGCCTTGGTTTGCTTTAAAGCACTATTAGATATTGTTACTTATGTGTCATTCTCCTCTGGCTTTTTTTTTTTTTTTTTTTTTTTTTTTTTTGCTTTGGCAGGTCTTTATTCTTGGGTGTTTGATAAATTGTACAGATGACTATTTCCTGTTAATAAATCACTTTGCAGTTAAGACCTTTCCGCTCATACATTATCATTGGAGTATGGTACTGTGTGTGAAACAGCATTTTCTCTTTTCTTAAAGAAAAAAATCAAAGCACAGATCAATAGGACAAAAAAAGAGAAGAAGCAACCAAAACTATGCTGGCATGCTGATGTTGTCTCTGGCTAGACGTCATCTGTAATCAGGTGCTGCCACACCTGCAAGGTCACAAGGAAAGACCTAACAACTCCGTAAGGCATTCCTCGGTGCACTAACGGGACATTACACGCACATCCACACCACAGAACTCTGAAACACACCTTTAAATAATACAGCATGTGGGGGCTCATGAATTGGGCACCCAGGGGAGACCCAGAGCAGAAGTGTGTCAAGCTGAAATATGTGTTAAGTTATTCACCCCCAGAACAAACCACAGAGGGAAGGGGGAGGAAGATGCTAACCCAAATGCAGTCCCTTGGCTCTGTGCAAACATAGGGAGCGATGGGCAGCAGGAAGCACTGGGTGGTCATCCATTTTTCATGAGGTGCAATGGCAGCAAAGCAAACATCCTTTTTTTTCCAGAAGAAAAAAACAGTGAGGGATCTAAAGTGCAGGACCGTTTTCAAGGACACCATCACTGCTTTTTAAATGTAATGCATTTATCTAAATAGACACTTTGTGACCAGATAGTAAAAATACACAATGTGATCTTAAATATCTATTTTTACAAATCATAAAAGTATTTAATAATTTATATTTATGAATAATTCCTGAAAAATTCTGACACGTGGTACAACACTGGATGGAAAAGGGCGTGGCAGGACAATGTCGCTGGGTGGGAAAGGTTTCTGCCAGGAGCAGCAGCAGCTGTCACAACAGTCCCACCACTGATTGATGAGGGGATGAAGCAGAGATGGATCACGTTAGGTGAAAAGTCTCTGTGATTATCAAGCTTTCCTTATGATCAGTGAGTTCATTTTGGTGTGAGGTCATCCTTACAGCCTCCAATACAGATTTAACTCAAAGTGTATGTGTCTGAATCAAAACGAAGATGCATGATGTTTAAAGATTCAGCGAATATATTTCACTTTGTTCCGTTCTCCAGGTGCTGCCAAGTGTCTTCCAATCTTCATGCTCTCTTCACCCGTTTCCCTTTCCTTAATAGTGTTCTTGCACTCCTTATAGCACCTTGTGAGCCCTTCCCCAGACTACTCCAACCTGCAGGCTCCTCTTTGTCTGCCTGTAACACAAAACAACAGCAAAAACAGACACAATTACTGCCTCATATCCTGGCCTGTGATGTGGAGGACCTGATGAAATATCCTGTACCCATTAATCTTTCCCCAGGGGGGCGCAGGAGACTGGGAGCGCTGATTAAATGCCCCTAATAGAGGCCATTCGTCTCCCCTTGAAACTTGAGCGTTTCAACATGCAACACCCAACTCCGCTACTCCCCGCCTCTCTCTGTGCAAATATTAGTATTTTCATAAAGACAGTAAAGTTGATCATATTTTACCTTGTGATGGGCGTGATCGCTTTGTGAGCTTCTACGGTTTGATCAATGACATCATGATTTCGGCACAATGAATATCTCATTTACAAATGTGCAACAATAATCATTATAAACAGTCATGCATGACGTCATATGGGAGGAGATCAAAATGTACACCAATAACTCTGTTTAATATCCTGATTTTCTTATCTTCAGCCACTCTGGAATGAAATAGATGACAGTCTGATCAGCCAGCAAGGGTCTGTCTTAAAGTAATTTTCACACATTTCTCATGAATATCTCTCTATCTGCCAATTAAGAGAAGCCTACGCAGCATAATTTCTGGCCTGGTTGAACAATTAAATAACACTTACAGCCTGGAAACACACACACGCCACACTGAGACTCCAACACAATGGATGTAATGCATTCACTACAAACACGCACTGTACAAGCAAAATAGATTGGCCGTGATAGACACACACTGCTTATACAGTATTGACTACTCAGGTCTGAGGTATAATCATCATAAATTAACATGGCTTAATTATGTTTCACCTGCCAAGCTCCATATGGTCCTCAATTTCAAACAAAATAATTATGTGACTTCATCCCAATCAAACAATTATCCAATGAAACCCCAGTAAAGCAATTACCTGTTCACATCCGCACAATGACATCGCAGTACTAAGCAGCGTAATGTCCAGGTTGATTCTCAAAAGTAACATTATGCAATACAGAATTATGTGCACATCATTATCAGATATAGTATTTTTGATAAATGAATGGTCATGTACATTTAGGATAGAGTACAATTGGTTTGTATTCCCTGAAACACTGCCGTCATATTTGGAAAATGACATCATTGTGGGCAGAGATCTGAAAAGAAATGGTGTTTATGTTGGAGGACAAGAGAAAGAAGGATGGAGGGTAGTAAAGAGGGCACCTGCTGGGTTATGATGAGGCAAAATCCCAAGGGAGCAGAAATGAGATCATCCAAATCAGAAATGCTGTCGAGCTGCTAAACTGAAACAATAGTGACCCCTACTGGCAACCCCGGCTTTTATCTCCACCACAGATTGAATGTCCAGCATGTATCATCAAAATAAAGTACCTGTTTGCCATCTCTGCTGTCTCCTTTTTCCTTTGCAGTGAAGTCCATAAAGTTGTCCAGGCTGTAGGAATATGGTTGTCCGAGTACAAGAGAGGGCTTCTTATTTTCTTTGAACATACAGGAACAAAAGCAGAAGATTGTTAACATTCTCTTGTTGCAATCCATTGCTAAGAACAACACAATATATTTCTAGGAAACAGCCTGACACGATTCTTTTAATTTAATGCAACATTGCTCCACTGTTGCGTCTTTAACCCGTGTTCCAGTGACAAGGTTGGGGCATCAGAGTGGGGCAATAGGCCGTATATCCCCGAGGCCCAGAGGTGATCAGCACAACTCAGCAGATGGAGGGTGGTCTGCTTGCAGCAGTACACAGCACACCCCCCATAGCAGGCATAAAGGAGGGAGGGAGAAGGGGTTGTTTTATGGATGACTGACTGCTGCAGCAAGGTTAAAGGAACCAATCTCTGACACTTCACTTCCTCTTCTAGCAGCCGAGACCACCTGCCTTCGGCAAATGAACCTGTGTCCTGCACTCTGCAGTGCACAGCAGTACCTCTGACACATAATCATGTCAGGCCAGAACACAAACACAAATTAGATCAAAGTTAGCAATGACATAAATAGGGGTTTCAATTAGCATATTACTAATGAACATTTGCAATAATGTGGGAGCTCTGAATGTCACATGTAACGATCTGCACAGGCCAGAGAGCACCATATAGCTGCACAGGTTTGTAAATGGTGTTATACTGTGTCTGTTTTTTGTTTGGTTTGGTTTTTCAAATATTAAAACAAATAAAACCTGTCACCTGATGAGGTAGCTCCTCCTGGTTCTGCAGCGGAGAGAAGGCCACTGGACGCCACACCGGTTTCCAGGTTCTGTTTCCACCAGCTGCTCATTTTGCATTGATCGAGCCAGGCTGAGGTGCTCTGAGCACAAAGTTCATCCATCTTTAATTGGGCTATGGGGGAGCTCTCATTGGTGGAGCCAGAAGGAGCACAGGTGGTTATGAAGTTGCAGGTGAGGCTGGGGGTCAGGGAGCTACCAGAGATCTGAAGCTGTGTGGGGAGAACAGAGCGGACTGCAGAGCTGAGAGGGGACATGTCCTGTGGACTGCCCCCTGCTGACGTCCCTGAGCCACTGGCTGCAGGATCCCCTGACAGGAGGCTCGGGCGAAGGTCAGTCAGCAGGACCTGAGTGGTTTCAGACATGGCACAGGTGAGGATTTGAGTGAAGCATCCCACTGCTTGTTCTTGCTGCTGAGGCTCATATGTTTTCTGGGCACATACAAGGCAAAGAATTTAACATGAAGAGCCCCATACTGAAACAGGTACTTTGATAATGAACCTACAGTACGTAATATATATTCAGCACTCGTATCCCACTGATAATAGCAAAACCACAGAATCATGTTTGGAAAAATAGAGCATAATCCAAGAGTATCGATAGTATCACGATTAATACATTACATAATCTTGCTGTGAGCTACTAATGTCTTCTTTATAGGAGGACATCTCATTTATTATTATCATCATATTTGAGTTTGATGTTTATTTTTAGATATCTAGGTTAGGGAAAGTACATCCACACAAATGTTTAAGTGGCAGCTCCTTTTTTAAAAGGGGAGAAAAAGGTATGAGACTGTGTTTCAGTCATGGCAGACATTCATGGCTGCAGCATTCCTATTGGACATGAAAGGTGTGCCTTGATTCTGCCCACCTGAGGAAGTTCCCTTTCCAGGAAACAGTCAGATGTTGCCGATTCATTAAAACTCAAGTTCTGTGAAGGGATGTCGCCTGATTGGTCTTCTGGAATGAGTGACACTGCAGAGCTCCACAGTTCGCGGACATCCGGGGGACCATAAGCTATTTCTTCTCCTTTACAGCAAGGATTGTTTTCTGCAAATAAAAGTTCATGCAGTGATGTGAACATTCAGGAAACCACAATTCAGCATGATATATCAGCTGGCTGCATCAACGCACCACAGTCAGGTGAGAGGAAGTTGTGAGTGTCCACCTGGGGCTCACAGAGGGAGGGCACTGATTGGTTGGCTTCATTAGTGTAGAACTCAGGGGGGAGGTGTAACCTGCAGCCGGAACAAAGGAAGCAAACATCACTCAGTTTTATTCATTTGCCAGTTTGAAATGCACAAAAAGTATAGCCTGAGATAAGATGACCTCTGACCTTTCTCTTTCACCCATGGATGTTCCTGCAACTGCACCAACTTTGAGAAAGTCCTCACTTGAGAAAACATCTTCTTCTCCCTCTAGGAAAGAGTTAAGATTTATTTCCTTGACTGCCTCTTCATGTGAATGCTGTTCAAATCAAATCTAACACAGAGCTTACCATTTGCAGAAAGCAGCAGCTGCACCAGATCGTCTTTGTCCAGGCTGCTCAGGAAGCTGGGGTCTGTGTCGCCATCTAGTGGCACTGTCAGCTCAGAGAAATCGGGCAAGGCATCAACTGATGAAGAGCTCCTGCTCTCTTCTTCTTCATCCTCCTCCTCCTCCTGGCTTTGGTTCTCTCCATCAGTGAGGAGAGAGGAGATCCTCTGCAGAGTAACAGTACTTTCATACACATATGGACGGTTCCGTCTCAACAAAGGCAGGGAGGAAGCCGAGGTGAAGGAGCCGACAGAGTTCAGATCCTCATCAGAAGAAAAGTTCTCTGGTGGATCAGGTTTCTGCTGGGACAAGGTCAGATGGAGAATGAAAGGATCATTAATTCTGAGAGTCATTTATCTATACTGATGTGGTTATTTCTATTCTACAGACACTGACAGTGCCTACATCATGGACAGACTGTTGCTCTGGCTCATCTATATGAGCCGTTTGCTCTGTTTCTTCAACCATGTCCATCGGGGAGGGGCTGGGCGTGAGATGACGCAGAGCCTGGGTTGACAGAAATATCTCTCTGCTGCTTGATTTTCTCTCTGTGTGCTGTAGCCACACCGCCTCACTAGAACAAAGAGGAACAATCTGCTGAGTGCTGAACATATTTTACAAGAAAGCAACCTCTGTTATCTATCTTCAACCTCAGTACCTTATCTTGAGATGTGGCTTTCTCGCTTCCATTGCAGCCTCTCTCACTAGTTGGACCAGTTCCTCTGGAGACACTGTGTTGACTCTCTGAGCTTGATACAGTTTGGCAGACAGTGGGCAAGGTGGCCTTCCTGCTGACCAGAGTTATAAAACACAATATCATTGTTTAGTGTAATACACTTTATTCTGTCCGTACATATTGTAATACTCAGTTCCTTTAACTGCCTTACCATTTTGTTTCAGTGGCAAATGTGTCCCAGTCATCCCATTTACAACGTCCCCTTCACCCTTTAAGGGGAAAAGGTCATGTTGAGACTCAATGTCTTAGATGCATATGTCTTCCTATATAGATATGCAACACCTACATTGCATCCTGCGCTGATGCACTTTAAAGCCTCTCCATGCAGACCAAGTCCTTTACAAGCCTGGAGGAGGTGCATGACCACATTGTTGTGCTCTGAGCAGCCTCTCTCCAGCTGGGCCAAACTTTCAGAGACAAATCTACATAGCAGAGACATTGATACACAATAAGGGAGTATAATGATTGAACATATGAATAGCACACTATTAGTGTACTCGAATGTACCTGTTTTGGAGCAGCACATCTGCGCAGAGCTTAGCGTCCTCAGTGCTCTCGATTGGAGGTCTGGTCCAGTGGAGGTACCTTAAGGCCAACTGAGGCTGCTTCTTGGATAACAGACAGTGGATGATGCAACGGTGCTGCCAGGAGAGACAGGGAGCAGCAGCTCTGGGGCTGAGCAGTAACTCCATGGAAGCCTGGGTAGGATGTGACATCACATAAAGCAGCTACACAGTGACTTTTCTGATTCACATTTAAATTGTTCCTTGCTCCTCGCTCCTTGTTATCAAGAAATAAACTGGCGAATGTCTTATCATCTATGAAGGCATGCCCTCTTCCAAAAGAGGAATGCTGTGATTTCATCACTGATGAGCGGCACAGTGGAGCTTTATAACATTACTCAAGTGGCCCATTACTGTCACCTGCAGACCATTATGGCTGCTGAAACAAGGACGCTAATGTAATCAACAAGATGGTTAACTGGCCCATGCAGTCGCATCACACTCAGCTTCCATGTGCTTATTTCAATGACTTCCTCACAAGGAGAATCAGTCAGTCAGCTAATGTAGAAAATCAATGTTCTTGGTTGTGTACCTTGGTGTGTCCGTGGTCAAGCATCCAGAAGGCTCTGATTTGTTGGGAAAAGCTGGAAGGAATAGTGAAAGCATGGCAGAAAGACTGGAGGAGGTCGTTTTTGCACTGCAGAAAGTTCGCCATATCCAGGACAAAGTACATGAGCTGTGATGTGTATGAGTTAAGAATCAATAACATGAATTACATGTACATACAGTATTTATCAAGAATAAAGCAGAATGGGGCGTCCCAGGTGGCTCATGTCCTCCTCTCTGTCCCCCCATTCCATTCTCTCTGTCCCTATCCAATAAAGCATGAAAAATGTCCCCAAAAATAATCTTAAAAATACAGAATACAGCACAGTCGAAGAAAACTCATTTAAATATGCTCCATTTGTTCATTTTGTATTTGGATGGATACAAGCGCCTGGACTGACATGTTATCGATATGAGGCACCAGCACAAGCTTCAGCAGAGCCTGCAGATTAGGAGGAGGGTAGCACTGCGCCATGCTGTCTTCAGAAGTCCAAATACACCCATGGTGTCTGTCCAGCTGAGTCACCATACCCTGTATCAAAGACCTATATCTTTGCACTTCTCCTTTCTCGCATCTAGTTAAACATAAGAAAAGAGAGAAGCAGAGAAAAAATCTGGAGAAAACCTTTTGAGGAGAAAAAAGTATTGCAATAGCTCAGAATTCCTCTATAGAGCTAAGTCATCTTAGCTACCCGGGTGTCTCGAGACAAGATTTCCGATGGCTGCAGTCCATTTCCTTCCACATCTGGGAGATGCGCTTCACTTCATGGGCCTCTGGTACCAGAGAACATAAAAACCTTTAGAGGCAACTTAATAGCTTGTTATGTCAGTGTGATGAAATGTACATGATCATATCGGCACCTGGGTATTTGGGAAGAAGTCCCATAATGCCCCACCACTGAACTAGCCGTCCCAGCCAGATGTGTTGCTTCAGTGCCCTGTGCTCTCTGTTCCAGCAGCCACGTCGGGCGCTTGAGGAGCAACATGTGTCCTTGCAGACCACACATGGGACCCCCACACCTGAGTACAAACATACACATTTGGATCTAGTAGACATGTCTGACGGCAAATATCACAAAATCAACCCAACCATCGTGCCGTTCCAACTGTGTGTGTTCTCAAGTGTGTACCGTGCCAGAGGTGGGCTGAACTGAGCTGCCTGCGTGCCCACTGGGCCAGGGTGAGCAGATTCCTCAGCCTCTGGAGCAGCAAGTGCACTCTGGTAAAAGAGCCACGGTCTAGAAACATCCACAGACCCTGACAGCGGCTGACACCTGGGGGAAGACACCGAGGAGAGAGAGAAAATAATCCATATGGTCTTTAAACATTTAAACATGGCTGATGCAGGAAAATGTTCTTACACAGTGTTAATAACTCCTTTTTAGCAAACTCCGATGCTCTCTGTGCCCAGCAGCTGAAAGTCAGCAGGGTTTCCTCCATGTCAGCTTCACCTGCAGGGCATGATTGTAGAAGAAATGTAATTACTAAATCAAACAATAAATAATTGCGTTTTTGCAAAAAGCGGACAGATATTTAGTTTTTTAGGTCCCCAAATGTCGCTTATTTACCTTCAGCTGTCAGCTCCCTTAGCCAGCGGATGATGGCTCTTACGTTGTTGTTGGCTAATGCCTCCGTCCACTGGCCCTCTGAATCCAGCATGATGTCCTTAGACTGTCCAGGGTCCACACACAGACAAGCAACTTCACATAGTGGGATCAAGAGACCATTTCTGATAAACTAGAGCAAAAGGAACACATGATGAAAACATGTTATATAGTAGAGGATCTGCAGCCAAAGCTAATGTAATGCACTTAGGATATCTCAGTGAGTGGTTAAATTACTTGTGTACTTAAACCTGGAAAACATGTTTCCATAATTAGATCAATGGATTGTGCAAGAACAGATTATAGCATGAATGTGGCAGACATTACTTTAGGAACCTCTACAGGGAAAATTGTAAAGATTTGCTAGATTCTCAGTACTTACTTGGAGATGTGTTGTAGTTCTCCGGCTGCTCTGCTAAGCTTCACTCTCGGTGTGTACAGAGGTGAGTGCTGTGTGTTCTGTCTGCCTTGTGGATTAGCTGACTGGCCCAGTGGCTACGGTAACGCTCTCTTCTTACACAAGCTACTTTGGTACATGTTAATCCACTAATCTCACTCTCAGTTAACATTTCATTGGCTGATTTTCAGTCCGGCTGTGAGTGTATATTAATATGTACATGTGCTGAAATTAAAGTTGAAAACAGAATAGCTAAGGGCAGGAAGGGTGAGATGATAGCAGGAGGTTTAAATCTGCACTGCAGCTTCACTTTTTCAGTCTTTTGGCACTTTTGGCCACACCCCACTCAGGGATTCATTCATTCATTATCTTAACCGCTTTATCCAGGTATTCCAGGGTCACGGGGAGGCTGTGCCTATCTCAGCCGGCTCTGGGCCAGAGGCGGGGTACACCCAGGACAGGTGGCCAGCCTATTGCAGGGCTGACTAACAAACATACTCACTCACTCATTCATTCACACCTACGGAGAATTTAGAGTGACCAATGCACCTAGTGTGCAGGTTTTTGGACTGTGGGAGGAAACTGGAGCACCCGGAGAGAAAACCCACACACCCAGTGGGAAAACCTGCGAACTTAATACAGAAGTGCCCGTGCCGGGATTTGAACTCGCAAAGCACTCTTGCTGTAAGGCATGAGTGCTAACCACTATGCCACAGTGGGGCCCTCCACTCAGGGATGCCCCCACACATATTTTTTCACCATGCTGCAATGGTGAAACTCCTATAATGAGGTTAAAAACACCAAGGCTGTAAAATAAAGCCGCAATGTTAAATGTTGGTGAATTTTCCAACTTTTAGGACCCAAGAATTTAAATATGGGCCATTAAACTGTCTGTACTGGAAAGTTGATGTGTAATATTTGTTGGTTTACACATGTCTTACTCACAACGTAAGTCTATTTGGAGTTTCTTTGACCCTTTGGCATTTCAAAAAAAAAAAATCAATGCAATGGACAAATATTTTTAATGTCTTTCCAATGTACATAAAAAAAAGTTTTGAAATGCATTTTTTCAAAATGAAGAACACCACTACACTAAATATTAATTGGAAGGGTTAATAATGCAATTCATGATACATAAACAATGTTTATTTTGATTTTTTTGTGTGTCTTTTTTGCGTAAAACTGATGCAGGAAAGTTATTGCTGTTCTTGAGAAACTAACATAATAGGAGGCTTAAGCATGAAAAAAAAACAAAAACATAATATGACCCCTTTAACCCAAATGTTTACTGTTGATAATGCTGTAAATACTGCAGATTAACTACATACAGAATGTCCAGTAAGATGTGCACAACTTTTTATGAAAAACACACACGATGGCCATCATCCATTACTCTGACAGCGCTGGGACAGTCAGATTTGCGTAGGTGGCAGAAGGTGGGTCCAAATCCCTCTTGGGCCCAGGCCTGATTAATGATTAAAGGGGATTATAAGGAGGGTCAGGACTTGGCTACTCGTCTCACTGATGTTGGCGTGCCTGCCCTCATACGATCTGTGTCACTACGACCACTCACCACTCTCTGGACTGAACCCGAGGATGTATGCAGGAAAACACAAACAAGAGGAGAGTGATGCCAGATGAAGACTGACCTGATTAAGGTAGGATCAGTGCAGGTCTTGGATCCTGATTCATCATGCAGAATGTCATTCCCTTTTTTAAAATTTAGGAGCTTTTCAAATAGACATGCCAGGATAAGTGGATAAACGTGT
>JAOWBC010000248.1:12821804-12836636 GCA_028566105.1 Hypoplectrus providencianus | reverse complement strand
TGCCGCTTACAGTACCTTAAAAAAAAAAAAAAGTTTTGTGGAACCAATCAAATATATTATGCTCAGGGTGGGATAGGTAGCGGTTGGCTCATTCATTCATGGCCCAAGTATTTCTAAAATCTTAGCTACGGCCCTGGTTACTTCATAATCCATCTGAATTTAGGAACAAACAGCGATCTGCTTTTATGCAAAAGACAATAAAATGAAGAACTTTTTTATTTGACTGTAAGAGTCAAATAACCCTCCCTGTGAACACACAGTGCAGAACTGCAACTTCCGCGGCATTCAAAAGTGAGTCGTCATGAATTATGTTGGGACCATCTTCTGTTTTTCCTCTCGTTCTTCTAAAAATCCCCTTTAAGATTAGCGCTTTTAATTATCTAGTTGTTTGTTTTGGAAAGCAGCCAAGGAAATAAAGGCTTCATGCAAAGAAAGACATCAGGCAGGCTGCATTATCTCCAGTGCTGCTCGCCTTATCTCTGGATGTCCGAGTCTCTCGACATATATGGATAAACCCGTCACCCCGCCGCCTGACAATGCGCTCCCAAAATAATCTGAGGCAGCACAGCTGAGCCCCCCTCGGCTCTGCACGCCGCTCCGCCGCCGCGCCGCGAGGAAACGCTGCCGTCAAATCTATCATCAGTAATGACGAAATTCAGCTATTCAGAATACTTATCTCAGTTCCGTAACGCTGGAGGTAAATGTAATAATGTTCTGTCGCGACTCAGAGGAGATAGGAGGAGAGGAGACAGTCAGAGCGAAGTAACGTCAGAGCCGGAGTGAGTCTTTTGTTGTGGTGGGCTGCTTGACACTGGGGTGCATGGCAGTGTGTTCGTGTGTGTGTGTGTGTGTGTGTGTGTGTGTCTGTTGGTCTGTGTGTTGGGGGTGCTTGAGTGCTCCTGAGGTCTTCCGTTTAACTACAGCTATGACTAAGACATGTTTATTCTTGATTAATGCCATAATAATAATACTATAATATACCATAATATGATACCATGCCATACACGTTAGAATGTATTCTTATAACCTAAATATAAAGATTTAAGGTCCATGGATGTGTTTAAACCACAACTGTCAAACAATGCTTTTGTCTATCTTTGCATTTAAGTGTAACTCATTGAAGCTGGGTTTTTTTTTATTAATCTCCTTTCAAGGGATGTTGAGCCGGTGGTCTTTGCAATCAGGAGAGGGGATGTGACGGCTGTTAATGATCTGGCAACATCCACTCCTCCCAGCCTGCTGAAGGAGAACAAAGATGGGTGGATACCCCTGCATGATGCTGCCTTCTGTGGACAGACGGAGTGCTTGAAGATCCTACTGAGGGGTATAACATTCAGGGTCCCAAACAGTGCATGTGTTCAGTTTAAATGCTGTCGCAACAGAGTGACAATATAAGAAAGAAAAACATGTATTTACTGGTGCTCTGAGGATCTGTTTGCACATTCTCAAAATGCTAAATGAGTCACCGGACTGGTTTGTGTGATACACGTCTCTTTTGCTCCAGCCCATCCAGGTTCAGTAGACAAACGGACCCTGCAGGAGCAGACGGCTTTGCTGCTCGCTGTGTCATGTGAACACTTGTCGTGTGTGCGGTGCCTTCTGGAGGCAGGGGGCGACCCCGACATCTGCAGCAAGAACAAAGAAACCCCTTTGTACAAAGGTACAGCTGTGAAATCATATGTATACAGCAGAAGTATTTGGTAACAGCCAAATGACTCAGTGTGTCTGTTTCTGTAGCCTGTGAGTTGGAGAATGTGGACATGGTGAGCCTCATTCTGTCCCATGGGGCCACGGTGAACCAGCGGTGCGGTCAGGGTTGGACCGCCCTCCATGAGGCTGTATCCAGGAACAACACAGAGATCTGTGAGATGCTAATAAGAGCCGGGGCCGCAATCAACCCACCAAACACCTACAGCATCACACCGCTGATTGTAGCAGCTCAGCGAGGACAGATGAGGGCACTGTGCTTCCTCATTGGAAAAGGTACTTTTCCCCACACAAATAACTCCTTATTGTCATGTTTACGAGCCTCGTTTCAACACGATAAAGGAACCCTTGCTGTTCTGTAGGTGCAGACGTGAACATGCAGACGTGTGATGGTGTCACAGCGCTGCATGAGGCCAGCAAAAATGGCCACAAGGAGAGTGTAGCAGTGCTGTTGTCTAAAAACGCAGATGCAAACAAACCTACTAACTCAGGACTGCTGCCGCTACACATTGCTGCCCAATATGGACACCATGAGTAAGTTAATAAATTGTTATTTTTGTAATATTACAAAACAAATCCTTTGTTAATAATGATGTGACATTTTTACTCACAAAATGTGTGGCCTCATGAATGGTTCCTATGATTTCCTACAAAAAGTCATTCAGAATTCATAGTTTTGCTCTGATATTTTGCCTGATGACGTAATATAAAAGCCATGTCGGTCACTATAGGGAGGGTTGAGTCCCAGCTTTCAATCAGGAGACTGGCAGACAAATATTCATGTCACATTTAAAGTTATGTACAGAAAGAGTTTTCTGTAACCCTAACCCTGTTCTTTTTTTTCCAAACTCAAACCACATGCTTTTGGTTCCCAAAAAAAAAAGGTTCAGTTTCACATCAAAGTGTTGAAAACTGACCAGTCATATATTATAAATGTCAGATAAATTCCAGTACACACAATTTCAAAGGAAATCTCATCAACCCATTCATGAGAGTGTGTTGGTTTTTGTGAATGAAGCAAAGATGAGAGTTACATAAACTGATTTGCATCGTTGTCTTTACGTGTTTTGTCACTCTGTGCTCAGGATTGTGTCACAGCTCGTCTCAGTGACAAGTCGAGCCAGGCTCCGCCACAGTTGCATCAGCCCCCTCCACCTGGCAGCAGAGCACAACAGACACACTGTGGCAGCTGTGCTTCTCAAGACAGGTGCAGATGTAAACGCCACGCTGGCACACAGTCACTCCATCCAGTACGCTGATCGGCGAGCAACAGCCCTCTTCTTTGCAATCGCCAACGGCAGCAGCAAGACTGCAGAGGTGCTGCTGAATGCTGGCGCGAGTCTAACCCTGGACCCAGTCAGTCCTCTTCTGATAGCTGTACGGCAGGGCTGCGTCAGCACAGTGTCCTTGCTGCTGAAGAGAGGAGCTGATATCAACGCCACATTACCCTCTAATGCCACTACCTTCCCTGCTGTTGTTGCACTTTGCATGAATAATCTGCCTCTACTTAAGTGCCTTTTGGACAATGGCTGTGATGCTGTCTCCTGTTTTTCTTGTACACATGGCTGTGCCCCTCACCCAGCATCAGCAGGATCCCACATAAGAGCTGTTGGCAGCAATGGATATGCTTTGCAGCATGACAGTATGCTTCCTCTAAACTGCAGTGAGCTGCCAGAGAAAGCAACTCAGGTGTGAAAAACAAGCGAAAAAAAAACATATGTGCAGCAGGTCTCTGACTAATGGAAATTTGTATGTTCTCTAAAATGTTTTCTTCCTTTTTCAGTTCTGTGAGTGGCTCTCAACCCCAGTGATGTGTGAATGGGCAGGACCCATCATAGATTTACTGCTGGAGCATGTTGGCCACGTTCAGCTGTGCAGCAAGCTCACTGAACTGCTGGAGAGCCGAGAAGAATGGCACGCCGTTAAGAGGAAGTCATGTAAGCGTCTGACAACATCTGATCAGCATGCAAGTGTGTCTCTTCCTGTCCTTCACTTCCTCACACGTGCAGTCAGTGCAAATCTAATCTACAAATGTACAAGTAGGACTGCATCTATTGATCATTATGATGATTATTTTCTCAATTAATCTTTTGATTTGCAGAATATCATAAAGCAAGGAAAACGTTCATCCCACTTTAATGTACTGTCTTTAAACGTCTTGTTTTATTAGTCATAAACCCAAAGTTAATCAGCTCAATATGATAGAAAACAGAAAAAATAAGGACGTATCATCCATATTTGGGAGGCTGAAAATAGCTTTTTCTTATATTTTTGCATGAAATATGTTGCATCTCTATATGCAAGCGACAGTTCTGTTTATCTTTTCTCTCTGTCTTGCCAACAGCGTCGCCTCGTCCACTGCTGCACCTTTGCAGATTCAGGATTCGGACCCAAATGGGGAGACACAGACTCAAATCTCTCAAAAGCCTACCTCTGCCAGACAGACTGATCAGATACCTGAGCCTGGCCGACTGACTGACTGCAAAATGAACTTCAAGCAATATAGGCTCCAGAGATGTGACTAAATTTAGCATTTTGTGTTTCGTTTTTAGTTACATCTCATATCTTTATTCTGTAAATGCGATTTTCTATGTATAAAATATCTATTTATAACATGTGCAATGTGACAATGAGCTTCTTTAATCTGTCCGTCAGAGTGTTTTGTAGTTCTACGGAAACGCTCAATGAAAGCAAAAACGATCTAATCCCCAAAAGAGTTCTTGAGGGAAGTTGAATCATTTATTTAAAAATAAAAGTCATTGTTTCAAATGTGCCTATCAAACATTACTTTGACAAAAAAAAAAAAAAAAAAGCAATCTATGTCCCACATTCTATTCTCATAGTTGAAAGACCAAACTAAAACAGGATGTTCTCATTCATTTGCATGACTTTTGGTACTGAAAAAAGAGCAGTCACTCTCTGCACAAACCTAAAAGTAGAAACCTTTAAACTTACTGTCAGATACTTGGAAGGCATCAGACTGACATCAAGGTGAACATGATGAAGTTATTCTGCAAGTGCAACTTTAGATTTAAACAATAAAAATAGATGAAGCATTCCAATAAGTGCTCGAGGAAGTGTGTGATGTACAAATGCTGAAAGATAAAAGGTGTGTAGAACAAAAAATGGAAACAATTAGTCCTATTTACACATTTGTGTGTGACTGGTCCATTAGTAGGGTAATTAAATGAAGCCAAACACACTGAAGATCGGTGACTGGACGGTGGGTTTAGTCGGTATGGGTTTGACCACAACGTGTGTGTGAATTTTCTGTCCATAAGGATGCTCAGGTCTCTCTGTCTCTGCTGCTTTGCTCCACAGTCCCAGGGGCGGATGAGGGACAACAATGTGACTGTGGAGGACCTGGTGTCCGTGGTACTGGAAGGGACAGCAGCCACAGACACTCACACAGTGGTGAGAGGTCAGGTCCAGTTTCAGAGTCTCTTTATCCGCAGAGCTGCGTCTACCGGACGCAGCCAGAGCGGCCTTTGCATCATCATCATAACTCCTTTTCTTCTTTTCGTGTTCACTGCCCTCAGATGTGTCTGCAGGGTTCCTTTTCAATCCTAAATGTGCATGCTCCCTCTTAGTTTGTGTCAACTTAGGTTCCTCCCAAAATGAGGCTGGTAGTTGGCGCTTCCTCATAGGCACCTGCTCCGCGGCGCTGCCCACGCTCTCCCCACACTGCGCGTCCGGACTCGCCTTCTCTGTGACCTTCACACTCTGGGGGACGGTCCCCACAGGTTTGACGCACCCGTACTCCCCAGACCTGTGCGTGTGGCATCTTGGGACTCTGGAGTACTTCTGAGAGAAACGCTTCAGTTGTTTCTGCAGGTATTTCCTGTGATCCACGGAGCGCCTGCACGGAGCTGACTTGTCCAAGGCCGCTTTGATATCACTGGATGCCAAATTCACAAAATTCAGCAACGTCTTGACCTCACTGTCTGCCATCGTTGCACGGATTTTGGTCAGATCATTCCATGTTGGAGCTTGTAGTCCACCATCAAGATCTGAAAGCAAATCAGAAAGCGCATATAGGCTTTGCGTAATTGCGCCCTTTTTGGAGCCTAGATTAACCGTGATGCCTCATTTTTTTCCTAACCCCTTACTCACCACCGCTGGATGATTCCTGGAAGCCACAGTCAGAGCACAGACTTCTCTCCAGGCTGCAGTAGGAGCACTTCAACAAGTTGAATGAATATAAACTCCTTGTAGTTATGGTGCTTTCCTTGAACCAATCAGCGACCCCAGGCCCCTCACAATGCACCCCAATCAGCCTCCAAGCGCCCTGGTATCAAATTCTTCACCACTGCAAATTGTTGTCATGGAGACCTGGAAAAAGCCGCTGAGGGGATGCGATATTTCTCCTACACGGTGATTTCCGCGCCAAACATCTCCTAAAATCCGGAGTGTGCATGAATAAAAATGGGCGCAAGTACTTCCCCTGAAAAATTCATACATTTTAAGTTTATTCTGTTAAAGCTGGGTCTTTAACATAGATACCCCTCATACCCTCCCCAAGAGTGATGTCAGCTGTAGGATTGGAGGGGGGGATCTAAAGAGTGCATAACCATGGAAAGGGGCTTGAACGCTCAAGAATCTTGTCTTTCTGTTTGCCCCCTCAATCGAGCGACACAAAGGCTGAATTACTCATTCAAACCTCGCGGGACAAAGGGAAAGGAGCTGGATAGCACTCCTGCATTTGTAGTCAAACATTTAGAGACTTAAATCGAGTCGTCATGAAGGAGAAAGAGTCGGACAAAGCCCATAGAATTGCCATCAGCAAACATTTTCCTGTGTCATATTATGGGGTCTCCATGGCTCCCTCTGGCCCGCGGACAATAGCACAAGTTTGCACACTCGAATACTGTCACCCTGCCAACGGCAACAAGGGCCCAAAACAGGACAATCCCCAGAGAAAGCATGGGCTCTGCGGGGAAGGTTGCAATGGAGGAGGAAAAGGGGACTTGTGAAATGCTAATTGAGCTTCATCCCCTTATTGAAGTGGAAAAAGAGTACCTATCGTCCTATTGAGCCACAGCAGCAGTGGAATGAGATGTGAGGAAACTGTTTGTCTGGTAAGTAACACCTCATGCTTGTGTACCGCTCCCCTTAAAGCACCCTGAACCTCTCCAGCGCCCAGGACAGATTTTTATAAAACATTCTGCAGTATGGAGGCTACAGGCAATTTATTCCTGAGTGAGCTGCAGCCAACATGATTGATTGCCTCATTCACTCAGTTTGGGGTTATCTGAGGAGAGCGCTGCAGGTCTATATGTGCTCTGACTGGTCTATCTTTTTAGGCGGTGCATCCCTCTTGTTCTGAAGAGGCAATGGGACGCTATTGTCCTCCTCTCCTCTCCTTCCCTTCACCTCTGTTCAGCTGAAAAGGCCAATTAACAATGGGGCTCCCCTCCCCTGGCCTGTCACCCCACTCCTGGGCTTTTGAAGTGAGGCAGAAAGAGAAAGGGGAAGCATAGTGTTATCCATAAATTCAACAGTGTAACACTGTCCTTCTGCCAAGACAGGTGGACTGGATATTTATCAGACATTTTGGATATAAGCTGATTTATGGATTTTTTTCTATATCCACTTCAATCCATCTTAAAGGGGCACAGGAGTCTGTCTGCACACCCTATCAATCCATCTGCCACAGCCAACCTACATAAGTCACTTTAACTGCTGCATGTGTGCACCAGGTATGCACTTAACTTGTATGTCTTTAGTGCACATGGAAACTGAACTCAGACAAACAAATTGCAGCCAGAGTGTTATGGGTTTCAATAAGGTTACAAGCCATGTTTGCATCGTGAAACATAAATCCATTTAGAAGAAGCCCAGTGGAGCGCTAATATGACTGAAATCTGACTCTGTCTGGACTAGCTCCTTGGCAGACGCTGTCCAAGTTGATTCTGTAGTGTAATGTTCTATGTAAACACTCTATTTCTGTCACCTGTATTATATCTTTGCCCAAAATAAGCTACAATAAGATAACAAGGTACTGCTGTCCCACGGGAGAGCAAAGTGTTACAGCCACACAAGGAACAGACCAGATAAAGGCACAAGACAGACTAAAAAAAGACAAGCAAAGAATATAATTATTTGAACTCAATAGGTTAGCTACAAGCCATAAAATAATATGGATTTTAAGATTTGTGTTCATATTTATAGTATAGGGTTTACACTCAAAATATTGGGTGGGAGTGGGAGGACTTTCAATTTTATCAGTAAAATTAATCTCTAAACATGAGATTAAATAACATAACTTTGGCTACAAGCATTTCATTTTTTGTCTTTATCACCACCTACATTAGAAATAAATAAAATCCAATTTCAATAACTGTGTTCGACATTAAAAAGGAGTACAGTTCTACAAGAAGCAGCTTAAACTAGTATGAAATGTGTCCTCAAAGTCTTGCACATCTTATTGTCACAGGGTATGGACACAGTGATGGATATATTATATGTGATTACAAAAATTGGAATTGACATTTTGACTTAGAAATATGGGGCATGTTGTTCTTAAACATGGGACTAATTCACCTTCATGGTAATCTATTGTATCTGAATTGAGATAAATCTGAGGACAACAACAAGCCTAATATATTCCCAACGTGGTTCCAGTGTCTTGTTAATTTTTCCTCTCTACTTTTCTATGGTAAAATATATTTCACATTTCACAGAAAATACTCTTTCTACCTCTTCTATACTGAATGTATCCACCAGCTCCAATAATCTGTTGATATATTTATAGGAAGTACCTTAATGTCATGTGTTGCCACTTTTCCCCACTAGATGGCAAGCTACCTCTACTGTGATGCAGGCAAGCAGGGCTGCTGTAATAAAGCAGAGACACACTGATAGTAAAGATAAATGCACTGGAGATAATTTTCTCCGAACATTCATATTGCTTAAATGACACAGGTTATTAAAATCTCCTTTTGTTTGATGCCAGGAATATTTTTGCTCTCTGTTTGTCTGCAGACTTGCTGATTAAGTATCTCGGCAAGAATAATAACACTGAAAGACCACAGTAATTTTATTAAGAGGTTTTCTTATCTGAGTTTAAAAGGCCTGTGATGTATGTTGTGGCAGATTGCTGCTAGTTGGAAGGAGGTGAGGCAGCAGGAAGGAACCAGGAGGATGTAGTGCTTTCCTCTTGTCAGATAATCAATACTGGGACAGACTGTAGGAGAGGATGGACGAGCTGAACCGCTGGGCACACTCTACGCCAAATCCAGGCTCGTTGTATACTTCAAAAACTCTGACAAATCTCTGCATTGTGTGCACAAATGCAGTTCAGCAGCAGATGTGGATTTTCCACTCTAAAAGTCATCCACAGCTCTTGTGCATTAGCTCACCCCATTACTGTCTGTGAAGAGCTTTTTGATAGGCAAGAGATGTGATAAATGCTCAGCTGCACCAAAAGGCTGTGGGGCTCGATGCTCAATCCATTGATCTTAATCCAAAGTTGTTTGAATCGCTGGCTTAGATGCTGTTTGTGTTATTTGGAATAAGCAGGCTGTGACACAATTGGCTGTCACTTCTGTTATTTAAACCACAAGCAATACTTTCAAGCAGAAGTCCTTTGGGCACAACAAATGATTGTGGATTTATGAAACATGAATAAGCAATGAAAATGGCATACAGGCCAGGGAGAGTGTTGGTGTGCTGAGCAGAGGAAGCAACCTGCAAAGCAGACATGTCAGCTCCAAGCACCCTGTTGAAGTGCATTTAAAGGGGCAGCTCACCCCAAAGTCCCAAATTACTTAATTCTTATTCTCTTACTAGTAGTGGTATTCAGTGTGTTAGAAAGTCTCTTCTTCAGAAACCAACACCCAGTTACTCAAGATAATGCACAAACCATGTAGTGAGCAGTTTCAGGTATGAACTAGTTTCTTTTTATGGTAGTTCTTGCAATCTAAAGGACAGTGCTGGGACTCCACAACAAAGATCCCTGTGAGGCTGCAGAGGTATTTAAACTGTGTAGGGCAGCAATCAACAACTCTTTTCAGAACAGATGGAGGTCTGCAGAATATCAGGATAGTGAAAAATGTCTGTAACCTTTTACACTCTCAAAGTTACACCTCTAAATGTCTCTGTTTGTCCCATCATAGCCCAAGCCAGAGATATGTATTTACTTGTAATTTCATGTAATTCTCTCATCTCTGGAGCTGGGACTTGACATAGTTGCCTCTTACTGTATAATGGTATTTAACAATTCCCCAAAAATACAAATTCACATTCTGTAATCCCTTAATCAATCAATTGCTCTACCATTGGGATTAATAAAGAAACTAGGGATGCACTGATTATGGCATTCGGATAATTTGGCCAAAAGCTGATGCCAATACTGATGTTTTTTGTTGTTGCTGCTGTTGTCATTTATTAATTATTAAATGTAGAGTGTTTTGAGAACTTTCTATATGGTGATTCAGAACATTAAATCAAAGTTGATCAATTGATTGATTGATTTACCAAGGACTGGAATTTTTCATTTGGTTTTGTTCAAGTCCAACTGCAGATAACCAGTACATCAACACTTAGCCATTGCAAAACTGATGCAACACGTCAGGTAAATAAGCCATGACCATCATCCTATTTGCTGGTTGGCTGTTTAAAGTCAACATATTGATACCAGCTGATAAAAAGGTGCACAGCTTAAAGTAAGGTTTTGTCAGCACTGTGTCGTTGGTAAAATACATCACATTTTTTTTTATAAATGTGATGTAAAATAATGTGGTAGTAATATTCTTTTCTTCTTCAAACATCCCAACTCTATTCCTCTCTCCAGCTTTCATGAGATGAGCACCAGAGTTTCATTCCAACTGTCACTTATCAGTTTTAGTAAATTCCAGTAAACTGTGAATGTCACGTCGGCTCTCTAGCACCGTGTACATGGCTGTGGGCTGTGGGGTAATTTCATAACTGTGCCTTGTGAAGACCACCAACAATCTTATGCAACTCTGCTCTTAAAAAAAACAACAACTCCCCATTCCAGTCTGTGTCTTTGCACTCTGGCCTACGGCACCATGCCTTATATCAATATGGTGGCAAACATAAAATGAAGCTGGTGTTCAAAAATAAACATCTAATAAATATCTTATAAATGTCTTTGCAGTTGAGCATTAGCAGCAAATGCCAGGTTACATCAGTATTGTTTATCTCAGCCTACTTTGGGACATGGGACCACTGAGTGTTCTTGCAGGCACATCAAACACGGGTACGGCAGTGTTTGCAGTCGGTAGGCGTCTTGCACTCTCTCTCCCTCTCTCTGTCCACTTGACTTTAATTCGGCATAGTACGCGTCATCCTTACGGACTCGCCTCCACGCATTGTGGGCTATACTTTCAGCCTGGGCCACTATAAAAAAAAAAAACCCACAAACATAAACAAGAAAACAAAAACAAAGAGCTGACATTACCGACGCCTACCTAACCACCTTCCTCCTGTGTGTATGAGTGTGTGAGTGTGTGTGTGTGACTTTTTGAGAAGCGGAGGGTGAATTTGTTTGAGCACACGCTGTCAGGATGAGCTGATGTGAGCGCTGCATCAAGTGCGCGGCGGTGATGCTCCCGTATAAAACAGCCCGCTGTATTTTGGCACAGAGGGGGATGCATCAGTTTAACCCTCGGCTCTGCCCTCCGGACTCGCCCATACAGTGTTCAGTTTAGATAAGTTGTGGGGATGTGTGATCCTATTGTGAGGAATCCTGCCGCACGATATTCCTGAGGATCTCTCTCTGTTCGGTTTTTTTTTTTTTTTTTTCTTCAACTTCGATGGCTTGAGTGGCCCATTTGCACTCATGCTTGCAGCCGAGGAGGGATGTAAGGTACGGGCCATCTACCGCCCTCACATTGCACGGAGTAGCGGCGTGATTCAGGTCGCTATCTGAGTGCCAATAAGAAAAAAAACTACTTTCGAGATGTGAATTATCGAGATTTGCTACTCATTCCACCGGCTCGCCTGTCCTATGCTACCGACAACGGGATTTCAAGAGGAAAATGATTGTGGCATAAACTATTTCTGGAGACGCTTGTCACAGATATCGCCGCTGAACTGGACAGGGTGGATGGTTATTTCCCAAACAGTTCAAGCCTATGTATACTGCATTCATTTGTTGGAATCGCTGCCTAGTATCTTCGAGAACAGCGCAAGAGGAATGCTGGTCCAAGATCTAATGCCATTTACTTTAAGTTTTTGGCCTTTTTTCTTCGGTCATTGCCTTCTCTCACTGTTTTTACTCTCATGCCAGGTAAGGATCATGTTCAGGCGCGACACTTGACAATTTAAGCTCGAGAAGATATTGCACTAATGTACCTGGAGTTTGATTTACTGAACTGTTGAGCTGATTATCTTTTTTCCAACTAACTTGAGCTGCATTTAATATGCAATGCGTCGCTTGTGTGTTAACACCTGATGTTGGGATCACCAGTCCAGGGTGCACCTGTGTTTAGGAAATACTGACAGGCATGCATGTGTTGAGTTTTCCACCAAGGCATGAGAAATATGGCAATGCTCAAACACACACAGACACTCAGCTCCCTTGTAGTGGGAACATGGAGTAGCCAACTGTGTTTTTATGATAACAATATTCAGTTATCCCACCAGGATCCCTGCAGCAGGCATATGTTAGTGATGAGTATTCTAACCTCTGCCCCGTGCTGCTGCCTACAGATAGTGGTGAGCTGTTGTTCACACGCACGCAGTGTTGCCAGGGTTCATGTGTAATGTGATCTGCTTGAGTTTCCAAGTCCACCCACGCACACTCCTCGGGGCAGCCTGCTGCCCACTCTGTTGGTGGGTGGTTTCTTACAGGGAGCGGGCTGCAGCCATAGACGTGATACTATTCTGCATGTACTACATACACAGCAGCCCCAGTGACAACAACACTGGAGCCGTGATACGAAAAAGAAATGCTGAGAGGATATCCACAGTGTTGCTAACTAAGAGGCTGCTGAGTGTTCAAGCATCTCCATTTGTGCTGCACAGTGTTGTGCTGATGGCACTCATGAGTAATGCACTGAAGGACAGTGCCTCAGTCATTTCAATGTCTCTCCCTCTCTCTCTCTCTCTCTCTTTCTCTCCCTCACCATAAGGGAGAACTCCAGAGGTCATGCTCACGGACTGTGGCGGAGAAAGTTAGTGAACAGTGCCAGCTGGCATGCCACTGTAGAAGATACCCTCCCCTTCCTCCTCCACCGCCTCCGCCGCCTCCCCCACGGCTACTGGGCACCACAGGTAAGACTCCAAGCCCACACTCCCAGGTTTCACACCTGTCTCTCTCCAAGTCAGTCTGGTCTCACTCTCAGTCTGCTCTCGGCCCACAGTTGGAGCTCTTTCCTAGCCAGGTGTCAAGAAAACTGGCTCGTCTGAAGGAACTGTTTTGACGTGAACTGTTTTCTTTCATGCTAGAAAGAAGAAAAATATAAGCCCATGAGATTACTGTGTGAGCGCCCGTGCGTGGGTACTGTTTTGCACGTGTGCGTCTGTGCGTGTGATGGAGCCAGCAGGATGTTGACAGCTGAACACAGGACTAATTTATGCCGGGGCTGACCTTGGGGAGTACCCAGCTGCCTGTGAAATCCATGCCTGCTGGGCTGCCAAGCTCAGTGGTTCAGTGGTGGGGTTTCCCCCGGAGGACCCCTGATTAAAACACAGATGAGTTAATTAAATTAGCTCTAATTTGATAGAGATAAGGGGATAATGAACCAGCACAGTAGTTTTAGCTTCGTTTTGAAGTTGAGCTGGCGGCATTAAGGGTGTGTGTGTGTTTTCTGTGTTAGTGCTTGTGCACAACAAGCGTGCATATCTGTGCGGAGCCACTGCCTGTTGCAGTAGTTTTCCTCCCTGACACTCCCTCAGAGATGGTAAATCCACTGTTGGATAGGTGAGCATATTTCACCAGCCTGCTCGCCTGAAGTTGATATGATTTGTATGTAGTCCCAAGCACCTTAATGAACAGTGCACTGAAATATGGGACAGGCATTGCTGATGATGCAGCCATTCTGAGCTATTACTGTGACTCTTTAGAATCACTCACCCTGAGCCCTTAATATTATGAGTAGGGAGGAGCATTTAATCATCAAAGTCTCAACAGGCAGCGGTGTAAAGGTTTTAATCAATCAATTCAAGTGATTTCTTTCTGTCTGATCAATGTTAAAGGACCTCTCTTCCCCCATGACTCACCATGCGAACCACCTATCGAGAGTTATAGACCCTTCTGTGTTAGTGTTGCTCATTGCATAAATGCTGTCAGGACCATCTGACTGTAAACTAAGGTGGGGGTTTGAATGCCCAATTACAGCAAATGCATGAGCGGAACTGTGAACGCTGCATCCAAAACAGCGCGATAAATATGATAAGCAGGCCAATTTTTATTCCTTTTCAACTTTACACAGAAATGTTTGCAGAGGGTGGAGACACCATGAATAATTCACTTAAAGGGAGTCTTTTTTTGCCTCAGTTCCCAATTTAATCTATACAGGCGCATAATTATCTTAATATTCCTCCAGTAGCTCAATTTGCAGAACGGTTAGAGATGAAGTTTTGCCCTAAACTGTAGTCTTTAAAAATGCAATGAATATGCATAGCTAACGTGGAAAACTGGGACAATGACTGAGACCTTATCTATGTGCTAAACGTCTGAAAGAAAATCAGAGAAAAATTGGCAGCGTTAAGTAAGTCTGTGTGTGCTAAAAATGGTTTCCAGAGTCCTTCAAAGGAGCGCGCTTTATCACAATGAAGTAGATCCTTACCACTGACTGAATTAAATCCTACAGCCGTTGACAAAACGTGGGATTAAAATGGAAGTTTGGCTGAGAGGGGCTTTTAAATTCATAGTGACTTATGACGTGGTGTGCTGTACTGGGGAGAGCCGTGCCTTGTTATTTGCTCTGTATAAAATGTGCTGTGTTGGAAAATAGTCCACAGCATTACTAAGGAGTATTTGTTGCCATGGTGTAAACCCTTCCTCTCATTCATAACAAAATAACTGTAAATGCAGGAGCTACGAGTTTGTTATTATACATAGAGTGCAGCGAGGGGCATAAAACTGGAACAAATCAGGATAGATAGATAGATAGATAGATAGATAGATAGATAGATAGATAGATAGATAGATAG
>JAOWBC010000248.1:12709447-12778871 GCA_028566105.1 Hypoplectrus providencianus | reverse complement strand
CGGGGGCGGGAGGGGAGGGGAGGGAGGGTAGGGGAGGGGAACAAGGGAAAAAAAGAGACAACAAAGACACAAAAAAACAGCACATTACATTGAAATGGCACTACAGAGACAGCGTAAATAGAAAAAAACAAACCCAGATAAACCCCACATAGGATGCAGTGTCTCACTATTTGACTGTATCACTGAAGGCACGGGCAATTTTTCCCTGCTTTTTCTGTTCAGAGTGACTTTAATTCAATTTATCTCGTTTTGTCTGTCTTTGCACTTGGAAAACAAAAAAAACATGAGCACAAACTGCAATGATCACTGCATCTCATGCGTATCTGGTGACAAGGAGCAAAAATATAAAAAATGGCATGTTTTCAGTGGCAACCCCATACTTCTCCAAAAAGGCACAGTGCAAAAGACTGTCCCTCAATGGCTGCCATCTTCCAATCAGCAAGGTCAGAGGCTACCATGCAAAAAGGCCAATGAGCCGTGGAATAAAAAAAATAAAAATAAATTTCCTTGTCTTTAGTGGGGCTGTCAAGGATGGGAGTGACACCAAATTGGTTCGGGAAAATACAGAGGTGACACTTTTGAAACATGCTTCAGCCAGTAATAAACATGTGTGTGAGGTTAGATCAAGTGCTCCTAGGTCACAGCACATGTTTATTGCACCAGAGAAATAATGTCCGTATGCATACGTTATGATACTGTACCAGTATCATCAGGAGAAATAATGAGATCCAACAGGCACATGGATTCAAGGTTTCTAAAATAAATGTAACAACTAATCTACGATAGAGGAGAAACTATAATGACAAAGGAATAGGTTGTATCAGGGGGGGATGACTGGTAGCATTATGTTTGTGAGCTAATGCAGGATGGACAATTGTGTTTGCTGTCCCCTGGGGGAAGGTGGTGGACATTTTCAATTTTGAGAGGAAAAACAAAAGGGAAAAACTAGTTGGGTTGAGTGTGGAGCGTCTAGGGGTGGAGGGGGGGAGGGGGGGCCAGAGAGCATTGCTCTTTTTACTGCACATTATTAAAGAGCTAAGCTGTTCTATCAGGCAAATGATTGGGATTTGTCAAGAGAGCCCAGATTATAAATGCTGATGTATTGTTTTTTTATTTTATTATTATTTTTTTATTTTGAAAGGTCACTCAAAAAGTTACAGCAATATCGGCAAGTGAGAAAGGGGATTTCAAGATTTTTGACATAACATAAGATGCAAAATGTTGAGCCTGTAGCTTAACAGTTTATACTGTCAACAGCAGAATGTAACATTTTCTGACTTATCCCCTCAAAGTTATACTCTGTAAGATTTTAGTCAGTGTAGATTCGTTCATAAAGCTGTGTTAATACGAATTTAAAACAGGATTGAGTCACGACAACAGACTGTATCTCAGAGTATGACTTTTTCACTGCCCATTTCTCATATAGAAAACATCATTATTTAGAACAATGAACATAGAGATAAACAGACACGCTCACACGCATACACTGAACATATACACACCAAGACACACAAATATGTGCATACATACACGCATACATACAAACGACACGAAAAATTACAAACATATACGACACATAAAACACATGTAGAAATGCACTGGTACAGACACATGACATACATTAACTGTCAAACCCTGCACTGTCAATACAGAATCATTGGCTATGTTTGTAGCAGTAATTCAAAGCACAATCAGACATGTCTAAACAATACTAGATAGGATTTCTGCTCCCTACAGTCATTCTTCTCAGAGTGATACACTTTGGCATTAAGTCAGCAAAGCTCGCTGATGCAGAGAGCTCAGTCTGACTGGGAAGAATATGACAACGCTATGCCTCATCTTTACGGAGGCATATATAATTGTAAGTAAACAGAAAAATTTAACTCTTCTGCATCTGACCTGCGCTGCACCTAAAATTGGTCTATGAATCAGCAACCACCGCCTGTGGCCATTTCAATTTTTCATTCCAGGAACATGACACATGCCTGCTCCACTTTTCAAGGTTCGCTACTCCTCCACTCTCTCACTCTCCTTCTTTCTTTATTTTTCTCTCTTTCTTCACTCCGGCTTCAGAAGGCACAGGTGTATAGATAATCCGCACCTCTCTAATAGTGTGCAGAAGTAGTTTTTCTGCATATCTGAGGCTAAATGAGACTCTGTTTCAGAGAAATATCAAGCAACTGTTAAGAGGAGGCACTACAGCTTCAAAAATGTTCATTTTAATGTTATTTACATATTAGAGTGAAGGTTCTTCACTTTTTACTTTTGTATTTCAAACTCCATAAAATACTTATTTACTGTGATTTTGACAATATGCCTAATAAACCAGGCTTTATATGACACATATGAAAATAGCCCTGCATTAAAACCTTCAAATTATAAATGGGAATGATACCAAAAAGTTTGGTGTATGGAAGTGCTACTGAAGCAAGTTTTTATGGCTCAAAGTATGAGGAAACATTGCTGTACAATATTATACGGGTGAAAAGGGTAAAATTTATCATTGATTTATTCTCACGAGTTTTCCGAAATGTTACTTTTCAAGCATTTTCTGCACAAAATGTATTTTTTTATTCAAATTGTCACCTTTCATGAGAGCCCAGAATGATGAATCTAGGTTGAACGTTTTCAAAATTGATGGACATTTTTCATCTGAGGTATGTTACCATGGTTACCAAAGCGTCTCCATACAGAGTACTTAAATCTTAATGTTAATCATCATTATTGTAATTATAATAAAACACATGTAAATAATATTTAAAAAATATGACCCCATGGTACTTTCCATCTCATAAGTTCCAGATATTTTGATCTTCTGGCCTGCATTTACCAAAAAACAAAAAAACATATTTTTCATTGTGTCCCAACTTCCCTCACTTAAAACCAGTATCACAGTTATTCAGACTCTTGGGGAATGTTTCAAATGCAAGTAAAACCACATGTTTACTCCAAACTATGCAGGAAAAGGTTAATTTTGCTTTGGGTTTGTCTTCGATGTGCCTTTTGGGGGTGTTGTAGAGTTAATTTAAAGGTTCCTGAAGCAGGTAACTATAAAATTGAGCCATTATCTAATGCTAACTTTTGGTGAATGCAGGTGGAATCTAAAGATAAATCTATTTATAGATATATAAAAAACAACACCTAAATTTGTATTTTGGTTGTTTTATTGCTTTATTCTTAAAGAACACATTTTTGTCAAATCTCAAAACTGACCATTCCATGTAAAAAACATGTTTTTGTCTGCAGTGTCTCTCCTTTACAGTGCATCTTACACTCAAACGATGCTGCTCCTCAGAGACAAAATGAGTTAACACAGATTCCCAGAGTTGCAGCCCCTGTCATTCTCCATCTGTGCCAAAGACATATGAGATGCCATGTTTAAAACAGCACAGTGGTTGCTGGTGCTGGAGCCTTCAGCAGTAACCAGGACTCTCTGTGAGCATCACTCAGCAGAGGAATAATCCTTATGGGGCTGAGGCATAAAGTGTAGAATTGAGGCCGGCTGCCAATCTCAAATAGATTGCACCCTAAGCTGATAATAATGATAAAAGTGGGGCATACAAGTTCAGCCTGCAGTAATCCCACCCTTTTTTGTAAATTAGCTAATAAGTTAGGACAGCAATAATATTTTGAGTGAAGCCAGCAGGCATTTCAACTAAACCCTATCCTTATCACTGCAGTGGTATGGAAAGAAGCTCCAGCTGGAAAAACAGGGACATGACACATCATGAAATAAGATGTGTCCAAAATGGCTGCCTACTTGACCTGTGTTGGAGGAGGAAATAACATGCTGTTCCCTCCTCAGGCTCTCACAGCACCCAGGGGAGCAGGCTGACCCTGCAACTGCAGAGCTGGAGGAGCTGCCCTCCACCAGGCCCCTTGTGGGAAGGACACAACAGGCCGCCGCGGGGAAACGGTCATTTAGCAGGCGACCAGTGAATCAATAAACATCACTGAGCTGTCTATATGTGCTGTTGCTTCAGCACAACACCAGAACTGTATAAATCTGCTCTATGTTGTCTCTCATGTAGGGCAGGCAAGGCACTGGATGCAGTTGGCCATGTCCCTAAATTACTCCTACTACACTCATATTACACTTATCTTTCATAGAGTGCTTTTGGTTGTCTGATCATGAAGAAAAGCTAAATATCAAACATTCTACAGTCTGTTACTTCACCTGTTGGCTCAAGAGTAGGGTACTTACCTGAGCAGGGTTTGGGAAAAGTATTTCAGTGTGTTTGCAATGTCTGTTCCGGAGGGCACAGGGTAAATATTGTGTTGCACACGGTTGTGATACTCTTGCAAGTATCGTATCTTAGAGGCAACTAGACAAAATAAAGAGCAGAGTAACAAGCAAATCAACACTGGTGAGACTATCATGTGAATCTGAGTACACAGATAAAATAAATAGAACATGCATGAAGCTTGTTTCTTGGATTTGATTCATGCAGGACAGCATGTAACGTGGGTGCTCTAATTATCAAGTTAAACAAAGAGTGTGTGTTCCCATGGCTCTCTGGCCTCCACCGGGTGACCTTTTTGGTATAGCAGTGAGGTCAGGGGAAGCCCCAGAGGATGCAGTAACCTATTGCTTACAGAAACAAGCTCATGTACAAAAGGTTGCCAGTTCAAGTCCCAAGACAAGCTGAGAAAATGCATGTCAGCATTAGACATGAGAGAGGGCTTACTCATCCCTTTGCACATGATACTAAGAGGCATTTCAGCAGTGATCCCTTCTATGTCGCTCTACTCACTCATGTTTAGCTATGAGTGTGTTCGTTTTTTTCCCCTGCGTGGTTAAATGAGAGTTAAATTAAGTTGGAGCGGGTGATCAGTGACCCATTTTCTATGACTTTGGGCAGTGGTGTTTAGCTTCCTCCCTGACCTGTAAATGACAAACCTCAAAATAAAAATAACAGCTGCAGGCTTTGAGCATGTGTGGCCAAAGTCTGTGCTTCAAAACATACTCAAGCACAGGGGGCTCCTCTTAATTCTAAACAATGCAATGTGCAATGTGACTGCATTCTAAAGGATGCACAAATATATTTAATAATATAATATTATTGACATAATAGTAAGAGATTAGAGCTGTCATCTCTTAGTTCATTCTAAGCATGACTGATGTTTTGATCGTTGTTTAGACTAAAATAGTTGATTACTGGTAGTCATTTTTCATGATGCATTTTAAAGAACCTTAAGTGCACATCACTGGTAAACACCAGATTAAATGCTTTTGTATGATTGGTTTTGTGGAGAACCTTTATTGACAAAATTGTATGACTGTTAGTTGACTAAAATTTTTTGTTGTTGTGTTGTTTGTCTGATGCCAGCCTGATTAATTCTTCCCTATGTGGACCACTAAAAATGTCAGCCACATCCAACTTTTAGCCCCAAAAACCAAGTTTGACCCCATATTTGATGTGTGTTGTACACACACTGACTAAACAGTGAACAGGGATCATTCAGTAATATGGCAGAGGATGTGGAGACAGAGGCTGCTTTCCACCTGTTCAGAAGCGATCGGAGGAATGAGGAGGAAATAAACAGCAGCCTTCGGGACGCTGTGATCAAACCAGATTATTGATCAATCTAATGCCACCATATTGTTCTGTTAAGAATCTGTCAGGTCGACCTTGAGACCAGCAGCACACCTCGCTTTCTGCACGCGACTCATCCAGCCACGTCAATCAAAATAAATAAATAACATGACGATGTAGCCATTAAATTGTTTTCCCTGAAATACACACATAGCCTACACAGTGGCTACACAGCCCTCCAGCCATCCTCTGCAGTGAGAGGACGTGTTGCAACCTGCCATGGCAACCGCGGTTTCATCACCAAGGACAGCTCCCCTCATTCGCTTTCTTGGTTAAAACAAAAATCACATTTCCAGTTTCCAAAACCCCCATGTCAGGACAGCAAACACACACACACAGCCGTACTTACACTGCTCTGCCTTCGTAGACATCTCGTAGACACTTGGGTAAACATAAAACCCAGACTGTCAATTGTTTTAGTGTTTTTTTTTTTTCCTCCCCGGCGTTGTGTTTCCCTCAGTCGTGAAAAAGTGAATATACCCCCCTTGCAGCCCAGGCTCGGCTTGATTGTACCACTCTGCGCGATGGATTTGTACACTGGCTTTGTTTTTTTTTTTAAGCGATGGTACGGTCGCTTTAAGCGCAATTAAAATGAAGATCAAATAATGTGAGTCTGTTTGTAATTTTAAGAATTTGATCCTTTCGTGGCGGAGAGGACTGTTGATTTGATCTTCCACGGCGTACCTTTCCAAATGGACTGATCCGCCTTTGACAAATTGTCATTCAAGATTTCCAACAACCCTATCAGTCCTCTTTAAGCTGATCAGAAGAGGGAAGTACTGAAAGGAAACCAGTGGATTTGCCTTTTCCTATGCATTTGTGTTTATATGCTGTTTATAAAATGCAATACATGCAACAGATGGTTGTCACATTGTTATGATCATAGGTATGGCGTGTTACATATGTTTTTGTTTGTTTGTTCTCACGTTTTAAGAATCTACATTTTTTTCTCTTCGTTTGTGATTGACACTTTTTCCTTATTTTAGTATCAAGCATATATACATGAAATGTTGATAGCATTAAATAATACATTATCATAAGTTTATAAATTCTTGCAAAATTAGGCTTTTTATATTAACTTCTACATCCCTTTTCTTGGAGCAAAAAGCAACTAAATGATAAACAGACCTCCGGGTCTGGACCGCTGACAGACCCTTCCCCTTTTAATATCTATGCCAGGAACTGTTGGAGTATTTCCATCTCATCTCCAGCTGATTGGGAGCAACTTCCTGTCTCTGCATCCTGGAATGACCCCTGTGCTTTTTTTGTTTTTGTTTTACTGCTGTTTATGCTATGAAGCAAATATTGAGCTATTTCTAAATAATATTGTATTCAGATCAGTCAACAAATAAAATTCCCCACAACATATATTATATCATAGTATTTATTTATGAAATAGTTTCTTCATCAAGTTTCAACATCCCTTTAATCTTTTTTTATGTTTCAAACTGAAGGAAAAAAAAATCCGTACACAACTGATATGCATCCGAGTCTCCTGAACTCTTCTGGGTGTCAGGTTTGCCGAGGTGATCTCTGTCGGTAGTCTGGGATGTGATGCATGATCCACCCAGCCGGGGCCAAAAGAGTCACTCCAAAGGCACATAGGGCAAAAAAAGATTTCTGTAAATAAATGAAAATATACGGTCATGAGAACATAAATGCATAAGGACAGTTTTAGTACAGATTTCAAGGCATATATAGCCCCTAAACATCTCCTGACATAAGCTACAGGTTGGATAAAGATGATTGAACCTCTGTGTCCATATCAGAGGGTCTTGATCTCAGTGACTCACCAAGTGATATAATAGCAGCCCCCATTTATGTTGTTCTACCATGATATTCCCCTTGCCCCCCTGCACTCTGGTATTTCTAACATGAGCCAGGCTCTGTGTATGTCCCTAAGGCCAGATCAACAGATTTATAGTAGCATATACACTGGCCGTTATGTTGGAGTTTCATCATAGGAATGAATGAATAAAAAATGTCTCCCTCGCTGCAGATATGAGAAGACAGTTCACTTGAATTCCTCACAATAGACGATATATAGTGAAGATACCATATCTTCCGGATCACAGATACCAACTTCCGAAGATTGGTAATTGATAATACGAGTAATGGTTAATTACTGGAATCCCTTTTGATTTTTATACAGTCAAACAGCCTGAAAACATTTTTCTGCCAAAACTTCTATTGTACAAGGACTAACAAAGTTATTCTCACCACCGGCCCAATCTTTTCCTTTGGTGGCTTGCTGTAGATTGTTGACCTGTGATTTTGCTGAATGGCTTTCATTAACCTGGACCAGCTCAGTGTGGGTCTCCTAAGAAGGCAGAACATCTTGCTGCTGACAGGATCCTTCGCATCTAGTAGGAAAATGTTGTGTTTCTGTGTAATTTTCTCCTCATATCCTGTGGGATACTGACAGATACTCACTACTTTCATCTAATTCCCAACACTGTCCCTGGGAGGAGTTACTTCCATGGGCCAAAGAAACTCATGTAAACATATTCACTAATTTCTCAACAAGATAAAGGAAACTATCCTCTTATGATGCTGTAAAATGAACTGTATATATATATATATATATATATATATATATATGACAGCCTTTTATTTTAAGAAGGAGTAGTAGTAATAGTTAGTAATTAGTTAGCAGCAAATATAAATGTATAACCATCAAGAACTTAAAATGTGCTTTCTATAGACAGTGGGGTTTTTTGCAACTATAAATTTAATTATGAATGAGAGAAAAAAAAAAAACTAAAAAGGTCCTTTATTGCCCAATTACCTCCAATAACCCACCACAATTTAAACACAGGTCTGCTGAGTAAATGATACATATTGCCCTAATTAGCCAGATTACGATCTTTAGTAATTGATGTAAGAAAAGGGTGATGAGCATAAACTACACTTAGGACTTTTCTTTAGGTGTCACATTTAGGTGGGTGTTATTGTGTCAAGTCAGTTATACAATGTCCTTCCACTTTCATTTTATTGTGACAGGTCTCACAGGCGTTTTGATGTAGGTTATAAAAAAATACAGAATTCTGTTTATAGCAAAACTGCAGAAATTACCTTGGAGACAATAGATTCTTATTTTCAAAAAACGGTATACAGTAATATACAGTTCGTGTTAGAGAGGCTTTGGCCTACATTCAATGTATTGTGTCGCCCTCTAGAGGAGACGAAAATAACATCAAACAGTAGTCATTACAGTCGACGTGCAAATTCAGTCAGTGTACCCTCAGAGGCAATAGGTAGGTTGATTAGATTGTAATCTTTGGCATAATTTTTCATGGCATTATTGTGTAATATAGTCTAAATAGTAATCCCATGTGGACTGACCTCTCTGAAAGTTCAAGTCCATGTATAATAATAATAATAATAATAATAATAATAATAATAATAATAATAATAATAATAATAATAATAATAATAATAGTAAAAAGTGTATGATATTTTCTTTGGTACACAACATTTTCATGAAGCGACATCTAAATTCAACCAAAACACTTACGAATAAACTCTGACTGTTTAATTAGACCTCGCCCAATTACTTATATTGTCATCTGAAAAGTCACTTAACGTTGATAAAATATGAAGCCCAGATTCTCCTCATTGCCACAAAAAAGACACTAGGGGGCGCTGGTAAATATATTATTGCACAAGCTGGTTGGAGTACTGACGGGCCTCTTGACCAGTCGGCGTACAGCATTGAGAATCCATCAAGCTAAGCAAATTACAGGAAATTAGTTTATCCTTCTGTCAAACTAAATGCGCGACACATGCGCAGAGCATGCTTATGTTATCTACTGAAGAGTATTTTCCTGGTTTTCCAACATATCTTTATTGAAATTACCTTTCAAGACAGAGTACGGAACGTTTTATCGAAACGGTTTTTAATTGACATATGTTTTATTGTTGAAATCCCAAATTGAACATTCCGATTTTATTTTGAAAGTCATAACAGGAAGCGATGTTTCTTAATCTGGCTGCTTTGAAGCGGTTAGCGTTGGGATAGGCCATAACAACCACCCAACAAGGCGTTGTGCTACTATGGGGAAATACCGAACCGAACCGAGAATAAAAACGGTTCTGGTTTAGTTTTTAGTCGATGTAAATTGTTGGAAATAGACGGAAAGTCGACCCAAGTGGAAAAAAACGCATATTGGGGATTAAATGTGGACGTTGACGTCGAGCCGTGCGTAATGAGCAGAGTTGGAAAAAGAAGGTGTTGAGCTGCATTTTTTCTCTCTCTGCCAGGGACAACTTGGGTCGGAGTACTGTCTGAACTACGAGGTGATACAAAGCAAAAAAATGCCAACGAAGCTCTCCATTTTTCGGTAAATATGTTTGAACGCTCGCTTTTCAACAGTTGCATCGCATCCTGCTCGAAGTAAATTGCTGTTTCCGAGGGGTAAAGTCAAAGCGACACAGCAGATAGCATACCCTAGCCTCTTAGGATATGCTACTAATTACAGGGCTGTGGTGAATATGACTCCCCCCGCCAGGCTGTCGCCAAATATTTAGACAGAACTTCCCATTTTTATCAGCTGAGACAAACAATCACTTGGTTTTTGCTCTTACGTGCACTTTTAACTAAAGCTTCCGCTGAGCAGCGATAGCCCACCAGTAGCCCAGAGAGCAACAATAGCTCCGTGTAAACGTAAGGCTAACAAAGCCACTGCAAATGATTGATTTCTTTATACACTGGGTTCAGAGATAACTCTTAATTCCGTTTTTGTGTGGCTGGATCGATGGAACAGTTCGGACTTAATATGGATTTTAACTTTACCGATCAACCTACATGTTGCTGTTTATTGCCTCTGTGTCAGTAGTTGTTGATTGGTTGTGCTATGGCAACAGTATGGCCTGACATATATTGAAATATAGCATACTTGTGACAAATATGAAATCATATACTTTGCTATAGTCGATAATAACCTGTATGTTAAGAAGTCAGTAATTTGCATCCTGTCTTGTTTTCTGTTCAAATTGCCGTACCCACCCAAATAATCATTTCTTGTATTGTTATCCCAACGGGTTACTCTACAACCGTATATTATATTTGTTGGTCCAACCATCTATATAAGTGGCGTGAGCATATGCACACTGTGATAATCCTGTGGTAATCTCTCTGAAATTGTGGTTAGACTCAGCATTCTCTACAGCCTGCCTTCCCCTGAAAGACAAGACAGAGACTATATATCTGTTGTTTAATTTGAAAAAGGTGCATTTACTGCACTCTCCAGCATTTGTGCTTGTCATTTACCTGGTTAAGTATTTGTGTCAGTGCTCCAGGGTAGTATAATGACATGTAATTATTGGAGTTACATGCTCAGAAGTCCATGACTGGCATGAAAGGCTGTGAGCTTGCAAGTACTTGCCACAGAGTATCTAAAAGAGCTGGACTTTGGCCTGATTGCTGTTTACCCTGGCCTATTGGATGGAGAACTTAACAAGCAACATTGACAACTTACTTAAAGTAAGCACTTATTGTTTCCTGGACTGCCATTCATTCTGTGGAGCTTGACTGCGAGGCTGTGTTGGTATAATCATTAGTGTGTGCACACCTGACATTTCTTTATTGAAAAGATGGGCCTGTTTTGGTTGTTTTGCAAGCTGATGTAGAGTATGTCATTCATCCGTTCAGGTTTGAGAGAAAATAACTTGTTGATGCTGATGAAATGTGTGCGTACCTTCATTTTATTTGTTTATGGTGGCCTCCAGAGCAAAATTATTATAATCATCTGACAGTGAAATGCTAAATATGTGGCACTACAGTTCATGTTGTTGGTTGACGGGCTAATCCAGAGGCTGCCCACCATGAGTCATCATTGTGGAGACTTTTGTTTCCTCTGTCTGTCTCTGTCATTTCAGTGTGTTGCTGTTTCTAGCCTGTTCTGATTCCTGTAGTTTCCTGTAGCTCTCCTGGCAGTCTGTAATCAGTCAAATGGCCTGATTAACTGTTATACTGATTGACCTGATTGGCAAAAACACTGCAGAGGTAAGCAGTCTGTGCTGCCACCAAATGTTGTCTTTTCAGCTATAATTTCAGTCAAAATATGACATTTTTTTTTAGAGGAAATTATTTATTCTGTTGTCTGAACTTGGATATTATGCTGTGAGATGTATAGTGACATATAAATGCAGTAGAGGTCCCTTTGTCAGAAAGTCCTGGTCTCTGCTCTATGCTGTATAGCTTATTATGTCACTTTTAGAGCACCCCTGATTGTATCAAATATCAAGAGAGTCAAACGCTATATAATTACTGTCTGGAGCAGTGCTTTTCTCCAGCTTGTTTAGCAAAGCACATAATGTCCAAGTATCCACAAAGGTCATTTAACAGCTTTTGTGCCAGCAAAATGTTTGTTATTTATATTTACAGGGCTGGGAAGTACTGAATAAAAGTATCATGGTCAAGCTTGTTAAAAAATATGAGTAATGGTATTTTATTAGGTTAAGTTGGTGTTATTCTGATTGCAGTTACTGTCTCTAAAAGGGATTAGTTAACAGGACAATTTACCTCTGCAAATGAGATTAATGTTTTGCATCTGGTTTGTCTGTTTGTAAATAGGGTTATAGAAAAACTACTGGCTCAATTTTCATGAAACTTGGTGTAATGGGTAACTCGGAATCAAGTTTAATAACTCTGTGAAATATGGCATGGCCTTGGTGGAGGTCTGGGCCTTCTGAGCGCCCTTCTCATTTATTTGTTCTTCCTTCAAAACTCCTATATAGCATGTATTTACCATAAACAATAACACAATTATGTCCGAAGGGATGCACAGCCATGACACTGTCAGGACTGTGTTGTCATTGAAATATAAGACCCAAAAAACGAGTTTGGCAAAAAGATTTAGAAAAATTCCCCAAATACTCCAAAGTATTTAGTATATTTTACTTGACTGGAGTCATATAATCTTATTCAATTTTACAGTATTTATGTAGTATTTATAGTCAAGTAAATCTTAAAAGTAACCCTCTCAACACTGTCCATGTAAACATATTATGAACTGAAATTCTAACAGGATGGGATGAAATAATAGGATGGAACTTTTATTTTAATGAGACAAGTCCTACATCTTTTGTTTTTCGCTTTTGTGAGTTTAGAATGTAAATCACTGTGCCTTTTCTGGGATCAGTGTGACAGGACTTCATGAGATAATAACATGTCAGCAATAGACTAATAAAAAAAAATCTCAGTTGAAGAAATTATATTGAGGAGCTGTGTATTTGAGAGCTTTGACACATTTAGAGCACTTTGCAGCTACTGTGTAATTTTAGACAGGAAAGTGTTTGGGGGAGTGTATTTCAGTGTTTCTACAGTTGCTGCCCTTTCATTCAGGCCTGACTGCGATACTGGCACAGTGATTGCTCCTCTTCAGAAGATTAGGGCCTATGTCATTGAGACTAACAAAGATTACTGTCAAAAGGTGGTGATTTCATCATTTCATTCATAGTGGGACCAATAGATAACACAGGACTTAGGTGTTTTTTTGTGCCAGTGGAGTGAACAAGTTTGAGTCTTTAGATTAAGAAACTGTTACAGTTACCAAAAAGGCAAAAATATTTCTCAGTCATCCACTACACTGCACAAGCGACACATCACTTTTGATTGTTGAAGTCTTCTCTTGCCATCCCAGGTTCATCACAGCTGTCACTTTGATTCAAAATTTTGTCTCTGTGTTTCATTAGCAGAGCGTTAGATAAGGGGATGACCTGTAAAAATAATAAGATGTCCTGATTTGAAATAATAAGACTGTAAAAAATTTAGGGTTGCAGACAGGAGAGGAGATCTAGATACCTCCCTCCTTCCCTTTTCTGTAGCCATGATGAGGAAATCCACATCAATGATTGATTAAGTGCCTTGACTGTCATTTGAATAATACATCGGTTCTGTTCTCGTGCCAGGCAGTTTGTATGGTAATGTTCTTTGGGAGGCCGGGATTCTCTCTTTTAAACCCCTGCAAGTGGCTGATTTAAATAAAATAAAATGATCCAAGTGACTGTGGCAAGGTGAGCAGTTTGAAAGGCTGCGTATGTCTGTGTATGTGGAGAGAGAGATAGGTGGGGGCAGGGGGTGTCTCCTGTCACCTCTCATTAGGGACACATAGTCCAGCTCGGCCGGCGTCTGCCTCCCCCCCGTCTGTGGCACTGCCCTCCTCTGCTCCCAGCCTGCACACAACAGAGCAGCACACTGTTTCAGTCCAAACTGCAGGGAAGTGTCTTAATGTTTGACATCAGAGAGATTATGGCAGAGATGCTTCTTATTGAACAGTGTGAGTCAGGTCTCAAGGAAATAGCTGCTGTCCTAAATTATGCTTTTAGAATTCTGCACTGCAGCTGAAGTTAAATTTGGTTCACTCATTTGAATGAGTTAAAGCTGTGAGGCTTCCTAGCTGGGAGTCAGTGTATTGTTCAATTGATGTGTTGGTTGCTGTGCTTTCTTCTGCTTCTGCTGTGCTCCTTTGAGGACCCCCACCCTCCCACCTCCTTTTGTAAACAAGACAGTATATATCTCAAGGGCTTCCTCCTCTCTTCTACATATTCAAATTCAATTTCTAATTTTGTCCAAATGAATTCCCTGTGAAGATGGGGCCTATTTAAAGCAGTCTAATGAAATAAAGATCAACCAACATTTTTATTGGAGTGCTCCAGTGTGACTGCTTGGTGACTATTTGTGTGTGGAGTAAGAGGCTGTGGTTTTCCATTGAACCCTTGGGAGGCTGCGGAGTGCTGCTCTACAGGGGCAGACACAATGATTTATTGGTATGTTAGGCAGGAAAAACTAGCAGGCTGAGATAAAACAGATCTCAAATCACACTCCAGTTCTTCATCTAGTTGTGCTTAAAAAGGAGCTGATATGTATATATAAATATGGCTGTTATATATTGAGTTTTTCAAAGGGATAGCAATGATAATTGCATTTCTAAGTCTCTTGATAATGTTTATGACTTGTTGGGCTTGGTAATGCAAAAATACCTCGGATGAAAGCGCCATAGAAATTTGAGAAGTTGTCCCTCTGGTTTGGAAAAAAAAATTAGTTTTGATCTCTAATGTACTTGCTGGTAGAACTTAAGCCAGATATACTTGGTTTGTAATTAATAGCCTGATAGGGTCCTGGTATAATTAATTAATGAGGTGCCCTGTTTTCTGTTAGAATGTAGCCAGTGACAGTACAAAAGAGGGAGCAGAAAAGTTCCTGGTAACGCCTGCACTGGTGCCATGGCAGAAATGAACAGGCAGAGGCAAAATGGTTGTATGAAGCTGTTAGCTGCAGCTGCCCTCTGTCTCATTTTCTGTTTTAAAATAATGTTAGTGTATTGTAACTATAGAAAGGTGAAGGGAGAAGTGAAGTTAAAGTATGCCCAGTTAACATTAATGCCCATTGTGACCCTGTAGTGCCTTTAGCAGCACACTCTTCCCTCACATGCACAGATAACCGCCAGCATCCCATCCAAAAGGAATTCAGTAAAAATGACAACACTGCATGCATTCTCCATCACATCTGCAGCCCATGTTACTGCTAACTCTACTACACTGTCTGAGCCAAAGCACTTAATGCTTTCATGTAAATTTAACTGGAGTGAATATATTTTAAACTTGTTGTGGTTTTCAGTTAACCACCAGATAGTCGTAACCTAAAGTAAAGTATACAGTTTAAAACTTATTAACACACTAGTTTTTGCAATGAGCTATGAATATATACAGTACACTATGTATTGTATATACATTAATTTGACTTTGGTGTAATTGCCCTGCAATTCCCCATAATTTCCCTTGAATTCCCATGCAAAGTTTCCGCCTCAAATATTCCTACAGTTTGCAACATTGTGTGTTAATCATTTCAAGAGTGATAGTTCCCTCACAATGGGCCAGCATACATTGTCCCAGGACTCTGAAATTAATGCGGCTAAATGAAATTCCCCATCCGTCATTTAAATTATTTAAACCATTGCTTTTCCTTCTGTAATCTGTTAAAATGTATTTTATGATACTGAAAATTGTTAATGGACAAAATAACAAGACAGCAGAATTTGTTTTCTACTTGTACATTTCATAGCAAAAACCACAGCCATGATGCAGTGTTAAGTCTGACCATACAATCGCATGATGAATAGAGCTCAAAGTTTGAACTACCTTGAAGATATTTCAGTAGCAATTAGGAGAATAGTGAATGAAAGATGAAGGATGTATTACTTAGCTGCTTGGCTCTAATTGCTATGACCTTGGTCTATGAATCGTCCCTGAAAATGCAGTGTAATTATACTGTGCCTGGATTATACACACAGAAGTGGAAAAACATCCAAAATATCAATTTGACTTCATATGTTTATTTGAACTGCTAAAATGGACAAGGCCGAATGGGTTGTAGCTTCCTCTGAAAATCACATCTGCATTAGATTTGTTGTTGACTGCCAGTCAGTTTCCTGAGGGCCCAGCAGAGGAAGTCTCTGTTAACCTAAGTCACCATTAAAGATTATAGATAGAAGCCTGAACAGACAGTCTTCAGATGAACATAGTCACTCTGGGAAAAAAGCCTCCTCATCACAGATTTTAGCATTCCAAGCCTGTAAAATTACCAAGGCAGCAATGATTCATGATTGCTTGATTGATGATTGATTAATTCATGAGTGTGACAGATAGTAATAGATGTCCCTCTGTTCAGCAGCCTTAACTCTGACGCCCCTGGCCATTCATTATGTCTGACACAGTCAAAACTCATCATGTTGCATTCCCTGTGAGATGGTAGTCAGCAATATTTAAAAAATAAAACATTCAGTCTTTGACTCTTGTCCTGTTCTTTCTGTCCTCTTTCATCTTCCTCCCTCCAGGTATGGCAGTCTGGGCCCGGGGCTCTGAGGACACTTCAGAGGATCCGCGCCTTACCTGCAACTGAGGATTGAGAGGAATACGTTGTCTGAGCAGAATGACTCAGCAAGAGGGGGGACCCCCAAAAAGCAAGTGAAGAGAAGTGAGGATGGGTGCCAATGGATCCAGCTATCCACACTCATGCTCCCCACGCATAGGGGGAAATGCACAGGCACAGCAGACTTTTATAGGTATGCATCTGTGATTAAATTTGTGAATTTGAGTGTTGTGATTGTTTTCTTACATTTAAAACAGCTGTGATAGATGAATCTGTGTTTGCAGTTAGTGAATTACAAAAATCTGTTCGGCTAACTGTTAGTGAAAAACATGATTTTCCCACTCTTCTTTGAAGTGTTAAAAATGTACTCCTGAACCCACTTTGGCAGTGTGCACCCATGCTACAAGCACACAGCAGGGGGTCTAGCATGGCCAAACTCACACTTTAGATTACATTAACCTGCTTCCATGACAACTAATGGTGCAAGAGGTGAATATATTTGTGCATGAGAGCTCTTGAACTGGGCCATTGACTCACACAAAAATGCATGAAAAAACAATGCTTCTACTTCTCCATGCCATATGGAGTTTATGAAATATTATGAGAGGCAAATATGCAGCAAAACTTGTGTCCAGTGTGGGTGGTTGGCAAAAAATCACATTAAGTATTCTGCTGTCAGAGTTTACGAGTAACTTCCACTCAAAAGAAGAAAAGGTGCAGCCTTGCAGTGTTGCTCTGCTAAGCTTTGTTGTAACTATGCACGTGTGATGTGGTGTGATGTGATTATGATAAGGCTCCTGGCTATCAGACAAGATGCGGGTGTCATGATTTCTCTGTCCCTGTGGCCAGCTATAGGCTGCTTGTTAGGCTGTGACATTTTTCTACTGAATGACTTGACAGCTACAGTCTGAGACCTTTTGCTTTTGTTCCCTTTTCAACAGTGTTGAAGTCGCTGTCGGAGAACATTGCTTTACTACAGCTTGCTTATTTCTGCCTTTTAGTTTGTGCCTGCATGCACTAAAAAGGATTCCGACATAAAGGTTGTATAGCTTGTGTGTGTGACATTTGTATGAACAGAGGTGCATGAGGTCACTCTGTATTGCTTATATTTTAGTACTGTTTACCTGTTTTTACAGGTTGTAAGACTCATTGACTCACAGATGATTCACTCACTGATGATTATGAGCCATATTAGGGACTTAATTGATACTCCTAAATCAACCAACTCTTGTAATGGTCTTCAAATATTTCCACTCAGACCTTAGTACTGTATTTGGAGATTAACTAAATCTGTCCTTAACATAAAAATATAAATATTTTTTACACTTTCTATGTGACTTAAGCTCCAGGTTTTTTTTTCCTTTCAAAAATGTCTACAAGTGGAAGTAGTGGTTAAGGAGCCTTCTTGTTTCTTTAGCCTTTCAGACTTATGAGGTTCATTCAGAGCGCTATAGTGGCCCAGTTGAGTTGGCCTGGGCCACAGATGATTCACAGTGTTAGAATGATTACTATTTGGGTCACACTGATGGATGCTGAGAGAAGGGCAGGAAGAGAGGATCTCCTTGGCAGAGCTTCCTCTGACGTCCGAGTCCTGTCTCTCAAGCCAAAGATGATGCTATTAAGTGTAATTGATTGTGTTAAGTATTTGAATGGACCAAAGTTCATTGAGAAGTACAAAGCAGGACAAACTCTTCTTTGAGCTAATTGATTCTTAGTCTGAGATAAACCATAGTTTTGTCTACAACAAAGCAAAATAAAGGGCTTCTGTCTTTTTTTTTTTGCTATTGAACAGGATCCAAATGCCTGATAGCTGGGTCAGGGTAGTGTGCGTTTGGCCTGATGGAGCTTGCCACACCACAGGGGTGCTAGGGACAGATTGGGTTTCTAGCAGTCTGGCCTCAAGAGTGAATTACTGTTGGGTTTACAAAACCAATGTTTCACCAGAACAGGTTTTGTAGAAATATCAAGGAAAAACTCTGATCAATAAAAACAGAAGTGGTTTCTCACTGTATACATAATATGTGTGACTTTTTTGTTTCAGTAGCAACTTCTTACGAAGCTAACCTGCACCTTGTGTTGTTTCCAGGGACCTCGTCCTACTCTCAGCAGGGATATGGCTGGGAGTCAAAGCTGTACAGCCTGGAGCACGGCCATGAGCGGCCCACAGACAGGAAGAAGAAGAGCCTCGGACTGGCGACCCTCAAACGGAGGTTCATCAAAAGGAGGAAGTCTAGCCGTTCGGCGGATCATGCGAGGCAGATGCGGGAGCTTTTGTCAGGATGGGATGTCCGTGACACAAATGCCCTGGTGGAGGAATATGAGGGCACAGCAGCACTTAAGGAGCTGAGCTTTCAGGCAAGCTTGGCACGCGCAGAGGCACCCAGCTTGCAGCGGGATCTGGCTGCCCTCTACCAGCATAAGTACTGCACTGATGTGGACCTCATCTTCCAAGGTACTTGCTTCCCTGCACACCGGGCCATCCTGGCTGCCCGCTGCCCATTTTTCAAGACCCTGCTGTCATCATCACCTGGCTATGGAGCAGAGGTCCTTATGGACATTGAGACAGCTGGCATTGATGTGCCAATGTTCTCTGCCCTACTTCACTACCTGTACACTGGGGAGTTTGGGGTGGGAGGGGCTGAGGATACCAGGCTGCAGAATGTGGATGTATTGGTGCAACTCAGTGAGGAGTTTGGTACACCCAACTCCCTGGAGGCTGATATGAAGGGCCTGTTTGACTATATGTGTTACTACGACGCTCTGCTCAGCTTCTCCTCAGACTCTGAGATGATAGAGAGCTGTAATGAGCGAGGTGCTGTGGCGGCAGCTCCAACAGTGAGCTCAGGAGGCCCCGGGACCCCAGATGAGGACCTTCGGGCTCATAAAGCCATCCTCTCGGCACGTTCTCCTTTCTTTAGGAACCTTTTGCAGAGGCGCATCCGCACAGGAGAGGAAATGACAGAGCGCACGTTGCAGACGCCAACCCGCATAGTGCTGGATGAGTCCATCATTCCACGGAAATATGTGCAGGTTATTCTCCACTGCATGTACACAGATGTAGTGGAGCTCGGGCTGGTGCTGCGGGGTAGCCCATCAGCTGGCAGCCTTGGCGAGGTGCAAGCCCTGGTGTCTGGAGGCCGTGGTGCCAGCACACGCACAGAGGAGGCCATGGAGCTGTACCATATTGCTCTGTTCTTGGAGTTCAGTATGCTGGCTCAAGGTTAGTCAAAGTCACACATTTTACACATGCACATAAACACACTGGTCATTACAGGATTAAAAACAAAAAGATTGTTCTCTGTAGACATGGTTTGCAAAATCATGCCCTGGCTGTGCAATATGACTTAAAAACTACATAAAGTTTTGTAATTGGATTGACCTTTAATCATAAATGGACAAATATCTTTGAATACATCAGTGTTGATGTATTTCTTATTTCACATTGTCTTACTTCTGCTATGTTTGTCCTTTATATCACATTTAGGCATAACTTAACTTGTTGGTTGCATCTCTGTTTCAGTGCTTGCAGTAGCTTTGGTCATTTTATAGATCCTTTTATTGTGATATGGGTAGATTTTGGAGAGTAGGTCTCAATAAATACAGTGCATTTATTTAATGGTCTAGTTCTACTTTTGAGAATTGTTTGCCTTTTAGTATGATTGACTTTATTTGTCTCCCCTGACTACATGAGTCTCTGTACTGCTTATGTCTCAGTAGTTGAATAGCCTTTACCATGAATTTCAAGGTAAATTGTCAGTCCATACCGTCTTAGTGTTGTTCTCTCTGAATTCAATCATAGGAGTTGGTTTTGTCACAACTAGCTGGATTTTTTTGTGAATGAATGTATTGTAAAATTGCAGGCCTACTATAATCTCGCCCTCCATGCATTCATCTGTCTCACACTCATTGTATTATAATTTCACCATTTCCTTAAATGACATTATGCATATGTTGGCATATGTGCAGTGTGGCAGTGACAACGCTAGTGTTTAACAGCTTGGCTGACTGTGAAGGGTGTTGGAACTGTGGCTGCCAGGAACAGATTGATACAGACTGAAAGGTTTGTCTGTCTCTCCATGGGCAGACAGCGCACTGTCTGATACATGCAGCACATCTGGGCCTCTGTCAACACTTCCTCACTGGTCCTCTGCTTTGTCACTGGCCTATCTTTACTGGGATGACAATGTCTTTCTGACTCTGGCCACTGTTTCAGAAGGACCCCAGTTACAGGCCTAGGTTACCACTGACATGAGCCAGTCACCTCGTCACTCTCACCATCTCTAGAGTGGCATGTCTCTAACACGCCTAACAAAGCTCCTCTTCAATCAGAACAACCTTTACATTGTGCATTACTTGTAGCATTTTTTTAAAAGTACACAAGATTAACAGCATTTAGCCTGCCTGTCAGGACTGTGTGGATCAAGAGAGGGTGTATGAATCAACACTGTTATCATATCCTATAACTGTCTTATTTTTCATAAAGCCACAATGATGGAATGAGTTTGAATATTAAAATGATAATATAAGACACATTTCAAGAGTTAAGCAAACAGTTCCACTCTGTAATGCTGGGAAATAAAATATAAAATAATTTTAAATTTAAGACACTAATTCTCAATAAAAAATATCAACAATTCAAATGCACTCTACATAGTTTGTGTGATTTACACTTCAGTGAAGATTTACAGTAAAAAACTGTCAAAACGGTTTTCAGTATGAAGGAGCTTAAACTCAACATACTCAGAGGTTCTTAAGCCTCTCTGTATTCTACGCTAACACGTGGTTTAAAAAAATATTTTGAATCTAGTAGAAAGTATAGATTACGGAGAAGTTGCAAAACAGCTAATTTGATGTACTCAACATCACACATCCTGTGATGTGGCTATTGGGCGTGTACATTTTGCAATGTCTATACTGAAATCATATATTGTGCAGCCCTATTTTGGGTGTGTGACTGTTTAAGTTTGAAAATTACAACAACATTTGTAACTGTTGTAAGAGAATGCTATATGAACAACATAAGACATTTCTTAGCAGTGAACATTAGGGGTGTCAGGATCTTCCAAATACAAATTTTGATTAGACTTTCAATTTAAAGGTCTCCATTAAATTTTTCGATACAGACCTTTTTTTTCCAGCATGGGCACCTATGCGATAATTATATCATAAAGATCAGAAAACCGTTGTTTTTGAGCCCCAACCAATACTCTTCACAATTATTAATTTTGACTTTTAAAAAAATATGCTACATGGTATCAAGTTAAAAAAAACGAACCTTTTTCTGAATTGTACCACACTAAGCCGCTTTTGATTTAGATTGTTGTAACAAACATTTTTTACAATAAGTTTTGAATTGGAATCGAAATTTTGAATCCTCTTGTAGATATATAGATTTTAGAAACATAGCATTATTGTTGGCAGCTGCTGAGTTGACTACTGACAGAGGGGCCAAGGATCAATCGCCTTTTTAAAACTTGTGCAGTAATCTCATTAGGGCTGCAGTGTTTGTTTGTTTGTTTTTAATATATTTTATACCTGACCAGTCAGGCAAATCGCTAAGTAATCTACTTGCCCCTATACAAATTATTTAATTCACGATAATAATAACACCAAATACTAAACAACACCAATTTATCTGCTGCTCTCGCAAGTGCCCGATTGGTATTCACATCTGCAACTCTCAGCAGAGATAGATGAAGGGAAGAGAGATAGCTCACTCCTTATTTTCTAGCCTGATGTGGCTTTTTTGCCCTAGGCAGTCAGGCAATCTTCATTGTTGGGGCCCTGATAGTTGCATTTTGAAGTGTGGTACTGGTTCTACTGATGCTCAAAAAGCATCCCGAGTATGTGGATTTTCACATTAAACACTGTCTGATTGATAGGTAACAGCATGGTGCTTTTCAGACAAAACAGTGCCCACAGACAGAATGTAATTTAGTAATACTAGATTCAAAGTGCGTCAGTGGTGCTAGATCTCAATAGCACTGTACGCTTACACCGCACACACAGCTGGTGAGACACCACCTCCCACCCTTGAGCTCTAGTATCGCTCTCAGGGTCACTCTGGCAGCCTAAGCCGACAAGCAGCCAAATAGTGTCATCCCCACACACCATCACCTCCTCTTCCCTCCCATCCCCCCTCTCAACAAGCCCCTACTCAAGGGTATTTTTATCCCCTCTCCTCCCTCTCCTACAGAACTGTACCGCTCTAATCAGTTCCCATGAAACCTCAATGTGGAATGTGGTGAGATGGTTGTGGTTGACCTGGTGTCATTTTATCCAAATCCATTTTCTTCATCTGTTTTGCAACTTCCTATTAGTACCCTTTTGCAGATCTCTATTTTATGCATTTTTCCCGGTTAATTTAAAAACTCTCAAATCCTCGTGGCGTCTATGAGTTGGTTATGCAAAGACAAGTTTGTCAGTGTCCATCCCACCACTTCAGACTCCAGTAGCTGCCAGTCTCTACATGAGGCAGCAGAGAGGCTTTTGTCAGGGGTTTCGCATGGCGAGAGCCCTCTCCTTCGTCACACTGTCCTCCCCCTCGTGTGCTCTTCAACTCCCGCCCTCTGGCTTCTGAAGTTTCAGCACACAGAGGTTTTTGTGGAGCAGTTTAGCTCCCTGTCATTCTTCCTTATTAATTCTCAAGATGTGTATCCCTTTATGTCTCCATCTCACTCAAATAGCAACCGATATTAAAAGCCTTATTAATTTTTCAAGTACACCGCAGAGATGATAGCCAGTTGGTGTAGTTTCAGCTCCTGCACTGTGATGCCTCCTATCTCTCTCTCTCTCTCTATCTCCATACTCACTGACTGACCAGTGCTTTCAGTGCCCAATCTCATGTTTGAAGTGTGTTGACTGAAGTCCCAGTCCTTGAGCGATCATCAGACATGATTTACATCCACAGGCTTGTTTACAGGCCATTGAGTGCAGTTGATGATTTAAGTGGCTTTGAGATTGTGCGCTCCATAAACAAGGAGCACCAAATAATAACAGCAAGACAAAATGCAAACGTCCTCCAAAGTTAGTGTAGTGGAGAGCTGGCTGTTGCTGCTCCTGCTGCTGTGTTGATATTCTTGTCAGTCGGCTAAGCTCCAGTGAATGTGGTGTACCACCCGTGGAGAGGAGGGGAGGCGGGTTAGTATTAGATATAATGCTGATTCTAATCTCCAACTCATAATAAAAGTGCTGTGTTTTAAAAGACTGCCTGTCGCTGTGAATTCTAATGGGCCAGCACAGAGCAGAGCTGTTTGCTTTCCTGGGCCACTGGTCCCAAGTGGGGAATTGTCTACATTTGTGCATGTGTGTGTCTGTGTGTCTGCTTTTCTGAGAGGGCAAAGATACAAAGGTGAAAGACTGACATGAGCAAAAGCACTTTCTAGGAGACTGACAGCCCAGGGACGGCTGGTGGAGACGGAGGCACAGATGTTGTGAATCCATTCCCTCTTCCAGTCTGTTTATAGCGGATATAAAAGCCAAAGTGCCTGGGTCCACATTTCAACTTCATCTGTCTTCTTAACGATGCAGGATTTCCACCCTTAGTTTTAAAACACTGTGTGTCTGCTTTGCACTTCACTAACTAGCCATTCCAGCTAAATATGGCATTATTATGTATGTGCATTTGCTGTAGGTGGACAACTTAATAAAGAAAGAGTTGTGCTGGGATGGATATGAAGCATCAGATTCAAAGCAAAAGCATTACTGGAGCTATCACTCTGGAGTATGGTGTCCTGTTTCCCCGAGTGTGTGTTCAAAGTGGTGGTTTGGGGGCGGAAAAGCAGCTTAGATCTTCTACTTTAAGATAAGCGCTTCCCTGAGGAGTGTTGCTGCTGGCCCAACTATGAGCTGATGGACAGGACGGCCTGGAATGAGGAAGTTGGCAAGCCTGTGTTTTAGTTCAGAGCAGCTTTAACTGGACGTCAGTCTGTCTGGCTTTATCTCCATGGATGTCCGTTTTGTATTAAACATTATTGATCAGAGAAAGGATGATAATAAGAGCCACTGAAGCTCTGGCTTGTTGGAGTTTGGCAAAAATATCTTGACCAAGCCAATCATATGTTAATCTGAGTGGCTTTTAGGGGGTTTAATTCTGACTAAATGGATTCCTCTTTGTATAAGTGTGACTTTAAGTGCCAGCGTTGACTGAATTTTCAAAACTTAACTCTTCTTTTAAGAAAGCTAGAGCAGCAGGTACATAATTCCCTCTGCATTTTCTGTATTTTTAATGCATTTTTGATTTATGCACACAAGTGTGTACACAATTCCAAAGTGTGTGAGCCTGTAAACGGGCAGCACATTTCCTCAGGCTGCTGTGTTTACTTATCACGGTTAAGAGGAGGCAGCTTGAGACTGAAACACATCAAGGTATCAAAGGCATTTATGTGGGTTGGTGTGTTACAGAGTTAAACCACTGCCTGCTGTTCTGGTATGTGCTCTGATTTAGGAAACGCAGCAAGGAGGATGTGGGGGCTTGTAGAGGGAGACTCCCTGGGTCAGTGAATACAAGTCAAAACTACTGATGGTCTCGCAGTGGCTGCAGAATTACTGCTTTTATTCTAATAATCATTCACTTAAACCATTCTCCATTTTCTTTTATCTTTTGTTAAGTATTTTATTGTTACCTTTAATACCTGCTATTGTTCTGATATATAATATATATGTGGCCATATAAATAGCCTGGCTTGAATATGAAGATGTAAATTGCTTGTCTATCTTATTGGCCCTCCTGTTACAGGCTGTGAGGACATTGTTGTGGAAAGCCTGTCTCTGGACTCGCTTGTCCCCATCCTGAAGTGGAGCTCCCAGCCCTACGGATCCAAGTGGGTCCACAGGCAGGCCATGCACTTCCTCTGCGAGGAATTCAGTCAGGTTGTCACCTCAGATGTTCTTTATGAGCTCAGCAAGGAGCACCTTCTCTGCGCCATACAGTCTGACTACCTACAGGTAAGAAAACAGATCATCACCTGTCAATCTCTTGTCACTCTGTATGACATCTCACAGTGTGGAAGATACATTCTAAGTAATGGGTGCCTGATGGGTTTACAGTGATTGCTTGGGGATAATACAGGAAACACATACACCAAAGTGCACAAACACAGTCTCTGGTACACACACACACTGACGACACTCAGGGTCTCCAGAGTTGAGTAACACCATTCCCTGGAGGGAAATGCCTTCAAACCAAGAACTTAATCAAAGCTGAGCTGTCATCTGCTCTGCCAAGCTACTCGGGCATCAGACCAGATGGTTGAGGTGAAGTGTTGAAATCCAACTACACAAACAAACCGACCAGGCCTGAGCTTTGCTGGGACACCATCTGAGCATATTGCATTTTCACCTTATCCTCCTTTAACAGCTTCCCAGTTTTGTTCTCGATAATATCTAACCTTGTCCTAATAATACTTTTGTGTCTTTCTTTCTCCCTGTCCTATATCTCTCTCTGTGTCCCTCTCTTCCTCTGTACCTTGGTCTCATTCACAGGCGAGTGAACAGGACATTCTCAAGTATGTTGTTAAGTGGGGCGAGCAGCAGCTTATTAAGAGGATGGCAGACAGGGGTAAGATAATACACTCCATAATTACCCTTTGAGCAGCCCCCCTAATGGCTCTGAGGAAATTACCCACTTACCAGAGCCTCCAAAATACACTTAAAAGCATAACAAAAGGAACCAAACTTTGCCCTAAAAAAAGATGTGGCCACAGAGTGATTGGCCATGTCATTGTGTTCTCTGACCTCATAAGCAAATGTTTTCCATTGGATTTATGGTCAAGGTTTGTAGTCATCATTTATGGCATGGCAACCTGCATAAGAAAGCTGAACCAGAAAGCAGGCAATGCAATATTCACCCATAATTTGTCAAATTGAATTTTGTTGAGCTATGTGAAAAATACCTAGCAGGTTAACCTAAAAGCCTCAAAAGCCCTATCATAGTTGCAGAAATAGTCATGGTTATATGCTAATGTCCTTCTTGTCGCCTTTTACCCAGAGCCCAACCTGTTGAGTGGCACAGCCCACAGTGTAAACAAGAGGGGAGTGAAAAGGAGAGACCTGGATGTGGAGGAGTTAAAGGAGATTCTGTCTCCCCTCCTGCCCTTCATCCGTACTGAGCACATCTTACCTCCCAACAGTGATGTCCTCACTGACGCGGTAAGTACTCCTTTTCTCCTGTGTGTGTGTGTGTGTTTGTGTGTGTATGGGTGTGCACCGGAGTCACTGTGACCTTTGTAAACTGAGCTCAGATTCTCATTCTTCACCCTGTTCACAGCTTAAAAGGGGTTTGATAAGCACCCCTCCTTCAGACATGCTGCCCACAGCTGAGGGGGGAAAAGCTAATGCCTGGTTACGGCAGAAGAACGCTGGCATCTATGTGCGGCCCCGCCTCTTCTCTCCGTATGTGGAGGAAGCTAAGGTAAGGCTCGTACACTTCTGATGAATGGGTCTCCATGCAGGAGGCAGTGGATTATTTGTGTCCCCTTATAGTTATTATCAAAGTGAGTAGAGGTTCTGTGGAGAGGACAGCCTAGCCATTTAGTGCCTTGGGAAAATTTGTGGACCTGTTCATAGATCAGATGTGCCAAAATCGTCCATGTACGGTTGTTGCTATGCATATCCTCCATTTTTAAAAGCTGCCTCCATCATCTTGACGGAAATTCATTTTCTGTCCATCTGAAGACTTTTCCTAATAACTTATAGGGCTTCCCAGGGTCATGAATATTTATGAACATTTCCCTAGACCAGAGAGCGTCATTATTAGATGAAGTGTCAATCAAGTGGAACTAATTTGCAAACCCCCTCAGTGCCCTTGAATTGCACATAGGAGTTTTATTTCTTAGAAGTTTTGGTCTAACTTGCCCTCTGTTGCCTACCTGCCTCTTAGTCTGTTCTTGACGAAATGATGGTGGAGCAGACCGACCTGGTGCGGTTACGATTAGTGCGCATGTCCAACGTCCCAGACACACTCTACATGGTCAACAATGCTGTGCCTCAGTGCTGTCACATGATCAACCACCAGCAAATGGCAAGCAACTCAACCACAGCTCCATCGGTTGTAGCCAATGAAATTCCAGGTAAGTAAGATTTTTGAGAAAAAAAAATAATGGGAACAGAAACCTGTGTTCGATTAAGTGAATGTCCAAACTGCTCAAGTACCCTTAATCATGATGCTAGTGTCAAGGTGGTATAGAAAATGAAGGTGTTTGTTTTATGTGAATCTTTCAGTGCCTCAGCTGCCTGTGGTAAAAGAAATGATCCGGAGGCTGCAGGAACTGAGACATACAGAGCAGGTCCAGAGAGCTTATGCACTCAACTGTGGTGAAGGAGCTACCGTCAGCTACGAGCTGCAACTGCGGGTACTGAGGGAGTTTGGTCTAGCTGATGGAGCCACTGAGCTGCTGCAGGTTAGTAAAGCAGAGTTTGTCCCAAGAAGTTAGAAGGGGATGAGATGGCTGATGCTAGGATACTAACAAGAATGGTCAGGCTAAGGACATGGATGGACCTGAGTTATACAGCAGACACAGACCTGAAACAACCCCAGGCAGATAATTTTTGGGAACATCTTAATATAGGCTTTCTTCTGAAGGCAGAATAATAGAAATATCTCCTTATTTGTTTGTTTGTTTTTTTGTTTATTTATGGTTTTAGAACCCGTACAAGTTCTTCCCTGATGAACGGTTTGGAGATGAGAGTCCAATTCTGGCTCTGCGCCAGGTGGGTCGGTGTCGGGTAAACAGCAGCCCAGCCATGGATAGCATGTTCACAGAGCTGGAAGGGGTAGTGGGCTTCCACCCTCCCCTGCCTCCTCCTCCTCCCCCCTACCACCCCCCTGCCACACCCAGCCATGCTCAGCTCAAGGGTGCCTGGCGTCCCCGTGTGCCCATGCCAACCCCTACCCGTTCCTTCTCCTACCCCTGCAACCGCACCCTGATCCAGCGCCATGCAGCCGCTAAGCATGGCAGCTCAGACTACTCCTCTGTGCCCAGGCCTCAGCCCCCAGACTGCACCAACCCGCAGGCTATGGGCCGAGCTTTGCTTTCAGACCAGCAAGCGGTGAGTGTGCGTGTTACTAAAAGTCCTGCAACGATTTTGTTTATTCAAATGTGGCTTCATGGTCTGTGCCTGGGATCATGAGATGCTCATTTGACAGGTAACATAACCCATTTGTTTCTGTTTTCCGATGCAGATGAGCATGGAGCCTGTTATGAGGGAGTTCATGCCTGACATTGCACTGGGTGTCTCGGTCATGTCCCTGAGGGAGCAGCACATGGCAGAGATGGAAAGGGATGGTCCTCACAGCCCAATGGGCCCCTCAGGCCACCACCTGCCCCATGGGCCCTGCCCTTCTACCCGCCACGGTCCTGGACATGGCCACTCCTGCAAGAGACATGCTCCGGAACCCAAGCTGGAGGCTCAAGCAGAGTTTCCTGACCTGTATGACTTCTCCTGCCGACCTGCAACCCCGACCTCCAGTCACCCTCTGCCCTCCTTTGCAGGACCAGACCTCTACAGCCACAGCTGCACCCCCTCCAGCTCTTATCCACCCCCTTACATTTCTGACTCTCAGTCCCAGGGCCGCCCTCAGGGACGGACTGCCCCAGACCCACTACGTCTGGATGTCCTCAGTATGACCTCGCAGAGGCATGATGGAGTCCTTGCCAGTCCTTCTGGGGCTCAGCCTAGAATGGGGCACATCCCAAGGGGGCGATCAAATGAGACAGACCTGACTCATGGTTTAGGCCATTTACGGTCCCCCAGTGGGAACATGGACAGCTATGAGGAGAGGCACACGGGAACTCGAGATGCCCCTGAGGACATGGTTCTAGCTGGAGAATCATTGGGCCCTGGGTCCCTCCAGCAGCCTCACAGGAACAGTGTCAGTGAGGAAATCACCAGAGACCGCAGGTCACCCAGCAAGCCTGACTACCCTTATAAGAAATCTGCACTTTAACCCCAGTTGAGGACCAGGGGTTGAGTTAAGAAAAGGGAAAGCATGATGAGTGGCTGTCCATCACAGTGGATGGCAAAGCACTAAATGTGTGCCTGCGTATATGTGTGTGTGTTTGAGAGGAGCAGGGTAAAGGGGTGGTCGATGGTTGCTATTTATAGGATCTGTCCTTTTGTCCTACCTCTATCACACTGTGCTATCCATCACACAGTCAGAGTGTGGAATGAGTAAGAGCTGTAGGTTAATTGTCGATGCTTGTAATCGATCAAGCTTCTGCTTGGTCCTGCTGGTTTAGAGAATGACTCAGGCTCGACTGGAATTGATAGGTCTCTTGAGTTTGCAAAGAAAGCGGTTAGCTCTGTGCCGTGTGAGCCCTGCATGAGGTGGTCAAAACACTAGATGTAGCTCAGATATGAACAGATGGTTTAACAAAGATTTTATTCAAAAGCCCTGTTGTCTCCCGATTATTTTCAGCATAGAATGAAGTGATGGCAGCCGGATAGGAATCTCAATTTACACAAGTTAACAATGGAACACAGTCGGGGACAGAGACTATTGTGATAAAATCGTATGTAAATACATCTGGCTGTATTCTTTCCCTGCCATTCCATGTATTTCCATTTCTTCCTGTAGCATGCATATAACAACCCACCTGACTATTTATCCCCTCTTGGCCATGTTTCTGCAGCACTGATGAGTAATGGGCCAAGGCTTGGTCACACAAAGCAGATATTGGATCCAACAGGAAGTAGGTCATCAGAGCTCGTCATTCTCCTGTAACCCAGTCTGATAATTGTGTCAAGCTTTACCTATCACAGCCTTTGAATGTCTGGTTCTGAGCAGAAGCCTGGTGTTTTCAGAGGGGAAACAGGAGCATTGTGAGCAGTGGAAAATATAGGGGTGCCATGGCAACTGACATACAGTGGGGGCTTGTAGGTTTTTCAGCTGAAATATGCGTGTGTGAGCGTGTCTGTGTGCAAGGATAACTTTGATACACACAGGTGTTTAGACAATCTCAGTACTGTACACTCCCATCTTTAGCCAGGTCTGTTCGTACATATCAGTCAGATGATTTAAAGAGTCTTTGGCACAGAGTGAGTTAAACATTGTGCTATAGCCTCTTGTTCTGTTTAATCCAATAGCATCAAATCTAAAGCCTTAATCAGTGCTTGGAATATCCAGTTTCAGCTATCTTTATTCAAATAAGTATGATGTCATTAAATCGCAACCCCTGTTAAATGCTTATTTGACTGTTCTGTTCGCTACGGACACATTAACTGCAGTTTTTCTTGGTGGTATAGGTGGATTTCACAAAACCCAAATGATAACACCATATATATAAAGGCCTATATGAGGCCTCCATCACACCACCTCAAGAGAAATTGTGGACCTGCACAGTCAGTGTTGATACTGTTAAATATACTGTTAAAGAGCCACAGCAGCTGTAGCTCCAACACCATGCAAGTACACACATAAAAGCCTGTCACCGCCAACAGCTGGCATACAACCTCACATAAGAGTATCATTGCACTGTAGGAGCCACCTGTCAATTAGCTGAAGGGAAAAGGAACAAATGAATTTCGAACAAAAAGGAATCTTGTATTGAAGAAAAGTTGGCGCTTGCTGGCTCATATCTCCAATAGAAATTGTACATAATGAATTGAGCTCCACATGATAAATTTTCAATGGTATCTATCACATTTTAGTGGTTGTTGAAGGTTTGAGTTTTTACTGTAGTGGACAACACTGTGTACTTGTCTTTGTCATGAAATCTCACTAAGAATGTGTGGTATAAAACATAAAGATTGTGTCAGAAGCTATTTTGTTCCCTAAGTGTTCTGCATTAGGGCAGTCTGTTCAATGTTGTAGGTGGTGTGGATAACCATGTTTGTAGAGATGTTTTTTTTTTCTCTCCCTTATTTTCCTTTACTTTGAAGTAACAGGAATATGTAGAGGATCTGACAATGTTAGCTCTCTGCTTAATGGTGATGAATTTGCCAAGCAGAAAAATATTTTTTCCATCTAGGTTGCTTCATGGGGAAAAAATGCAAAACTCCAGATTCCTCCCCATGTTCATGTTGGGTAGTTGTTTTATTTTCCAGGACAATGTTCCATTGAATAAAAGTCCTTGTTTTGCTCTTTGCTGTAGAGAAGTCAGTGCCTTCCCCCGCCTGCGGCTGGGCTTTTATTGGAGAAGTGACTTTGATGTCTATGCAAGCTCTTTTCTACCAGCCTACCAGCCTGCATCAAGTAGTCCTTTGAAATCTCATGTAGCTCGTTTTGTGTACATAGTGTTATTTAGCACCTTTTGAAATTGAACCATCTGAAATGTGTGATTGCTTGTGTTGAATTATAACAGGTACTTTGTACTTGTATGGTATCATAGAAAACATGTTTGTAGATTGATATTAAGTTGCATTTAGTTTCACTGAATCTATTTTTCTACTGTCACCTCAAAAGGTGCATAACAGTGGTCAACTTGGGCATCCTTAAAATAAACTGGTTTGATATTATGGAATTCATTTGATCTTAGTTGAGTTGTTTTGTCCACTAGAAACATGTGAGAACTTTATTTGGAATATTAATGCTGATACAACAGATATTTGTTCATATTACATTTACAAAGAACATGTCTTAACTGGTCACCAGAAAACCTTTAAAAATTTAAACACAGGTATTTGACTCAGTGGGCATGTTCACAAGCATTCACATGACATAACAATGTTCATGTGATGTGTCTCCAACATGATAGCAATAAAACAATGGAACATTTTTAAGCATTCTGTGCTGAAACTAAATCTTGTTCCTTCAAGTTTCTAGTAACATTCACCGTGAGAATTAAGGCATCATTATAAATCAATAAAAACTATAGGACATAAAACTCAAACCCCAAACTCTCCTTCACGTCAGGAAGGAAAACAACAACAACAACAACAGCAGCAGCAGGTCAGTACTCTGTGCTAATTTTTCAAGTTTTAGGATTACATTGGCCCCTGCAAGAAACCCATTTATTCAACAGAGAAAAAGGAACCTTTAGGTTACACATTCAGTCAGAGCACCATATGAACCAGGTGTATGACAGCAGCATGGCCTCCTTGTTACTGGTATCCTGCATTGGTCCTTCGTCTTTTCTTGGCCCGCAACTCCTCAAAGAACTGACGTACAGCTTCGACTGTGACTGTCTGATAGGACAGGGAGGAATTTGGTCAGTTCAGGTTTGAGACATACAAGAAGCAGTTCTCACCAGACATGATGCTGTACAGCAGTATTGTACGTCTTTGGTAAATAAAAAGAACCAATATTAAATAATTAAACAAATGGATAAAATGCCACATAGGCGTTGGCCTTGCTATGCTTAATTCTACTGCTACAGGCTATATTTAAACTTCAACTTCTCACCTTTCCTTCAACAACACACTGGTCAAGAAATGCAGTTATTGAAGTTGTCAGCTCGTTGAAACCTGAGGGATGAACACATGCTTAATTAGTCTCAATCAATCGCCTCTACCATAAATTTCACTTAGCATGATTAATACAGGCTGACCCCAAATCCTCCCCACTGCTGTCCCCGAGCTCACCGTAAATGAGCTCAAGTTGCTGCACACGGTCCATCGAGCTCGTCAGTGCCATCAAGGGGTGCTGCCCAAACGGCTCATCCAAGCCTTTCTTCTCATAGGCCAGGATGGTGTCGCTCTGATCCATAAGGAAATGCACCTCGGCTGCCACATAGGCTCTCTGTGCAACAATGCAGTTGAGACACATTAATTCATAAAATAGGCTATATAGGACAGGATCATATGTAGAGCTACCACCTGCAAAGTGTCTTCTTTGTTCTTTGTTTAAGCCCATTAAAATTTGAGAATGTGCATTTGTGGCATACCTTGCAGCTCGTGCAAGTGCAGAGCTCGGAGCGCCAACTGTAAGGCCAGAAAACTGCTCCCTGTCTCAGCCTCTCCCGGCCCATGGCCTGCAGCTCCTTCAGCCTGCACACAGCAGTTTTGGCCTTGGCCTTGGCAAAGCTGCCCGTCATTTCCTCATGGGTACGTTTGCAAGGGGAACTCCTGTTTGCAGCTTCCTAAGATATAAAGAATAACAGGGGATGAGGTGAGTTGCTGCATCAGTCTGGCAGGAGAAGTGGGTGATAACACATGGGCTTTGTAAAACATGTCCTCACAGCACCGTGGACTCATCTGGGGAAGTCTCAAAGGGCTATGAGATGATTGGGCGATGAAAATCACCAGTTTACAGTAAGCTGTCCTGTGAAGCCTGGCCAAAGCCGTCTACAGAGCAGGGGAAGCAGTGCCTCATGGGTCATTTCTCCCCTAATTACCCAGAGGAGGGGAAAGCACGATAACAGGAGCTCTGGAATTGCACACTACCCTACAGCCCCATCTTGTGGCAATAGAAGGCCCCAGCTGCTGTGGAGTAAAGAAGCTCAGGGATGCTCTACATTAAGGCCCTTTTTCTAACAAGTGTCTTGAATAATAAACTGGTAAAAACAGGTAAACTGTCAAGAACATTTTAATTATATACAGACAATGGCCATAAACAGACATCTGCAAAATCGTCTGGAGTTATAAAGCCTGTCTTCTTCAGCAATTACTTTTAACCTATATAACAAGCAAACAATGAACATGCACTACTGGTTTTAAATTAATTTGTGCATATACAGTTTGGGAACAAGACACATGTAATACATTTTGGGAGCAGTTGTTTTCTTAAAATTCCAGCAGCAGTAACAGTCTTTCATGTGGTAAAGTTAGGCTTGGTTTATTTGACAGAGTTGGCAGTTCATCATGTAATGTATTCCATTAAAAACCATTCGGATGGGAAGGAGTGGTGGTGTTTTTTTTTATGCAAGTGAAGCATCCATTAACTTGATGGGTATTAAATAAAGTAGAACAAAGCTATTTATTGAAGTACCCTCTTGATAGATGAAAGACAGTGACATAGTTTCTCCTTCGACAAGGCTCACAAATTCAAACCATTACATTTAGGACAAACTGAGGAGGTGCCAATGACAGATATTTAATAGGAACCCCCCCCCGCCCTGTTTTTGTTGTTTAAAGCAGAATTTTGTTTTCTTGTTCTCTTCAATTCCCGCCTATATGTTTTCCCTACCTGTATGTTAAACCCTAAATGTAAACACAGAGAGAGCGTCAGACGGTCTCATGAGTTTCTCACCTCTTGCTCTGTGTGACTGACGGACGGTTCCTCGTCCTTACTGTGGCTGGACTCAGAGGCTTCTTCCTGCTCTGCTCCTTCCACAACATCCACTTCTACCTCCTCCTCCTCCTCCTCCTCCTCCTCCTCCTCCTCAGGATCACTGACGCTGACCACAGGTGCTGTTCAAGGGGAAAGACAAATGAAGAAATTACTTTCTGAAGTTTATTGTCAAATGTGTTAGTATTTCCTGCATGTGACAGGCAGTTCGCTCACCGGCAAAGTGAGCAGCATATGTCCACAAGACAGGAAACTTGTTCATGCAGGCCTCACAGACCATCTCCTGCAGCTCCTCTGTGTCTGCTGGAGTGCAGCCCAGGTGCTGTCAAACATAAAACCAAATGACTACATATTGATAAGAAGAATTATAGCAGTGAGAAATTGAAAAGGTAATGAAAGAAGTGCTCAGAAATACAATTTTGATAAGATTACTTATGCTTACCCTGCTGTGAAACCAATCTTCGCAGATGACACACTGAATCATCTCATCGTCGGCCTATTGGAGTTAAAAAGGTGTTTCGTGTTATGGCAGATGACTAATGCAAATAGTAGATTTTTCTTCCTAATAATATGACTACAATAAGAGTCCCAAGATAAGTGAAATGACTACCAGATCATCTGTGCCGGGGTATGGCTGGTCACACGAGCAGTAGCAGCCACTGAAGTTGTGATTATAGTGATTTCTGACGTTTTCCTCATCTTTGGCCTATGGATACAAAAAATTATTTAACATTTGAACAAATATGACACACGATATAGTTAGAAACCCTTCAAAAACCAGGAGACTCACAGTAATTAGCTGGCAGTTAAATTCCCCAAACTTGCCATTTCCACAGTCACAGCGGAAATTTCTTTATTAGAAAGACAAGAAAATGGGAACATTATGAAAAGAACAGAGCATACTGTGGATATTTCATTACAAGAAAAAAATTATAGACAATACCTTTTGGTGTACAGTTCAAAGATGTCATGTCCATCGTGGCATTTATTGGCACAGGCCAGACAAACCCCTGCAGGCTCTGCAGCACTGGGAGTGCAGGTGTTGCAGGCAAACACAGCCTGTCTCTTTACATAGCCCTGTTATAATAGCACATCAGGGATAAATATATAGCAATATACATATTATTGATGACATGTCCCTTAGAATTTTAGTGGTTTATATTTCCTGATTAGAAACACTACAAAAATGCCAAGCAGGAGGACGTAGTTTCACTCTTGAGGGGGCCCTATCTAGAAACTTATTGAATTTTATTTTACATATTAACAGAGACCCTACGATTTACATATAGCACACAGTATCAGTAACGCTGCATGTTAATGTGCAGTACTTCTATTTGGACAAAGCGACAGTAGGCGGATAGTGACGATGGCTGCTGGAATGCGGAGCAGAAAGCTTTCCTACCCGAGAATAAGAGCAGTTTTCTGGGTCGCTTCCAGCCAGCACACACAAAGCCGTTTCCAGCTCCTCCTCGTTGATGGCATCATCGTCAATGTCTGCGTTTTCTTTATTTGCAGCCATTCTGGTAAAAGAGGATAAAGAAGAGACACAAAGACACACACATACACACCGCGCTGAGCTACAGTGTTGACAAATGACTGTTCCGGGCGGGAGTTTGGGCCAAGACCACGTGGAGGAAGTGACGTAATGTCCTAATTAACAATCACCAGTCCGATGAAACTTATCTCAGGTTTTACTTCAAGCAGGGGGCATTATTTTATGTAAAGATTAGGCTTAATGCACTGAACGTTTTTTTTATTTGCAAATATTCAATTTATATTTTAGAATGACATGATGTATCAACATCAAAGGGAGAAATATAAGAAACAACTTAAGGTAAACGTTTTTTAAGTATGTAAAGCTATGTATTGTTGCTGAATATTTACAAAGGGGGGAAATAACTTACCCAACACACACACTAGAACCACGATTTAAAAGAATATTAGCTTTTGGTCCCCATAATAAAAGTCTTCTATGTTGTGGTTGGGGGTGTTACATACCTGTCCTTGTGGTGGGTTGGACAAGAGGGAAGAGGTATTACAAATAGGTTGAGGTGCGTCCTCCCTCCAACCAGCTCTGTTGTGTTTGTTTGTTCTTGTTTTTATGGATGTCATGGTATTTTTTAAAACACATTCCACGTTCTAAGTATTTTAAGTACTGTTAATTCATTTTGACAAATACACCCCCACAAAGGTCACCGTTATCTAAATATATAAAGACTCTATGAAATCCGGGCAATGACTGTCACAAGCATTCAAATAACATGAGGTAATTGTTAAAGTCCTATTAAAATAACATGTAGTACTTTAAAATATATTTTATATTCAGCCAGCATTGGTATGTTGGTTCATACTGTCTACCTGTGATACATGTGATTTTTTATTTAATATATTTTTTTTATTGAGTGGTTTTCGCTGTCTAATACAAAAGCTGTTGACTGTTGCAGTGGTTTTCCAATGGGTGGCGCCACTGTGACATGTTTGTCTGTGAGGGCACCCGCTGAAATTATGTGCGGAAAACAGTATGGTATTGCACTATTGCACGAGGGTACTGTTATTATGCAAGCTGCAAGGAGCAAACAAATAGGTAATCTGTTATTTTAGCTATCTACAGTTAATTTGTGCACCGATTTCCAAACCTGTTTACTGATCCACATTTCTTCTTGAACTTTCTTTAATCTAAATGTAAAAGTGTGGGTTGACAGACAGTGAAACGTTCAGGAACACACTGAACTTCTCTGACCGCATCCCGGTTGCCTTTAAAGGCTATCGGAAATATTGGTCTTAATGTCATCTTTATCGATAAACATTTGCATAACCCTTAACCCTTTAGATATATCATCAGTCATACTTTCTAAGCACATTTAATTAAGTTGGCCTGCATTCGTTTGGCATACCTACGTGCAATATTGGTGTTACCTTACTTGGGTATTTCCATGCTCTGCTACTTTATACTTAAATAGATCTTAGAGTAAATACTCTACCTTTCTGAAAAAGTTTTTTACTTTACTTCATTTAGCTCGCGTTTTAGTTCCAAGTTACTTGAAAGATCGATATTATTGGTGACAAATATAAATCAACAGATACATTGTGATTGTCTGTTGTATATTCGATGGCGATGGTGTGAAGATGTTGAAGAAAGCTCCGCCGACACTGACTTACTTTAAAAAAGGTTTATTAAAAGAAGCACAGCATTGAAACAAGCACCATGGATTGCTTGTGAGCAGACCCGAAGCCGAAAAGGATCTCCGGCAAAAACAAATGTCTAACTGAGCAGACACCTCATGTCTATAATAGGTTAAGCCGCCATTACGTCAAAAATATATAAATGTATCACAAAATATATAAATTATAATCCAGTAATTATTAACTATTATTCAACTCTATAATATATATATAAAAAAATCTGAGTTCAGGACCAAACTAACTAACATAAATCAGAAGTTCCGGTGGGCATGTATTAATTTTACATATGATAGACATCTCGGTTAAATAATTAATGGACGAAAATAATCTAATTTATGTTTATCGACAATGAACGCACAACAGCACGTGAAACCAGGACAGACTGCGATTGGACGGTGGGAAGTGGTATTTTTCCAGGAGCTCGTGAAGGCAGCATCAGTCTCCTGAATCCTGGGTGTGTGCAGGCAGGCAGTTCAACCTAGAGTCTGAGAGAAAGCACCAGGAACATCTCAACGTGAGTCCAGCTGAACCTGTCATCTGTCACCTCGCTTGAGAACCTGTACCCCTTCTCCAGCGGACGGACCGATAATGGGAAACTACCCGAGCTAGTTTCTGAAGAGGACACATATTTCAGGGGGGAGCTTAGCTAAAATTGTCAGGTTAGTTAATGCTAGCTCACCACAGCCTGCCTTTGACGTACTTACCGTTTAGTCAGTTGGTTCATCTCTAAGCCAACTAGCCGGTATTACCCACGGTTAGTTAACCCATTTAATTCATAAAACTGGCGTGAGTCTGTTCAGTCACTTAATGTTGTTTGGCGCTGTTAGCCAGCTAGCTTACGTCCCCTAATTGCATGCCATCGGTTAGCTATGTAGATTGTCACTGCCCAGCTTGCTAGCTAACGTTAGCAGTTGAGGTTAGCAAATTGGGGTCAACGTGCGCGCGTGAGTGTGTGGTTTGCTGATGCTGAACCACATTCACTTTAAAATGACATTCTGAAACAAGCTGATGTGAACATTGCGCTAACCACAAGGCACACCAGTGGAAAGCGCCGCTTCTGGCTATGTTTGTATCGCAATCGGAGTCGCGCACTATTCCCCTTCATTTCTCGTTGTTGGCTGTTGAGAGATTAACGTCACGGTGTTGTTTCCTGTTTTTGCCTGTCCAGATTGAGCCTTCAGTTACACCGTTCGCCTCCGGAGAAGGAACAGGAGCACAGTGGAGATGCAGACTTTCCTGAAAGGCCGGAGAGTCGGTTATTGGCTCAGCGAGAAGAAGATGAAGAAGCTGAATTTTCAGGCCTTTGCTGATTTGTGCAGGTATGTGGAATGTAACCCCGATTAAGTTCGACTAGCAAGTGTTTGTAGAACAACTAACAGAAACAGCTTCACACATACACATTCACTTGGCAGGCTTACAACAATAAATGTAACAGTGAATTAGGAGATCTGCTGTGAGACACTGAACTTCCTCTTAAAGACAAAGGGACAGATTGTGATCAATTCTCCATTTCTTTTTGATAGTCATTGTTTGAACTTTCTATTTCAGTTGGACACAACATTAGCTCATTCCTTTCTAATATCGTTAAACATTTGAGGGTTTTTTAAAGGCACAGTCATGGTCTCATATTTCGCTGTTGTATTGACAGTGTTTTTGTAAATGGAATAGAAATCTGATTGCATGCCCCAAGTTAAGGAGGCACCAGCAAAAAGTCAAGTTGATTTTGTTTGCTATGTCTTGAGTCAGTGCCTGTTGAGACATTATGGGAGGAGGGAATGTGTGTAGGTAGGACTATTGAGTGGCCTGTGGTGCAAGTGTAAGCAGTCAAAGCAGGTGTTATTATTTAGTCAATAGTCCTCAAGCATGACATTCTCAGGTGTGGATTAAAATCAACGTAAGACATGTTGATGGTGTCATAACCACAATACTGTATGTGGTTTCATTTCACAAAGTTAACCCTTATCATTTGCTCTATTTTATTGGAATTGTATTTGGACCAGTGTGATGTGAAATAGAACAGTCTTGGCTTTTTGTCATACAATTTATTTATCTACAAAAAGAGACAATCCTGTCCAAATGCATAGTAGTATCATGAATTCAGTCAAGGGTGTATTTCTGCTGTAGCAAGGATTTGTTCTGCAGCCTTGAGAGAGGCAGCTATACGAGTGATGTACGTTATCTTGTTGTAGCTCATCCTTCTCCAGGCCAATTGAAATCTTATGTAAGGTCTTATAAAGTAGGGCAGCAGACACAACTTCAAGAGAAGTGAACTCCTCCTAACTGATTTACAATAGCTGTTGTATACAATACTGAATTGGTAAATGGCCCCAAGGTATGACAGTAACCTTATCTAACCTCATTACAACATTTCTTAGCTTTATGAGCTTTGCAGTTATTCAGAGAATCTAACAGTGACAGCAGCTTAGAGATAATGGAGAAAACATTTAATTGTTTTCAGTCTTTTGAGACAGTAAGAATCTGCCATGATAGGTCAGGTGTGTTGTCAGCATGCACTCTAGCAAGGGATTGCTCTAACCGTTTTCCAGGAGGGTTGTTGCCTTACAAAGCAACCTGGTTGAACCAGACCAGATTACCACACTGTAATCCACAAAACATTTTTAATCTCTTCATAAATCTCAGTGTAACACCCCGTGCTCTCCGTACATCCTGAAAACCCAACTCTTCCTTCTGGCTGGACAGATGCCTGCTTAACATGAAGGGTGGGGTCCAAATGTGAAGAAGTACTTTCTGTGACAAAAGATCAAGAAATTCAGGCTGCATTTGTAGTGTTTATACAGGAAAAACAAGAAATTCTAGCATTTTAAAATTAAAAAAGGTCACAAAGTAACTGTAGGTGTATATGAGAACGACATGGCTGCTTTTTACCTGTTGTCCATGCACATTTTTCTTCTTGTTCTCCTTTATCTGACATATTTCCCTCATCATATGCACCATGTTAGTAAAAGTCATCTTCACAGGAAGGAAAATATGGAACTAAGATAACCTTCCTATATGGGGCTCCCATATATAGACTACAACTGTTTCTCATAGGCATGCTGTCTTTTTAGGAGGCACAACTCTCCAAGTTTATGTCAGTTTTATTTATTATGTGATGGTTTCTTTAGTAATATCACACTCTTCATGCACTTTGATTTTACTTAAGAGGAAGATATGTGCAGGTTTATTACATGTCAGGTTGTATTATCAAAGAAAAAACAAATGTTTCACTGTAACAGGATGTGCCAGTATCTTACTCTCATAGTGACTGAGCAGGTTTTCCCCCTTTCATCATGTGGCATGCAGCTGACATTGTGAGCACTTCAGTGTTGAGTCTGCCTGTCTTGTGCAGCTGGACTTAAGAGATTCCTGCTGGTCAGAGATTTTTGGCTTTGTGTCCCATGAGCTTGCACAGCAATTTGCAGACTTCCTACTTACTCACATATACCTGATTTGGGAAAAACGCAATGCCCTTGAGAACAGCTAGCCTCAGCGTCTTTGGATAATGTGAAAATATTGTCACTTTGTTCTGTCAAGGCAAGGCCACTGTAGGACAACAAGTCTAATGAGATTACATTGACCCCACTTCACCCGCTGTATGCCTGCACATAGTCCTTCATCTGCATGATACAATTAATTGCAGTGACAGAAAGGCTGTGATTATTTAAAACCTGTGGCAAGTATCACTTCGAAATCTTTTGACATGTAAAGAACTTTCAAAGCATCCCAAACTGGTTGTGCTGCTTCACCTGGCTGACCTACTTTATCTCAAATTAACCCATGTGTAGACTTTGTAATCACAAACTGTCAAGCAGGGAAGAAGGCATTTCCACCATAAACAAAACTACCAAAATTTAGCGTTAGGAGTGGATATGATGTAAATGATAGTATGGATATATTACTGCTTGTTTGTAAGAGGTGGAGTGAATAAAACTGTCTTGGTCTTCATTTTACCTCTATATTCTATTCAAAAAGTTGTGACCCTGCGGTGCATCTTTGCTTGATCTTCGCCTTCATCCTTTTATTTCTGCTGGCTGTGTAACAATATAGGAGAGCAGGCGATCTCCATATCTGAGATGGGAGGAAACTAAAGGCCCCATTCACACCACATGAAACACGCCAGCTGCAGTATTAAATATCCACATTGTTGTGAAGCAGTGAATGACTGCACTGCTGTTACCATGGGGCTGTAACCTCAAAAACAACTGGGCTGCACAGACTGGGTCAGTTATAGTGTTAGACTGGTTTTGAGTGTTGTTGTGGCCATTCAAGTGCTGAATCCCTTTGGCTAATATTGTGCCATTGAGGTAGACTGGTCACTATGCAAGGCAACTCCACCAAACACATGACAGTGCCTCCTTCTCCAACCTTTTACTTTCTGTTTTGACAATAAATCGAGGTGTCTAGACATGCTCTTCTTAAAAGAATATTTATTCAATACATATTTAAATGTATCCACAAATGGCTGTTGTTTAATAGTTGCTTGAGTGCTGCTGTGTACTGTCATAGATCAGGAAAACAGGTTTGTCTAGGTTCCTCGTGTGTACAGTGTTGTGCTGCACTTTGCTATGATCATCACCACGACCAACATCTCCGCTCATGGAGTGGTCTGCTGGTTGCCAAGCAACAAGTTTTTTTCCAAAGACATTTATTTTTGTGTTCTTTTTGAAAAGTAGGATATTCTCAAGACCTGGGATTGGATTTCTGTATTTTCAGTCGGTCACGGTGGCAGCTTTGCTTTTCCGCTATCCGATACACATTATAAACAATTAAACTTCATCGTTAGTTTTGCTTTGGATTAGCTTTCGATATGTCAGTAAAGACTGGGTTTATTTCTCATTCTGTTTTTTAACACTGTCTTGGCTTATGAAGCCAGCTCATCATTAATCTTCAGTAATTTTTATTTATTGCATTATGTAGGTAGTTGTAAACAGGTTGTGGAAGTTCACTTATTTTACAACATAATCCTTTTTTATTTGGATCTTTTTGAATGTCAATGTATTATTTTGTATTACTCAATTAAAATGTTTCATATATTATGTTTTAATCAATTTTCTATTCATTTTTTTCTCAAATTTATTTTTTAGTTAAAAAAAAGTGCATAGTTAAAAAAAACAAGACAAACATTTTTTAAAATTATTCACCAAAATGTAGGGTATGTATGTAATCTATTTATAAATAAATTGACCAGAGTGTCTCTTCTCACTTTAATTATGCATGTAAAAATATGTGTAGCATGACCTGCCATTTCGATCAAGTTCTCATTTGATACTCGGTGGTTTATTCAAGACTTTTCTTCCTCAGAGTCTTAGAGATACTGGTTTTGGACACTGAAAAGAGAGCACAGACATCCTCACCTATAGTGCCCGACACATTTACATAACATCTTGCATCATATAGCCCATATCTTTATATTTGGCCAAACAAATGATGAATGCTTTTGTCTTATTTTTCAGGAAAAGGGGAATAGAAGTTGTGCAGGTAAGTCAAAAACATTTTTTGTCTGAGTGTTTGTTTTTTCTGTCACAAAACAAAAATTGAGAAGAGAGTTATTATTTTAGTTTTATTAAGATTCAATGCTGAGCTGAAACCAAACCATTTACTACACATACATTTTCTGTTGTAAACTCCTTTGAGTCTATTAGCTCCCACATAAGTGTGAAGTGGCTTATCAGTGTTGCTAATTTAAGTCAATCATCAGAGCACAGTTTACTAGACCAGGTCATTTTATTTATTTATGTATTTTTTTAATTATTTTTTTTATTTACGAAAATTAATCTTTGATACCATTCACCCCTGCACAATATGGCCTTAACTCTGCATACTCCTTTGCATGTCAGAGGTATCTAATTGAGGCAGTTGCTACTCATTTTGTAGGTGCTTCTAGGTGCAAGTGTGTGGTTGAAGCTTTTCAATCATGGTGGTAGTTGTCAAGCCATTGATGTCCTAATGGATTTCATTCACTTAAGGATATTCTATATAATATGGGTCTAACAATAATGGAGCATCTCCCGTATTATTTTACTGAAGAAAGACAGATTGCTGCGTTTTGTTCAGGTAAATACAGGCCTCAGGCTGCTTTCATTAATGGATATTGGACACAGTACACTACATTTAGTAAGTAAACACAGCACATACAGCAGCATAGTAACAGTTGTTACTAGGTCCTGGGAGCTCAGTGTTGACAAGTACTCATCAGATAAAGTGCTTTCTGCAATTGAGGAGGAAATCATCCTGCCTTTTCTCTCAGGCTCTTATACTGTTTTTCATTTTAATGCCGGCTCTTGTCTTCTTGTCTGGCCTTTTTTTCCCTTCTGCTTTGAGGTTATTTTTTTCCCCTTTGCTGTGCTTAGGATATCAGCACACCAAGAAAGAACCTCGTCCTGGGAATAGTCCCAAAGTAAGCAGGGCTTTGTTTGTTACTGTGCATTGAGTCACTCCTGGGAGAGTGGATCCTTCAAAAACTCTTAGCTCAGGGGGTACCCAGGGACAAAAAAAAGCCCTCTGGCCTTCCCCATAACTCTAGGACTACCTGTTGCCCACTGAGTTTTTTCCCTCGTCTTACAAATCAGCATAAACTGTCCTTATTTTTAGCTTGGCTGTCTCTGCCAATTGAGAAAGCTCAGTTTACTTGGACACCCAGAGGTATTTTTGAATTCACACCGATGACTCGGTTGCCTGAGATGCACCCAATGCCAGTCAGTGCCTGTACTGTCACGGCTGCATCACAAGTGGAGATAATAGTAGCCGTTGTAATGCTTTGGCCTTGTTATTCAGGTCTGTGTACAAAACTGTCTTCTCTCATTGCATTAGTAAATTCTGAGCCAAGGAACTCATAGTGTTATCTGATGTTATTTTGCAGCCAAGTCTAGATTGAAATTATGTATTGAAATATTATTATTCTATGTATATTTTGCTATTTCATCTTTATTTTCACCAATATTTTTTGTCCTCTTGGTCCTGTGATTATACTACCTTTTTTCAAGCCCAGTTTACACTGAGACTGTAAAGTACATGCATGAATAAATTCATCCTAATGAAGAAGAGTGTTTGTTCGAGACAGATAAGGGCAGCAATGAGGACGAAGGGATATCATAAAAAGGAAGTGGTGGTGCATTACACACTTCTGTGTTTCATTGCAGATTAAGTGTTCAGCTCGAGTGCTGTTCATGTTTTATTCATTTGTTGTTTTTTTAAAGATGTAATGGTGGGTGGAAGTGTTGGTGTTGTATATCAAAATATCAAGTCCACTTAACCTTCTCATGAAGGCTGGAGTAGAACATAGCTGCGGATTTATCTCCTGCAGCCAATTGAATCACCTAAGCTTGTCCCTTTTGGTCGGACAGACTAGCTGATCCTGACGATAACAACCCAACCTTGGAAATCCAAGGATAAAGTATTCCATGCCTTTTTTTCTGGCAGAATATACCATTAGTTCATGGTGTTTGTAACCTTATTTAAGGTCATTCACATGCTTGTTGTCAATCAATTTGTTGTAATAACGTCTTTGTATTATTATTAAAATATGGCATTTATTTTTACAATCTGTAGAGCTGGAATAACTTGTTGATTGGCCTAATTTATGGGTTTGGATAAACAAGCAGGTTGAAGATGTCACCTTAGGTTTTGGGAATATTGTGTTTTTAAAAAAAAACAAAAAAACAATGTCATGTTGAAATTTCACTTCAATCAAGTAATATTTGCTGTTTGCTGCAAGGGGTTGGATCGTCCAGAGGGTTGGTAGTGGTTATGACATCATTCTGTGTGAACAGATCTTTGCTAAATGTGGCGGCCCCAGGGAGCTCATTTTATATTTCCATCTCTAGTGTGGGAAAACCTTTTACATACCATATATACTCATCAGAGGAGACAGAACCAAAAGAGGACAGAGGGTCCTTTTGTTTGACATTTCATGATTGCTCTTTTAGCCTCTAGCATCTTTCCACTCTAGCTCTTTTTTTTAGGTAGCCCATTATCACGCTCACATTGTCTCTGCTTTTTATCCCTCCACTCTTCCAAGTGACTTTGCAGCAGCTCATCAATACTGACCCCTTAGCCCTGAGCTCATGAAAGCCATCCTCCCAGTGCTCCGTACATTAGCTTGTCAGTATCACAGAGCTGATGAGATTAGCTTGCCAGGCTCAGCCTTGAGGAAGCCAGTATTAGCTCTCGAAGAGAAAACCCATCACAGCAAATGGCCATTATTTGAGTGGGCTGTCCATAGAACATTATTGAGTCACTGTTTTTATTATATGTTAAGTGCTGAGGAATTTAAAGTTAATTTCCAGCAGGCAACTGCATCTCACCCACATTTTGTGTTTTTGGAGCTTGACAAATAAGAGATTCTCTTATGATGGTATTTATATACCATATATATATATATATATATATATGCCAGCCAGTCCGGAGCAACTTGGGGTTTAGTGCCTCGTTCAGGTCCTGCTTCAACATAAAGACAGGAAGCGAGGGATTGCACCACCAACCTTGTGATTCAAGGACGACTCACTCTACCCTTGAAGCCACAACTGCCCCATGATGACTGAAATATTCATCAGTTTGACCAAGATGAACTCCTTAATGACTTCTTCAACTCCCTGAATTTCTTTAGCCATGCTTAAAAGACCCAGTAAAGCCCTTAAGTCTCTTTGCTTCTGTCGTAGTTCTTTTTCATCAACTATGAATTATCCACCAGCCATTAATGTGTGTGATAAAAGTGATTCACCAGGTAGATTAACAAAATCTCTACAGTTCTTAACTAAGTGTATTTATTGATAAAAGCTCAAAGGCACTTGTCTTATCAGCTTCCAGTGCACATCATAGTTAACAGTGAGGGCTCCACCTGATGAGGTCCTATTTAGTACCTTCATATGTTTTTTTTGGCTGTAGATTCACGGTCATGTTGGTCCCCTCTCATGTTTAGTCTGGTTCCTTATGTGAGGTGTGGTCAGATGCCACAGTTTGTTTCTGACAAATATGTTTCTTTTACACTAGGGTGTCGAGTGCCACACACCATACAAAATAAATCATTCATCACATGTCTGTCTGCACTCTGGGCTAGTCTGACAACAAAGCAAAAGCCCGGTGAGATTAGGTCCAGCAGAGCGCAACTAGAAAGAGACATCTAAAGGATGAAACGGCTCCATGGCAAAACTTCATGGGGCACAGAGATGAATAACTGCTGCAAACCAAAGTTGATCAGGTTTGTGTTCACAATGCTTGTACGCAGTTATGTTGACAAGTGAAGTACACATGTCAGCCCTGTCCCTGCTTGCTCAAAATCACCATTCTTAGATTTCCCTGGGGTAATGCTTGGGCCCACCGTGGAGCTACATCAAAGCTGAAAATATATTGGCCCTGACCTACCCTCTCCCTCCAGGATCCAGCGTGTTTTCTGTGCTGTCCATCACCACCATGGCCCGTTGCTAGCACTCAGTCCCAGAGGGACTTGCAAAGACGTCAGCTGACATTTCTGCTTTTAGCATTTAGCAGGACATCAGTGACTTTACTGCTGGGTTTTTGGAAGAGCTCTAAAGCAAGGTCATTCTGTCTGCGCACATGGTGCGGAGAGTTTCATCCTCTGCGATGTGTCTTTGCCAGTGGGCCTTGACCCCCACGATGTAGAGTCCTGTTTTTGTGGAGAGGCCAGGCTGTGGATGGGCCCTCTGTGTTGTGTAAGCAAGAGATTAAATGCTATGCCTCAGATGAGTGGAGTACAGACAATTTCTCTTACACCCAGCTTTGACACTGCTAGCTAGGTGGAAAAGTGATCACTTCGGTTTTTACCGACCTGCTGAACCTCACACCACTGCTGAGGCCCTGTCACAACTGCTGCTCATCTTGTTATAGACACAGGAATAATTTATCCAAAGGTGATGTGACAACACATTTTATGAGTATTGACTTACGAGGAAAGTGCTATTAAGGTTACGCATCTACCATATGCCACACCTCTGTGTCTACCACCTGAGGTAGAGATAAACCAGCTGTACTGCTGAGACACTGAGTCACCAAAACGTCTGCAGTTGGCTTTTAAACCTGAGACTCTTATAGTTTATGTAATGATCCTGGTTTATTCTGCTTACATATTATTTCTGTAGCACTGCAGTGAACCTCATGAAACTGGCTTTTGAGTATCCTTGGATATGATTCCTGCAGTGCATTTCAAGTTTTTATTCACTACAGTGATCCCTTGCGATATCACGGTTCACCTTTCACGGCTTCACTGTTTCGCTGATTTTTCTAGTGCAGTTTTTTAATGCTTTTTTACAGTGTATGAACGCACATTGTGTTCTGCTTCAGTAGAAAAGACGCAAGAGCGGAGTCAGGAGAAAGAGGCAGTCAGAGGAACTATGCGTTTTACTCTGTTGCGTTTCGGAACGTAACTCCCGCGATAAACGAGGACACTGTATTGTCTAGTGTTTCAATATCATCAGCCACTGTTGATTCTGTTGACCATTCTCAGAATGGTCAACAGAATCTATATATTAATTTTATATTAATGTGATGTATTCTTCAAACTACTATAGTTAGATTAAAAGCTGCAATATATCAACTTGCTTCCAGTATCATAATATATTGCATGCCCTGTATCAATTGCATTCATAAGTCCTGTGTGAAGAGACAGCACTAATTAATTAACATGTTTTTTTGGCAGAAAGATTTTGCACTTGTCTGCTTTAGGATTCATAACAAAGATTCACACTTCCAAAAAATGTAATACAGTGGAGCATTTTAATTATATTGCCCTGCACCTCAGCTCTTTGTCAGCCACACTAGAACAGATGCACTCAATTTGAATGTGTTGAATGTGTCAGTTCTAGCAAACCTGCCAAAGTCCCTGTACATTTTCAAACTCATTGTCTTTGTTTATTTTTGCAGCTCATGTTGGCATATTACTTTTGAGCTGAAGGGCATGTTTCTACAGGCAAGGGGAATGGAGGGGTGGAGGAGAACGAGATCCAACAGTGTTAAGATGGGCAGGGAAAGACATGCCGTGTTGATGTAGCATAATGATCTCCTAAGGAAATGCAGCTTGGCTTGAACATTACAGGGCATGTTTGCATTCATTGCGTGTTAGAATTCTGAGAACAGGCCCTGTGTTGTGCGGTAAAGGTTGTGCCTGCTCATCATATACATGTCCCTATTCCGTGCCAGACTCAAATCACAACAATTAACATACCTCAAAGTGTTGCCTAATGTGCATAGGAGTTTTACTATAATTGGACATTTTGTTCTTCCTGATGAACCCAGAAGAACATGGTATCTAAATCAACTGACATTGTACTCATTTACCACTGTGCAATTGATTTTTCTGGGTTGGAACAAGTGTACGCTAATTAGTCATCTATCCATCACACTTCTTACAATTATTAACCAGGAAATGTTAGCTTAACTGACAGCTTGACTGCGTCCAACCCTAAACCATCTGAAACTTTGTACAGTTTTACAGTTCTTTCATTGATCTTCACCGGTGTGACTAAGGTGTGTTCGCTCTCAGTTTGCGTACTGTCTGACAGCACAAAGGACAGTGAGGTGATGGCTGGCTCTGGCTTATTTGCACAGGTGTTGCAAAACTGTCTTTGTCTGTAAGGATCAGGTGATTCCTTTTGGCTGATTAACTTATGAGTTAGTATATGACTGCATTACGCAACAGCAGCATTACACCCAGCACATTAGCTCTTTAGGTCAGAGTCTTGTCAGAGAACTGTTGATGTGTGTGCTTTAGTTTCAGTTGTGCTGTCTTTTGTTGCATAACTTTATTTTACACATCCAGTGAGGCAGAATGTGTTGTTTTGTCATGGCGCTTGCTTTGAATCCTACCACAGTGGTTCAGTATTATTACTTTTAGAAAAGGCATAGCCTCAGGTTTAATCCTGATGATTAGTTTGTCTCAAAGTATACTTAACCCCAGTACATTTTGTAGCCCTTTGTAACCTCCTGGTAACCCTTTTTAATAATACTATGCTTTGCCACATGTTGAAGACTGCTTTATCTGTCTCTTTGACAGTCAATTCTTTGACACAACTTTGCCTCTAAAATTCATGATTCCCTACATGTAGATACAAAAAGGCAGAAAAAAGTTGTCAGAAGTCCAGGCAGCTTTTTTTTCTAACTCTAAAGTTGTCTCTCCTACGCAAAGCCTATTTTACTCCATTTTCACAACAAACTGGATACATTCCGCCAGAATACAAAGCTTTCAGTCAGTGGATGGACTCTGACATTTCATCAGCACAAGACTGAGAATTATTTTCTAAAGCTCAGCATCCCTCATTTAATGTTGCTACATGTATGTGCTTGTAGTCAAGTTCTGACCTACATAATTGTTATCACACTCGGAGAGTTGCTTTGACTACTTATGAACTACTTGGTCTGTGCAGTCGGTGTTTTTGCTGCGGTAAACTTCAAACGAATGCTAATTTGGCGTTTTCTCAGAGACTGTCGAACATCCTCAGTGAGACTGGAGGTCTGGCCAGAGGAAGGGAAAGTTTGTAACTCATAGTAAAATATTTGACAACAGGAATAAATTCTGATGGTGTAAATTTAAAACAAATACAACATAAACTCTGACTACATCAAAGTTCATGCTATAAATAAAAAAGGGAGAGAGGGATTTAAATCAGTGCTGATGCTGTTTTTAACCAAGGAGGCAGACAACAAAATATATGTTTGTCTACTGAGCAAAACTATGTGATGGGATGGAGAGATTACTCTTTTCTCGTGACAGATAAGGAGTATAAATGAGAACTGCAAGAGCAGACCCCTTATTTCCCAAAAACCCTAACCTTTACTCATGGATAATCTCTTGTATATGTGTGTATTTGTATTTTGCATCATCCAATTCTTCCAGACTACAACTACACTGTTTCCTTTTTTGTGAGCACTATCATGATAAAATTGTTTAATGTAATCTGAAGTAAACAAATATCATACTCTTTGTAAAAGAGATGCCACGCTAAAATAGAGGTAAACAAAACTACAGGTGAATATTACAGAAACATTTTCTGTTTTTATGTATTGTTTATTTACCACAAATCCCATTTTCATATACTTTTGCGCCTTTTTATTACAATGATGTGCTGCTGCAGTTTTATAAATGCTGCAAGGAACAAAAGTTGCTTTGCAGCTCAGAAACACTCTTGGCTTTTTATAGATGATTTTTTTTGTTAAACCATTTCTAACTGTAATAAATGAAGACCTGTGTAGGTGTGTGTTTTTAGCCTAACCCTTGACCCATGGCTGTGGTTCTGTCCTTAGCTGGACCTTAGCCAGCCTCTGGAGGAGCAGGGTCCCCTGGACGTCATCATCCACAAACTGACTGACCTCATCCTGGAGGCTGACCAGAATGACTCACAGGCTGTGCTGCTGGTGCAAAGAGTACAGGTATGCATCTTTGTCTGCCCTAATTTTCCCTGAGTATTTAAATGTGTTGTGACAAACTCAAACATAGAGATCTAGAAAAGTGGAAATGATTGGTATTTTCCACTTTTTGAAAAACTTGTGTGTTGCATGAATCTAAACAAATGCACATCACCTCCGAAAGATTTACATAATTTCATAATTTACATAGATATGGAAATGAATGAAATACAACTTTCAAGTAGCAAAAATAAACGTGTAAGGCATTTTATATTATAAACTGGGTCAACTATTCGTTAATGCAAATAATCAGTCAATCACACATCAGCAACTCAATACCTTTAGGCTTGTAGACATGGTGAAGACAACCTGCTGAATTTCAAAGTGAACATCAGGATGAGGAATGAATTCAAGTCTCTTTGGCACCAACAACCATGTCACGTTCAGACGGGCTGCTTTGAGTATTTCACAAAGTGCTGATCTATTGGGAGTTTTTCCACACAAAACCATCTCAAAATTTTTAGAGAATGGTCTGAAAAAGAGAAAATATCCAGTGAGCCTTGATTCCTTATTGATGCCAGAGGTGAGAGGTTTAAGGCCAGACTGGTTTAACAATAACTCAAATAACCACTCATTACCACCAAGGTATGCAGGAGACCACACCCAAAATGTGCAGCCTTGAAGTGGCAGAAGACCACACTGCCACTTTATTAGGGTACATGTTGCTAACTAATAAAGTGGCAGATGAGGGAAATTCTCTCATTAGTGTTACAAATAATTCTAAATAATATCCAGCACTGATCTCGCACACATTTACAAGATCCAGTATTAAAGCTGTCCAGCCTCCATAAGCATGCATGACATGTAACATGAGCTAAGCAGTATAGATACTCTTGAAATAAAGAAAGGAAGTCTTTAGGCTGTGGACAGTGTTGTCTTTAGCACAGAAAGCACTGTTTGAGGCAACAAGCACTTATGGATCACATAATTTAATGTTTACATGTATAAATATTGCAGTTCAAGGGATTTATATGAACCTAATAATCTTTACTTAGCTCCAGGAACATGAAGGTCATTAGCAGCTTGATATGGGCATATTGCAAGTCATAAGACCTCAATGCTGTAACTGAAAGTCATTTAAAGATTTTTCTTGTTCTCCCTGAAGTGAGAAAAATCTCACATGGACAGCAGGTTACAGCTCCAAATATGGCACTGTGAACACACTTCAGAAAACTGGTGTGTGTTTGTGTCTCTATATTCATTAATCTAAGCAGTGTTATAGATGGTGCAAAAATTAATTTTGTTTCAGTCACCAGCTCTATCTCTCTGAATGAGTCAGAGGAGCTGTAATCTTGATCAATGTCAGGCAATGCTGTCAACGTGTTCCTGACTGCTCAATTAGGAAAGACAAACAGGAAGTCAGTATGTGGAGCAATCACTTACACAGCAGACCTGGTCAATATGTTAGCACGAGTGCATTTGCACACTTTTATGGTGCTTGAGGCCATTTTATTGCAAATGATCACACCTTGTTTTTTGTAAAGATCTGTGTGACAAAAAAAAAACAATCTTGATAACCTTACTGTGTTTTTACAGCACAGTTTGACACTTTGACACTTTGATCTTTAACCTTTGCATTCAGAGCCTCACCTTACACAAGCACACACAGAGACACACACAAAGACATAGATGTGCTTTTGCAATGTTTAGCTATTTTAACTTTTATAGGGTACCCAGAAGCACCCAGTGGGTCCTGTTCCTAACCAAAAGTCTCCCACAAGTCTGCAATCATGATTACATCTCCATAGTATTAATAACCAACCACCTTGACATGCTTTTCTCAGTGCAGAGGAAGGGTGGTTTGATTCCAAGATTGCCGTTCTTGCACACACAAGTTAAAGCTTGTGACTGTAGATAAAGGTTGGACCAAGTCTGAGCTGGAAAATCAACAGCTCAGCATTGTGGGTCAGTCCTGCCTTTCCCTCTTACTTTTTGCTGTTTACCTGAACACAGTTGTCATCTTCGATTACATTGTCATTGAGGTATAAGCGTTGGTTTATTTTTAATATGGCACCTAAGTGATCATAAATAACCTTTTGTGTGGTGGATGGAATAAGCCTTCCTCTCTAAAATACCTCTATATTAAACAAAATGTCAGGCTGGGATGCACTCTGAGGATTCAGTGGCCTGAGGTGTGTGACGTGTGCACATTGGATCTGAGATAAACATTACTAGCACATTTTTTGCATTATACCCCAAGCGAAGAGAATCCTTTTTAAAGGTAGATCATTGAAGAAATCTGTGTAGGATTTTGTGAATTTTATTGACCATTTCTGTCTTTGGCATCATCAGCAAATGTTAATGAAGAAAACTGAAAGTTATTTACCAATGACTGCATTTAGGAGTCAATTATAAGCAGTTATTTGTAAAGTATTTTTTGTTTTTATTGCTTCAAAATAGACATTAGAAACAGTTGACAAACAAGTCTTGAGAATTGCTCTGTGGTTGACAGCTTATGTCACTTCAGCTGATGTGGTAAATTGCACCCATGTGGTTGTGGTTCACATAAGTACTTAAAATGATTTCACTTCATATTGATGCCTGTGGCATTGCAGACATGGATTGTAACCAGTAGCACAGATTAGATCCTCAGCTGACCATATTCTCTGAGATATTGAACCATGTTTTTTCCCTTTGAAAACAGATCTGTCCAGAAAAACAAACTGAAAATGTGCAGCCTTAGCACCCACTCTCTTACACCCACTATGACATACGTCTGGCTCTTTTCCTCTCCAACACCTGCTAGCGAGTGCTTCTCTCCATCTCACCTCCCCCTCTTTGTCTGTGTTTAAATGGGTTTATTCTTCTAAGATGCAGAAATCTGCAAGTGACAGTCGCTGTCAGCAGAGTGTTCCTCTAAACTCCTGGATTAGTTTGGATTTATTTTTTTGTGGAAGCATGTTCGACTTGCATAACTGCTGAACTGGCTTTGATCAACATTTCCCGTTACATCCCGGAAAATCCTACAGATGGGTCCTCCGTGTCATGTCAAAGGCATTTGTTTACATGCTGCGTGCATCAATGTGTTTATGCATAATGAGAGCCAGTTCACAAATGTAATTTAATTTTCTGCGGTCTTTGTTTGATGTCTGGCATTCCCACGTGTGTGCTTTATCTAATGCAAGCATGTATGACAGTGGTGCTGCTGTGTTTTTTTTAAAGGGCTGTGATGTGAGCAGGCAGGCTGTTTGTGTAATGTGCAGGCCAGCCAGCTCCACCTGACAGTGTTTGAGTCAGTAAAAATGGCTCTGAAGCAACGGTTGGCGGAGAAATCCACAGAGCAGTGATGGAAATGTGGAGAGCATGGAGCGCTGTAAAGTGGAGGAGGTGGTGTGGGGACAGAGCCAGAGGAGAGTCGACAAGAGAAGAGAAGAGAAGGGAAGGGGAGTGCAGTTATGTAAAATAGCAAAACCTCCCGCTGACCCAACAGCCGGCCATGCAGAGATGTAGTGATGTAACCTACACAGACCCGCTGGCATACATCTCATGCTCTCACTAGCTCACACACGTATACAGAGTGAAGAATGTTGACCCTTCAACTCAGTGTTTGTATTTGTAGTTTGCCTACTTCGATGTTTGTTTAACATTTCTAATCTGTATGGATGTATTTGTGTGTGTGCCACAGCAGATGGTTGTTTGTGGTGTGAAGCCTCAGTGTTCTTAGGTGTAGGCCCCCAATTTTCACATTTTATGTTCTGGTAACAAATCCTTGTTCTCATCATTTCCATTAGTAACTGTGGATTATTTTTCTGATCAATCGGTTAGCTTTGTAGTCTAAATAGATCCTGACAATAGGCAAAAAATTGCATTCACTAATTGCATTCAAGTGCAGATAGAAATGTCCTCAGATACCTTGTTTTATCATCCCTAACCTAATGTAAATTAATTTCCCAAATATGGACTATTAGCAGTTATGTATTCTTTTAGTATGAACATAAATAATGGGGAAAAAAAGTGTACAAATGTTTGCTTTTCTTACTTTAGGACTACATTGATGCCCACCCTGAGACCATCGTCCTGGACCCCCTTCCAGCGATCCGAACTCTGCTGGACCGATGCAAGTCCTATCAGCTCATCCACAGAATAGAGAGCTGCATGCAAGGTAAGATGCTGCATGTAATGTGATGTAATGTGACTCTTGTACACTGTAGTATCTCACTGACAGTTTAAGGCTACTTCACGCAAGTATCTAGAGAAAAGTTTCAATATCACAAAGGTAGGGACAGTAGGTAGGACAGAACATTTGTGCATTGCTTTCACGTGGTGAATTTATTTTGGCTGTTCACCTGTGCTGCCCCTTGAAGGAGTAAAGAGAACTTAAGTCCAAAATGGAGGAAGCTGTGATATCAGCTGAGATGTAGATTGGTTTGCAATCAGTGTTGAGACAAGAGTGGATGGTTCAAAAATATTCCTCTGAAAATAACTTCCTTAACATATTGTTCAGTTAGTGAACAACAGCACAAGTACTTATTACATCATCAAGCTCTTAGCAACACTTATTTTGTAAGACATACAAATTTGTTAAAAGTTTAACAAATGCATTCTAATAAAAAAGCCCAGCTGTGTTTTGTGAAAAACTGTACAGATAGAGAGAACAGTACAAAGACATAAAAATAAATGTATTCAATAACCTAATGAGATCACCAATACATTTGTATTTGGCACTGTACCAATACAGTATATTGTACGACTTTATAATGTTTGTAGAAATTCTAATTTTCAAAAGATATTTGGTATAAGTTCTTGATTAAGCTTTAAATACATACATTGTATAAACAAAAAATATTGATTATTGCAAGAAAATTTACATCAAACTACATAAACTGCCAAAGTGATTTTTTTTTTTTTTTGCTTTGTCACTCCGCCGTGTGACTGAGTTCCTACACAGCATGTGATTGGTTCAAATTAGGTAAACACCATTAGTGTCTCTGCTCCTCGCCCCGTTCTCAGTATTACATAAAAGCAGAAGTTGACCAAAATGATAAAGGAACTGGACATGGCCTTTTACCTTATGTAATGTGTCGAATGTTATTAAAAGGATAGCTCAATCGCAACTGCAGATTGTCAGTCTTTCCTCCTCACTGCCAGACAGGACACATGGATAACATATGACAGCGCTGTCGCCTCTCTTGAATTGTGTTAGACAACGCTTCCGTGCAGATGTTTAGTTCTTGCTACGCTGATATCATAATTCCTCTCCTCCCTTTCACGTGACAAAAGTACCTCTCCATTTCCCCCCAGACTGAACCCTGTATAAACTTGGCTCTGTGCCGGTTTTTCGCACTGATGGATCAGATCTCTACCCTGAGTCAGTCCGACACCTTTCTCTGTCACTGAGACCATAAACTAATCAGCAGGAGATGTCTTTTGGCTGGAGGCAGAGAAATGCACTGACGACAAGAGCACATTCTCTACCCACACACACTGTAAACACACCTGTGACTCATCCACATCTCCTTTAACCCCATACATGGCAGGGAACGTAAACCTTTTAAGTATTACTTCACTGATGGCCCATGACTCTGCGAGGGACTGCAGTCTGGTGTCAGAGCTACAGATCAGAGGCGTTTCGGCATGTCATTAGTTTCCCAAAATAGAACCGCAAGAAGAAGTCTTTTTATCCAAACAGTCATGATGGCTGTTACATAACAGCATATAAGCTGCATTGCTCTGTGTCTTACTGTGTGTTTTATGTTTGAAGAAGAAGGTGGCTCACTGGCTGCATTTATAGGAAGCTTTGTTTTTCACTGCTCTGCTTCCATTAATGCAAGTGGTGCTCTCTGCTCACACTTAGGCCTGCATACCAAGCCTCCGTGACAATTGTGGTTGGTTTAGATTCAAGCCTGGAGTGTAAGCCATTATAATCCTACACAACACCTCTGTGATTGTTGGAAACAGCATGTACCCGAGGATAAATGGGCTTTCTTCAGTCATAAAAATTGAGGGACTGAGCAAACTGGCTTAAAGGGATAGTTCAGATTTTTCGCTGTTGAAATAAACATATCATTATACATGGATTTCTGTGGGTATAAATTAACTCTGTAAATTTGCTCTTTGCAGTTGCATTGATCATAACAATTTAGATAAGATTATAAGGGGTTAAATGGTAAATACTCTTGACTGCCGCCTCAATCCGCAACATTACATTGCTTAGCTCCCATGTCAGTACTCCTGCCTTCTCCTCCAAATTGGGCCCTTTCTGACCAACATCTACTATTAGGTAACATGCTGACTATGGATAAGTACTTCATACAACCCCTCTTCAATAAATCCAGGCTATCCCTTTAAGGTTCGCGTAATGGAGGGGATACTGTGCGAGTGAGGAAAGTCCACCTTGCTTTCTTAGACATAGGGACTTCCTCCTCCTTATCAGCAGAGGCCATGGAGTCCTGGAGCAGCTGCCAAGGCAACGCAGTCCTTAAAGGCCACAGAGAGTCTGCCGTGCTTCAGTCTGCATTACTCAGAATAGTACTCAATAGGAGGAAGCACTTGATACACACTCATGCTTTCTCTGGAAAGTCTATTTTATCACTGGAGTGTTTCTCTGGATGTCACAGAACATTTAGCAGTTCTGCTCTGGGTTGTTTAAATTGATATAAACTTAAGAGCAAGAATCAGCTCATCCTAATGATATGTTTAATAGAAATTAGACAGACACAAGCACTAATGGATCATTGTTACAGATTCAAAGTTGTGCTTATTGAAACTTTGCTGCGCTGTTGTCCAACTAGGTTTTGTGTTGTCATTGTAAGCCAAGAGCAAGGTAACTGTTTGTTTCTCGGTGGAATCTGCTGGTTCCTGTGTATGCATGTTATCTCTGACTGTTTTTATAGACAGAAACCGTCGTCAAGTCAACTCTCTATAAAACAAGTCCTCACTCATGTTTTTAGCTTACTCCACTCCAGTTCAGGATAAAAGAATTTTCCCTGAATACAAGCAGGATTCCTCTGGATCAAACTGAAACTTCTCTTGGTTTATTCATGTATTAATCAGACTGTCTTTGTGAGGACCAACAGAGCAAGTGTCCCGTTTATGCAAGTGATCAATATTTAATCATAGTTGCAGCATGAGGAAGACAAACACTGAGACACTTTAAGACCCAAACATTTGTCCAAGTGCAGTAAGCCAAGTGGGCAGACACAATTGTCCAACCATTGTAAAAGATTTCCAGCCTGTCAGGTACATGAGAGAGCTTTGTCACAATCATTAAATGATGGGTATCTTTCCAAAGTAGGATTTACATGTTGTGACAAAATAATATTTTTTTTCTCTCATAATTGTAATTGTAGTGTAAGCCTCTTGGTGTGTGATGTTGAGAATTGCATTACTCCCAGAGCATGGCCGTGTTTGGAGTTCAATTTAAAATATTGAAAATCCTGCGGCTTTGCTTCGGGAGGGGGACGCAGAGAGCGCAGCAGAGAGGATGCTGGGGTTTCTAGGAAACAAGCTCTAAATAGCAACAGGAGAGTTCAGCCTTCCACCTAAACAGCACCACACTTTATGAAGCCTAATGTAACTTGGCTCTCAGTTGTTCTCTGCACCTAATGCATGAAACCAGAGCAAAAATGTGATTGGAGTCCTAGGTGCTATTGCAGGCCTGTTTAGGAATTTCTTTTCTCTTAATTTTCAGAGACATCAGACCCTTATGAACCTTTTTACAGCTGACTTTCAGTCGAACACGTCCTTGGTTGCTTGCACGTAAATGGTGTGTGTACATAATGCATGTATGAATATTCATTGAATTCTATTAAAGTAAAATTATATGCTTTCACAAGCACACCTAAATGTTCTATTCATGTCACCACAGTCAACATGATCACTTATTAAGGAATCACAGAGGGCTAATGTCATGGTAATTGATGTTTGGGACATCATCAATCATTATCACTTTATGCATGTAATTTCTCCCTGTTTTAGATTTCTCCACCAAATATGCGTTTTATATATTGCCACTACATATTGGACCACAGTTGGTCACAATTTGTCCTGGTCATTTTGTTTAGGTTGCATTGTAATCTGTGGCGATTAATACCCTTACATAGCTTGACCAGCTATTGCACACCACCATACATCCAGACTACATGTGCACGCTCACATACGTCATCGATGTGTACACAATGTAAAAAGCTGTATAGCTATCAAGTTTATTTATTTGCATGCATGAATATTATGTAACAGGGTGGACAAAGGGCGGGGGGTTCAGCGGATGTTCCAATGAGATAAAAAGAAGGAGAAAAACAAAAAAAGCAGTAACTGGATAATGACGTTTAAAAGGCATCTCATCGAGGAGTCCCGTAAACGTCGTCCTCGGCTCCGCTGGGTCTGCTGTGAGCATGCAGTGTTTAGACAGAGCCAGAGATTGATCCCACCCCCCACCCCCTTATCCCTAAAGCGTCAACCAGAGCCAAGCATGCATGCTATTAGAAACTTGGACACACTCTCTTATCCACCATGCCCTGCTTTCTTTATTATAAATCCTTAACTTGGAGCTTGAAATGTTTCCCCATTTGACAAGGTTTAGACTCTTTTTAGGGTTTTTGTTTGACAAAATTTATTCTATCAGTCTTTGGGAACTCAGTGATGTAATGGGGATATTTTCCTACCAGACTGTTTTCTGAAAGACATTAAGTTGCTATTCCTGTCCTGATAAAATAACAGCAGTATGATGAGCGTGGCTGTAGCCAGTACACAGATGACTGATGGGTAACCCTCCAGGCTTCCTGCTCCCAAAAGTGACTGGTGCAGAGCCAACGTTGGAATAGACCCAGCTGGACATGGAAAGGTTATAGTGCACAGAACAAGTATCCATCTGTGAGAGAGAAAAGGAGCATTCTGTGTTCCTCTGTCATGTTACAACAAAAATAGAAACATTTTAACCGTGCAAGATCAGACTTTTGGTTTTTGGCAGAAAAATAAAGGCCCTCCCATTAGGAAATTAGTTTTGCACATCATGGTCAAGCACATGTTCAGCTGCATCAGATTGGCTGTCTGAGCTGGAGGGCCCAGCAACAAGGTGGATACTGGATGTGACAAATACAGTGATTTCTTTATTTCTCTTTTTTCAACCAGTAGACCTCCTGCACGCATACCCAGAGGTTGCAGCTAGGTGTCCCTCTGACTTTTTTTTAGTTAGTAATGAAGTAGGGCTGTTTATTTATATTTATTTTATATACTTATATTTGATCAAAGTTTCAAATTCTGATATCATGACAACCTTGCTAGTTGCTACACCACCTTGGATCCCTGTTACAGCAACAGAGAATCTTTAACACTGGACTTTTATATTTGCTAGCAATCAGCTTACACAACAGCAGTTGTGGCTGAGTTTTTTTTTCAAAGCTGCTCTACACCTTTATGTTAATTAAGTTTCTGTGATAACTTCAGAATAAAAAAAAAATCTTTTTTTCTTCTTGTTGCCTCATGCATCAGCTTTTTTTGTGGGGTTTCCCCAATAGTTTTTATGTGTGTCGGCACTCTGGTTTCTGTGGAAGCGGTTGATGTCTGTGGGGCCCAGTGCACACACCCAGAGCTCAACACTCAGCACTGAAGTTAATGTAGGCAAATGAGATTCTCCTGACCTCAGCACTAGCCGGAGCACAGAGCCCTGCCACCGCTGAGGCCCACAGCACACAAAGGCCGGCGTGTTTCTATTGTGATTTTGTCATTAGCAATTTGCCAGCTCTTGGTTTGGCCCCCTTGCTGATTTCCTGTGGTGATATCTCCAAACAGCTGCCTTATCACCCCCATGTACCTACTGTAGAGGGGAAATTACAGCAGGCAGAACATTAATGTAGATGCATCCTGAGCCCTGATATGGTGAAATATGACGGGGCTGCAGGATGTTTGTTATTTTCAGTCTTATCGGAACTGACCGACCTGCAACTCCAGGATGTGATGTAAAAAAAGTGATGTAAACAAACACGATGTGATGTGAGGAAATGAGGGGAAAAGTATTTTCTTTTCTGGCCTCAGTTATGTTTTATTAAGGTATAGCCGACTTTATTTTAAAGGATTGCACCTGCTTTGTTTGCTGCAAACTGTCAGTAACAGCCCTCAGCCAGGTGATGTATCTGATTACTGTGCAATGTCCTCAGCTGGTTTGACCTGTCGGTAGTTCCTCATGATATTGTGTGTCTTCCTGTATTTCAGCATTTTCCTGTTTGTGTGTGTATGTGTGCTGTTCGGGAGGAGCAGAAGGGCCTGGCAGCTTTCAGCTTTATTTATTTGAGCAGGAGTCTTTTGTCCCCCTGAGCCTCAGATGGTCTCTGCTGTGTTTATTGTCTAAACCGTCACAAGGTTGAAATATAAATACAATTTCTTGGCCAAATTGAATAAGGTGTGTGGGACTCAGCTGCCCCCCATGTCAAACAGGTCTACATTCTGATGTGCTGCCCTTAATCCTTCTCAAAGTAGGCTATGAATGATACCAGAAGGAACAGCCTCAAGTGCTGCTATTTCAGGAAAAAACTAAGGTCAACGTCAGCTATTGTGAACAGTAGAATGAGTATGCAGGAACACAAATCATAATCCTTTAAAGCTGTTCACCAGGGAGCAAAGTCTGGCAATGAACCTCTTTTAAACGTCACACTAAAATAAGATTTTAAACGTAGTGCACTGAAAACTTTGACACACCACATAGGAAATTACATGTTTTGTACATAGTATAGTCCTTTCCTATATACGTCCATTTATTGCATTTTAGGGTTTACAGTTTATTTAATGTCCCATTTTTAAAAATATTTCTTGATTAACAGATGATCCAATACAGAAGATAATAATTTGATATGGCCATTCTTTTTTGTCGTCATTACTTCCATTAAACTGAAAATTTCCTAGACATTGTAGTCTCTTGTCTCACCAATTCCCTCCACCTTCTTTTACTTTATTAGATGAAAGGATTTGCTCTCCTCCATTCATGGTCTTGAATACGGAGTGCAGTCCAGATGTGCTGGAGCAGATCAAGAGGCAAGGACTCACATTCCCCTTCAGTAAGTGTTTTTTAAAGCTCAGTCATCCTCTAAGTATTCAAGACTTAAATCTGTGTTTCTTATGCATTATTTAGACTTCATATTATACTGTGAAATATTGTTTTAGAAACTCATAAGAAACCTTTATATTTATACTTTTTTATTCTTTATATACAAGGACAACCTCTCCAATTTCATTGTACAATGTATGTATAACGACAATAAAGGGCATTGCGAATCTGAATACCTGCCTGAAGTTTCAGTGCTCACTGTCCAAGTGTAAGAAAAGGCTTGACATTACTGCTGTACAGTATTACACTATGCCCAGGTTAGGTATCCATGTTTCATTCTCAATTCAGACACACCTTTCTGTCCTTCCTCAGTTTGCAAAACACGGGTGGCTCATGGAACCAACTCCCACGAGGTAAGAGGTCACTCACACCCTGCACAGTTTGCTCTGTGTGAGCAGTAACACTTGTCCTGTCACAGGATTGTCATTTAACTCCAGTCCAAACAGAAAAATCAGATAAATGGCTGCACCTCATCTATCTTTGTGTGTCAGCTGAAATCAATAACCCTGTCAGAAAGGCCAAACTGTCTTTAGTCCTTCAAAAACAGGACAGGAACATAATTTCAGTCTGAACCAAATTGCCTTTTAAACCTGCATTCTTTCTAACGGCCTGCGGGGGGCATTATCTATTACATAGGTAACGATTCTCATAATGAATTTATGGTCTCAACAGCTGGTATCAATTCTTCAGTTCAGTATGACTTAGGATATGTTTTAGGATTCTGAGTATGTTTTTACATAATCAAAGATCATTGCAGTATTTTGGTCACTTAAAAATGTCTTATCCTTTTTTTATTTGGACTAAAAGACTGTAAGGATTGGGCTATTCATTTTGAACAAGGATAACACTTGGCTAATCAAGCTAACTAGCTATAGCAAGTGCCAGTATAAGAATAATCTTTTCAATATCCACCTTGTTTGTTGGGTCCTCCAGCTAAAGAACCAATCTGATGCGCCTGAACATGTGCTTTGACCATGATGTTCATAACTAATCTCCGAATAGGAGCACCTTTATTTTTCCTCCAAAAACCAACAGGAACAGTGTCTCAGTTTGATCTTGCATGGTTAAAATGTTTCTATTTCCTGCTTTCACATGACAGACAAACACAGAATACTCTTTTAGCTTGTTTTTCTGAATATTGTCATTTGAGTTAAGGCATGTCATTCAGTGAGTGTTGTCTGTCTACAGATGGCCATTATCTTCAGTGAAGAAGACCTGAAGGACGTGAAGCCTCCTTGTGTGATCCAGAGCTTCATCAACCACAATGCTGTGCTCTACAAGGTGTTTGTAGTGGGAGACTCCTACACTGTGGTAGAAAGACCTTCACTGAAGAACTTCCCTGCTGGACCTGCAGGTGAGGAGACAAACGGAGTGACGGGGAGAGAGAGGCAGACAGGTGGGGAAGTACAAGAGCTGGCCAGACTGTGCAAGTGGCACGGCTTTTCCAAATAACCCAATAAAAGAGCTCATAAAATGACTTTATAGTCCCTGTGATTGGACCAATTCACCCTTTTAAGGGATGCAGCAGAGTGCAATTCAGTTTTGCCCAGTTGGTACACACGGCTGAAAATAAACAAGGGAAACGATATTTTTCTCCATAAACATGTCAGAATGCCTTACCCATGATGCAACTGATCCAACAGGGTTGTCCCCTGGCACTCAAGTATTTGCATGTGATACAGTAGAGGCCCTCATGTAAAGCAGTTCCAGCATCAGTGTAGTAGTCTGCTTTGTGTAACAGTGCAGAGAGAACAGTTGCTTTCAGCCTGGAATGCTGAGCGCGGCAGCAGAGGAGCTCAGCTCTTGTCAAACACATAAAGCAACATACCACAGTGTTACATCTGCACAGCGTTTGGATCTCTCTGCTCCGCTGCCTGCAGCCATACATCGTGTTTTGTAAAGTCCGGATGGAAGAATGAGGTATGAAGATAAAGAGAGGTAGGGGTTAGCCTTTCGGAAAAAGCTTAAAAATAGCTGTGTGGGAGATCTTCTGTCCCATCCAGCCTTCCTTCACATGCCTCTGATGAGTTCAACTGCTGTTTGTTCATCAAGTCTGGGAATGAACCAGCCCGTCTGCCCAACACTTCATTACCACGACCCTCTGCAAGCCGAGGGGCATATTTATTTGGACAGCCATGGAATTTACTTTTTCCCCTCCCCTCTTCCTTCCCTCTAACACTCTGTAATCTTAATTATTACAACGATAACAAAGAGAAAAGAGGCAATAAATTCTGAAGTTCATCCCGACACATTTATGCTCGCTTCAAAAAAATCTTTCGCCCAAGGAAAACAACTTACGTGCTGTTTTATTTGTTAGTGAACACTCAGTATGACATGCTTATGACTTAGATGGTTAAAGGTTAAAAGACTAAACACAATGGCAGTTTGGTTTCAGGTTTCCCTTGCTTTACACCAGGTGTTGAAATCAGTAAATAGACATTGAATTGGTAAAGGCCTGGTTGCTTCATTACAATGTGACCAGTTGAGTTCTGTTGCCACCTAGTGCCTGAGATGAGAACTGTACACAGGTGACAGCACAGGGGAAGCATGGAAAGTACTCATATCTTGTCAAAATCCATCCTCACCTTTTTTCCTCTGTTTCCTTTTCAGACAGGAAAGCAATTTTCTTCAACAGCCACAACGTTTCCAAACCAGAGTCATCCTCAGACTTAACTACGGTACATTCACAATGTGACTAAACGCTACTGTTTGTGATTTTTATGGGCTCGGCTGCTAATAATTTTTGATATTTTTATGTCAGAGAGAGAACTTGGAGGGAGTGTCTCAGCCACCCAGTGATGATGTCATCAGAGAGCTGTCCAGGTCATTGCGGCAGGCGCTCTGCGTGTCCCTGTTTGGCATCGACGTAATCATCAACAACCAAACAGGCCAACATGCTGTCATTGACATCAATGCATTCCCAGGTAGGTGCAGCCTCCCGTCCCCAGCAATGGGTTGTATCACATGTGGTTGTGTTACACTTTTTTTTTTAATATCGTTTTATGTTTCATGTTTAATTTTTTTTTTTGTTTTTACATCATTTTATCAATAGCCTTATGTGTCACTATTTGTGTTCTCTCTATATGATCTATATAATATAGATGCTGCACCTCTAGGATAGTAAATAAACTCAAGTGTCCTATATATTATATAAATAATCTTGTAAACATTTTAGTATGGTTAAAAAAAAAAAGTTATTAACTGCACTGACTAATTACATGTCCTTAGGTTATGAGGGCGTCCCTGAGTTTTTCAATGACCTCCTGAACCACATCACCAGCGTGCTTCAGAGCCACAACCCAGACTTCGCCCCCACCAGCGAGCAGCCTAAAGGCCTGCCGGTGAGCACCATGGTACCGAATGCCACCCCGCCCGCCCCTGGCTGCTGCAGCATGCTGGGAAAAGAGGCCAGCGGCAGCCCCTGGATCGTAGAGGGCGACGGTGGTCTTAAGGGCCCCCGCCAGAGACTGGGCTGCAACTCGGCCATGTCCCCTAACTTCCAGCAGCACTGTGTCTCCACGATAGCTACTAAGGCTTCCTCCCAGTGACTGATCCCCTGCCCCCACTCCGTTTGATCCCTGAACAAAAAAAAATAAACAAATAAACGGATGACAATGGTGACAATAATAATGAATAATAATCATAATAATTATGATGTTAATGATGATAATATATCTAATCAAAAGCAAACCTTTTCCTATATAGTTATTGAAAATTATGGTGATTGAGTGTAAGCTTTTTTCTCTCTGCCTTTTTGTATTTTTCGTTTCGTCTAATGAGACTTAACAGTACTGTAATGTGAACTTTTGGGAACTTTTGCCTAATAGCTGATTTTATTTTTCTCTCTTGTGTGAGTTGTCTGTAATGAAAGGGTCCAGAAGAGGTAGCTAATGGGACTGGCTGAATCAGGACTGGAGACAGGTGTGCCACTAGACGTGCAATTTATGATCCCTTGTATCTCACACGAACACACACACATACACAGGTACATATACAATGCAACGGACCGTACCGGTGATGTGTGTCTAGTCGATACCACCAACTCCTCCGCACAGGGGGTGGAAAGGTGGCTGGACATTTGAAACACTACTCAGATCCTGGGCTGCTGTGTGACTGTGGCCAACTGACAGCAGAGGACATAAAGAGTCTCAACATGAACAAGAAGATAGTTTGTGGTTTATGTTACCTTGAGCAAACTGGTAAGCTGTTTACTTTTCTGAGTGCCATCAAATTTATTGTGAGGGTAGGAAGGACGTCAGTTAAAAAGAAGGTAAATCTCCATGACCATGTGACCAAGTTTTTTTAATGATTGTTGCACCGATGTTTCTAGGTGTGTTTAACTGTTTGTCAGGTGTTTAACAAACAAACCGCGTCCTTGTTAAGAGTCCCAGTTTGAGTCGCTCCGGTGCAGGAAGACAAGGATCACATTCCTTTTCGTGTTTGTGGATGTTTTCAGAGAATTCCATGATTTTTCCGAATTCCAGTGGGATCTTGTGAGATTTCTCTCATCACTTCATGGGTTTGTAATCTCCTTAAACAGACTGTTTCCACAGTGCTTGTATCTGTAATGTGAGCAAACTACTCTCCTGAGGCCAACTTGACCTATCTTCAGACTTTGGGGACTGCTGCGTTAATAAAAAAAAATCAAAAAGTTGTTACAGTAAAAAATTACAATAACGTGTGATTGAATACCCACCTAAGTGGGTGTTAACTATTTTGCTACCATTAAATAACAGTTCCAGATGATTTGTTCAGCTTTATTGCGTCTCTCATTTAATTTAGTTTCACCCTAACAGCAACTTCTTACAAATTCTAGTTATTGAAATCTTCAGTGAAGTCTGTTTATTTTAAGCTGCTGTAGTTTTGTCACACTTTAAATAATCATTTGGAGGGGAAGTGGCAGGGGAGACAGTCCAGCTCTTGTTCCCAGTGTTCACTGTGAGATTTTTTTACTCCAATTTTGTTAATATCTTTGTCCTGATATCTACTAAGAGCAACTTTATTTTATTGAGATTTTATGGGGAAAAAGTTTTATATAAATGAAATGAGAGCACGGGGGATGTTTTTGAACAAACGGTGGATATTTACTAGAGGTATAGTAAAATGCTGGTTGTACTGGTGGGGTCAAAGGGACAGGTGGGCTTGTCATGATGCTGTTGTCTCCCTCTAGCATCTAGTGGGAAGGAGTGCCAGATTTTTGCATTCCTTTGAGCCTGCTTCTTCTCTTGTCCCAGAGAGCTCCTCCTAGCTGTTTTTTTTCCTCCATCAGTATCCGAGGGAACGGACTGTCCTCTTGCTCGCCCTGTGATCGTAAATTGTAGTGTCAGCACAGCCATCTCGCCAGCATCTCTCTGGGACAAAAGAATACCAATGAAGTTCTGAAAGTTGCTCCTAACTGCACGCATTAAATTGTTGCGGATATTTCCACAACACAGTCAATATCCTGTTTTAATCTCCTGAAATTTGAGTGTCTGGAGCCTAACTTATTCAGAATTGTAGAGGTATAGCAGCAGGTTCAGAGGGACTTTTCCTCATCTAGAAAAAAAGGGGCTAATTTTTTTGGTGCGTCCCTGTTAAAGCTGGAAATGCTGATATCTGTGTACACCACTATATTGTGCGTCCTATGTTGTGTTCCTTATTGTGCTTCTAAATGGGAAATAAATGGTCAATCCTATCCTTGGTCCTTTCTGCAACCCAGCCGGTGTCATCATGCTCCCAGTTTCCACCTGAATGTTTACTTCTTGGGTGTCTTGTACAGTACATGTATATATGCCCAGGCTTACATCCGTACAGTATGTTGTTTTGTATCAGTTCTGTAATTGAGGAATCCACAATTTTGTGACCTTTTTTAATTAAATGGCCAAAACAACAGGGCAAAATAAACATGTGAAACCTTATGACTGTTTAATTCAGCTTTGTCTCCCTGCCAATCAGTGTGAGGGTAAATGCCGGCATGTCAGTGTTTCATTTAAAGTTTATTCTGCTCAGTCCATTCAGTTGACCTCTTACAGTTATTAAATACTTTAATTTTTTCGTCCACAAAAACTATTTCAGCACAAAGAGAAGACTGCAAAACAAAGTGCAGCATTTCTCCACCCAGCCTCCAGATGTTTATTGACTCATTTATGAATCGGACATTTCATAGAATTGGAGACAGTAAAAAAAGATATGATACACACGTTATGAACTTTTTTCAACAAGGCCAACTGAAACAAAATGGTTGCTTATCAAAATAAAATATATCTTTTTCATAATCTTAGCCTTCTGTACATGTAAAAAAACAACACATATTTACAAGAACACCAGACATAAGACAGTACAAAGACTCTAATGCTACTTTCTGTTCCCTGCCAGGCCTCTGAGCTGCTGGGATGTTTTTGTTTAGTTTTTTTAACCACCAATTGTTAATGAGGATGTAGGTGATGTGCTGTGGGGTTGGCCAACAGTCCCAGGATGGTGGAGAGACAGTGCAGCTTCTCCTTGACGTGCTCTGGCAACTTCTCATTCTCCTTATACCTGTGAACAAGACGGAAAATAATCAGAGCAGTCCCCAAGTTGCCACTGCTTTAGTGCCAAGCTGGTACACACAAGTAGAGCATGAGCTGATACCCAGTGGTAAAAAAAAAAAAAATGTTCAGATCCCTTAACTAAAAGTAAAAAAATGTAGTTTAAGTATTAAATGTAAAAGTACTTGTTTTGCAGAATGTAAATTAAATAAATGAAAGTAAATTTACTTCGCTACACTCCACCACTGCTGATGCCTACATGCCTACATGCCATACTGGAGAGTAACATTTCATTTCCTCTGATGAAACATTTCACTGAAATGGAGGTTTCTGTTCAACAGCCCTAAGCAGAACACATTTCTGCCCATTTCATACCTGGTGATCCTTCCCTCTGGAGATGTGTAAGTGATGCAGGAAACTCCTGCCTGCACCACCAGCTGAGAGCCATCGTTGAACTGTACCCACACCTCTCCACTCGTCAGCTGCAGGCACAAACAGATTTAATCATTTAATCACAATGCTGATAGAGTATTGCTGATCATAGATATTAGCTATATTATATTATTATTATTATTATTATTATTATTAATCAGTTACCTGGGATGCCCATCCAACATTGGGCACAAATATGGACTTAACCACTTTTCC
>JAOWBC010000248.1:12688710-12709347 GCA_028566105.1 Hypoplectrus providencianus | reverse complement strand
TATTATTATTATTATTAATCAGTTACCTGGGATGCCCATCCAACATTGGGCACAAATATGGACTTAACCACTTTTCCTGTGTTTTGCACCAGATCCTGTCGCAGCGGAGAGCTTTTCTTATTCAGGCTGGCTGTGGTGAAATCAGACCCGTCGTAGGAAATCATCTAAAAATATTATGGGGTAAAATTAGATTTGCATGACATTACAATCCAGCTTTTAAAGCCGCTCAATCACCTGTTTGGATATCCTGAAGTCTAAAACTGTGAGACACTTACTGAAGGAGTGATCTGCGGAGGCTGAGGAGGTGAAGCTGTATCAGGAGGGACCGGGTGGGAGGGCAGGGACGATGAGAATGCAGAGTCTGGGTTGGCAGGTCTCCTGGGACGGGTGACAACCACAAAGCAACATAAGCCACATGCGGCAATAATAAAGTTCTGTTTTTTCAAGTGGGGCTGAATGAAGCAGTTATTGACAAACTGAAAAGGAGCTATGTATTTTTTAAATCTTTGGGTATAAATTATATCTAAATATTTTTTTTGCAGTTTTTAGATGTAATTATAATGTAACATGACAGAATAGGTCTTTGTATGTAATACATATTAAAAAGACTGGAAGAGAGTTTGGATATTTTGGTTTAGGTACATTCAAATTGAATTTTACTTATGAACTCAGGCAGAAATCTTTCATCATAGAACACAGGAGTTTTTACTGTTTTTCTCAATGGAGTCAGGTGGCTTTGCCAGGAGCAGGCTTTATGTTCTTTCATATATATTTAAACAGGCTGAAAAGTTCCAATATGAGGTGCATACCCATGTGATATTGATATTTTTTAGGATGCTAAGATGCATTTTACCTTTGCCCAAAGACACAGACATACATTGCTTAGCTTCCCTATTGGTGTCTTCTTCTCCAAACTAGAGGTGTTCCCTGCTACTGATGGTAATACACTGACCATGTTTCTCATACAGCATCACATCAAAGAATCCAAACGACTCCTTTAAAACCAAGAACATAATGAAAACAAAAATATTCCCTCACCTGCCAATAGTTATGGGGAAGAAAGGGACTTTCTTGGCGCTGCGCTGCTCCTCGACTGTGATGGCGCTCTCCAGGGACAGACACATGCTATGACCCTCATCAGACAGCTCCACATACAGCCTGCTCTCTGGGCTCAGGCCGCTCAGCCCCACCTCGCCCTTCACTGTGTACGACTTTCCACTCTTCTCCACCACACGCACCAGCTCAGAGGTCTTATGGGTCTTTGCCCCTATACAACATGAGTGTTTATGATGCATTAACTCAGACACAAAAAGGTCAGTGCAGTTTCTCCCTCACATATTTCAATAAGCACATCAGACTCACCATCATAAAAGCAAACCTCCAGGTCTGCATTGGGTGAGTTCTCCATCAGCATCACCTTTGCATACTTGGTGTAAAGTGTCACTTTTGGAGTCTTTGATTTCACGAGCTGCACAAACTTGGAGGCATATTGGTACTTCTTCCAGTATTTTTCTGTAATAAAAAAAAAAATATATATATATATATACATATATACATATATATATATAGAAGTCAATGCACATTTTGACGTGGAATAAATTGATGTAGTGTGTGAGGTATCACAATACCTGGAAGGTCCTCGTAGCTACAAATCAGAATATCTTCTGGAGGAGCAGGAGGACAGTCCAGGACAGGAAAACCCTTTCCACCATTCGGCTGGTATATTGTCACCTACAAGACATATGATACCATGATACAGCAATACCAATAAGACATCTTTTAGAGACATATAATGTTGTTATGCCACCCCCTACCAGCAACATATGGAACAAGTCAGAGTAACACTTCAGTGAGCTCACCATTGAGCCATCGCAGGAAATCCGAAGGACTTCTTTGACCCTCTCTTGACCACTTTGGCATTTCAACAACTCCATACACACTTCACCTGTGTCCAGGACACTCACCTGAGGAGAATACAAGACAATAATCTCAGCTCCGCAAAAAGAGAGCATAAACTGAATATTTTTTATTTATTTAAAGTGCAAAAACTTACAACAGCATTTTTGGTTTTCTGTCGGATAGGCTTCAGCCTGGACGCGCACAGGGGCGGGATGATGTCTCGAAGCGTTGTTTTCCCTTTATCTGCACCAGATTTGGCTGAAGGGAGCTTTGCTGTGCTATGAGGAGTATGGAATTCTGCTCCAGGTACATTTTCTTGGTATGAGTCAGAGTTGGAGGGAAGGTTGTGGTGCATGTGGTGCTGGTTGTGGGGAAGGTTCACACCTCTATTGACAGGATTGTCTGTCCAGGAATTGTGAACCCCCAATGGACCTCTGCTACTGTGGAAGCTGCCGCTGCTGCTGTGAGTACTGCTGTCTGCAGGCCTCTGCCCAGAAGCTGAGAAAAATTAGAAAATAATTGTAAAGATGCAGTTACACAGGAAGATTTATTTGTGAGCACATCATGAGCTCCTCTTATCCATACATTCAGTCTAGCATTTTGCAGTGACTGATAAAAAATGCTGTGTTAATGCTATGCTAATATCTCATAAATGCTGAAATATCTCATATAAACAGATAATTAAAAAAAAATCAAAAACATCGATCTTACCGTCATTATTAAGCCAATTAGTAACGCTCTCCAGGTCTTGGAATTGCAGGTTTGGTGGATGTGCAGTCTGTGTGGATAACGAATACCCGGAGCTGAAACAGAAAGTGAAATCTAATAAACCTATTACATTTGATAAAATTAATAGATGATAATAAAGAGATTGACATCTTACTTTGCTGACTGTTTGACAGGGGGAGAGGGGAGCCTTCCATGCTCTGATAATGGGTGCTGGGTGGAGGACATGGGGAAGACTGGCCTTCCTAAACCAGTCAGAGTCTCCTCTGAGTGACATCTCCCCAGCTCCGCGTGACTCACCACCTGGCCGGATGCAGAAGAACCGGAGCGGTCTGTAGAGTGAGCCCTTCTCAGGTAGCGAGAATGAGGCTGCCCAGTGTCTCCACCATGACCACCCCTGCTCCTGCCCTCTCTGTGAAACCTGTCTGTTGGATGCCACTGGTCTCCATCCTCAAAACAGGCACTGTTTGGTTGCCGCGGAAGACTTGGAATAGGTGCCATTCTGTTGGGCAGGGCAGAGCCAATCATGTGCCTGGTTCTCCGCTGGAGGCGGCTGCTGCCGCTGCTGGCTGAGGTGGAGGAGGTGCAGGCTGTGGAGATGGTGGCAATACCGCTGTCAATGGACCCTTCATCCCTCAGCCCCAGCTCCTTTGTCCTGACCAGCAGGCTTTGGGTCATAAACGGGTGGTCCAGCACTGCAGAGAGGCTGGGTCGCTGGGCGGGGTCCCTCTGCAGCAGCTGATGGATCAGGTCCTGAGCCTCTAAGGAAACATGGCGAGGCATCTCATACTCCCCAAGAACCACTTTCGACAGAGTGTGTTTGACTGTGTCAGTGTCAAACGGAGGGCGACCCATCAGGAATGCGTAGAACATGCAGCCCAGTGACCACACATCTGATTCCAGTCCATGAGCACTGCGAGTGGCCACCTCTGGGGAGATGTAGTTGGGTGTCCCGCACATGGTGAAGTGCTTTTCATTTGGAAGTTTCAGCTGAGTGGCCAAGCCAAAGTCTGCTATCTTAATGTTCATGTTGCTCGTCAGCAAAAGGTTTGACAAGGTCAGATCTCGATGCAAGATGCCGTGGGTATGTAAATACAGCATTCCTTTCACTATTTGATGCATGAAATGTCTTGCTGTGGAAAAAAGAACACGATTTTATTACTTTTTAAAGGCTGAAAACCCACAAACCCTAGCCACATTTACTGCAATATCACTAAAATTTAATCTTTAAAGTAAAAAAGCTCTGCCTAACCTTCATCTTCAGAGAAAGTCGTCTTCTTCTCTTTAAGGTACCGACTCATCTCTCCGTTGTGACACATCTCCAGAACCAAGTACACATAGTTGCTGTCCTCAAAGTAGTTATACAGCTTTAATAAAGATAGAATATAAAAGGATATTATCATTTCAAAGTGGGAAGACACAGAAACACATTTCAGGGTGAAAGTCAAATTCCTATTATTATTTTACGGGTGTGGTCTGGAAAAGCTGTATCAAATTGCCAAAAGTATCTAGACAAGCCAAAAAGCTTAATCTCTTGGTTAATCTTCAACAAAGTACTGAAAAGTGACAGAAACACTGAACAATGTCATTACAGACTGTTGGGATAAGTAGTCTGTATTACATAACCATGACAACAACAGCACAAAGCTCATACACTCAGTCTCAAACAGCCAACCTACAAAGAGCAAAGCCAAGACTACAAAGAAAGGGAGGATCTGTAACTGCATGGTTTTTCCTTCATATCTTAAAAGAAAAATCTCTGAACTTCAACAATCAGTGCTGCTTTGTTACCCTGTATTTGTAAGTGAATTATTGCTTTCCTTTAACTACTCACCTTGCACATCATGAATTTAGTTACTTCTACTAGAAGTGTGTTTTGTAACAGAATTCATGCAAATAATATAAAGAATAAGTGTTGTGCAGAAAATCTAAATTAGACTTAGAATAAAGACGAGAGCATAGCAGGCTCTCTGTAGTGTGGAAATAAGCCACAGCACTTTGCAAGAAATAAGTTGTGTCCAGCCAACATTACCTCGAGTATAGAAGGATGTTTCAATCTGCACTGAATCTCCACCTCGTTTGTCACACGTTGGACCATACCAGCTTTGTGCATTGCTTTTTTGTCAATCTGCAGATGGGAACAATGGAAATAATTATACACCTGCCACACATAGGATCAACATGCAATGTGTTTCAGCGCTACACAGGGGTTTGGTTTAGTGGCTTACAGTCAATCTGTCACCCACAAAGACAGTGAACTGTTCAGACCTCATTTGTGGGGAGTCGAGGGACCACAATGAGCCCCTGGGAGACAACTATGGGCTAATGATCCCGACAGTTCCAGTTTACACTTCAACTGTCAGTTACTGGCAGCAGCTTGGGTGTTAGTTAAGAGTCTACATTACAGGTAAAGCACATTTTAATTACTTCAAATCAGTTAGTACAGATAAACAGAGGGATGCTTACCGTTTTGATAGCAACCTCCAGACCAGTCTTCACTGATTTTGCCCGGTAAACACATGCAAAGGAGCCCTTTCCAAGGAGGGTGAGGACTTTAAAATCCTACAACAGAAGAGAGAGAACGTAAGCACTGAGTTCCACAAAAAAAAGTACTTGCAAAGAAATGTAAGTATGAACATATATTTTAAAATGATCACATTTTGATTCCATCACCAGCAGGATCTTTAAAAGTATACCTCAATCCTGAGCTCCTGAGCATAAGATAAACATTTCTCCTCATCCTTGCTGGCTTGAGTGTCAGAAAGGTTTTGAAGGAAATAGTGAATAACTTGATTAAACATTGTCCCTCCTGCCTGCGACATGCTGTGTGCACGGCAGAACAGACAGTCCTACATCTAACGCGTAGAGAACAGACGTTAACCGTCAAACAAGCCACAAACACCTGACGCTGTCATATGGCCAATTAAAGCCTTTAATTATCCCGGCTCTCTTCCCGCTAACGAGGAACACTTATAGCCGTTTCCAAGCAGCATGTTGAGTTACCAAACTGATGCACTGAAAGGAAAACAACATTTTGTCCCGGAAGAGCCCGGGTAAGGTTACGCACTTTAGAGACCGACGCTGTGCTCATAAGACCAACAGCACTGATATTTATAATAACTATTACACACAATTTAATTACCAAAACGACCACTTTCGGACATATGGAATATTTTATAATACGATACGATAACATACTAACGAGATTATCTAATTTATTGGCGTCAATTTAGCACTGACGTTAAGTCAAATGGAAAGTTAGCAAAGCATTACTTCAGTTTAAACGATTAAACTGGAGATTCTTTTGGCACATTTAACCTTTTAGTGTAATGTTGGTGACAAACCGTGATCAATACAATGCAACCAGCTAACTCCAACTTTTGTTGAGCTAACTTTAAGTTAACGGTACCAAACAGTTAATTTGAAGTTAACTTTAGCTTGTGGGCGTTAGCCTAACAAAAGGACTCACCTCAATTCTATCGCCAATCGAAACACTCATCGTGTCTGGTTTCCGCCTTGCATGAAGTTTGTAATAATATTCCTTGATCGACTGAGTGCATCAGTAGTTCGCAAAGGAGTCATCAGAGGGCAAATAAATGTTGTTCTTGTGTTCCCCTCCAAAACTCTGCCATGTCTTCCATTTTGAAAATATCCGCCCGTTACTCTTGTGCCTACGTCACATGCTACGTCCCTTGACAACAATGTTTACCCCGCCCCCTTTACGAGTCCAACACGTGACCACGCTGGACTGAATTGGTAAATAACAGAATAAGTTATTGCTTTTAGGTAGATTTTTATTCCAAATCAGTTTTCTATCTGCAAATTTGTAATCAGACGGATAACGTTACATGCTTTTTTTTTCTTGTTGACATCTCAACCATAAAGACTATGCATTAATATAACATTAAATAGGAAATAAGCAATGTGATGAGTGAATACAGGATTAGATATATTTTGATATTTAAAAATCAAATCAAATCAAATTACAAAATGAATTGCATTCATTAAATAAATGAATGAGCTAATAATTTAATAAATACACACATATGTTAAATGTCTTTTAATTTTAAACTTTTGTAATAAATTATTTTTTTCTTTATTCATTCATTTTAGAATTACTTTATTTAAATAGTCATGCATTTAAATATTTAGTTCTGGCCATTAAAACTCTCCACCATTTAGTTTACAGCTGAAATTATTGTATTAAATCCAATAGGCACAATATTATACTATCTTTATTAACAGGGATCAAATATAGGAAGTTTTATATCAGAGATCACAACAAGAACATTACGTTAAGAATTAAATGCATCAAAATGGCCTTTTGAAAGTCTAACTACACACAGTGTTATGTGGAAGCAAGCAAAGATTCATCAGCACACTCATGCCTACTAGTTTTTGGTAGGGTCAACCACCCTGCCCATGAACAGCAGGCAGTTTGTGTCTTCATGGTATATGAAGAAGAAAAATGGCCTGTTGACGGTGAAGGTCCTTGGTAAGGAATATGGAATAATGCCTATTGCTGTGGCCGCTGCTGCAGTGGTGCCTGTCTCGTCCACCTCAATCACAGCTTTGTGCAGTACCTTTGAATTTAAAGACATTAGATATCATTACAAAAAAAAAAAAGACTTCATCTGCAGAGGTTAAAATATGCATGAAAACATACCTCTGACACTTGGAGGCCGTCAGCCTTACTCAGTTTTGTCAAATTGGCTGAATTACTGAAGATACTGGCCATGCCCATATGTGGGAGAATATTGTGCAGCGAATAGGATTCCTCCATCTTGAATTTGGGCATGTTGACTTCCATTTTGCTATGAACATTAAGAGCGGGCATGTTGAGTGGACTCATTGTTTACCTGTTTCATTTCATGCATTCACCGCTGGGTGCTTTTTACAGCCATTTTTTACTGAATATAACAGCTATACTTGATAATCGCACAAATACAACAGAATACAGACAGTAAAATGATAGAAAAGCCTTACATTGTAACACATTTTCACAAAATGGGTTTCCTCACACTTACGTTTTTTGCAGCCTTTTGATCCAGCTGAGAAACCTACTCGCAGTAATCCGATCATCAATTACAGTGTAGTCCATGCCTTTGTTGGGGAGCAGGATAAGCATTGAAACACCTTCCTGGTATGGTAGCTTCAGCACTTTGGCACCAAGAGATGCATCTTCCATTGTGTAGAACTTATCCTCCAAAAACATCATCGGCACTTGCTTAATATTATAATTGTTAATGTAGAATGGTGCATTGTCAGTGAAATTTGGGTTGAAAGGAATCTGCCAGCCTCCTGTGGAAGGGATAAGTGTGAGTGTTTAATTGTGGACACTGCAGGTCAAAGGTCACAACACAAAGTGTCATAGCGCAGTTGTAAATGACTCAAGATAAAGTTGAACTTTAAAAGACATTCAGCATACCCTGAAAGAAAATGGTGTTGATCAACATGAGTTGTGTCAGTGGATCCAGACTGGAAATTATCTCTGTCACTTTGTCCTCAGTCTTGTTGTTGATGTATTCATTGATGAAGCGGAGACTCCCTTCTGTGTCTGAAAAGTCTAGTCTTTTGATGTCAGCATCGAAAAATGTCTTGATTTGCTCTTCAAATATCTTCTCCACCTCAAACTGTGAACGCATAAAGAGAGCCATGCCTTGGTCTAGTTTCAGCAACCCATTCTGTGTGATGTTCTCATAGAGGAGCTGGAAGAGTGTTGGGACGAGTTCTGGCTGGTCAGCCCGCTCTAGCTGCTGCAGGTTCAGTCCCTTCATTATTTCTTTATGTGTCACACCACCAGTAGCCAGTGAAAGAGCAGCAAAGCTGGTCGAGATGCTCAGAGGTGAAAAAAAGATGTTCTTGTCGTGATAGCTGGATATTTTTCTGTAAAGGTTCATGGCAAAGTCCATGTTTTTGATGGAAAGATCTGAGATTGTGGCGTTTTCAGGCTGCGCTTTGTGGACAGGAGCGAGGAAGCACATGCAGGTTATTATGAAAATAAATCCCATCATCGTTTTGTGTGCCACCATTTTGAGAGGCTTAGTTACACTACCTGAAACAGACACAATACAAGTCAAAGTAGGTAGTAAAAGATAATTTAAAAAAAAAGGATGATCAAGCAATAACATGATCATTTTCTACTCATTTCATTACTAAAGAATCAGCAAATAAGACATCATAAATAAGCTATTTGAACTTACATTACCATTATCACACTCAAATGAAATCAGTTGAAATGCAATAAATTCTGAAAAGAAATATATTTTTGTAAATTTGTCTGACTGCCATACGTACCATTCAGCTTGTGCAAAGATAAATCCTGAAAGCTCCATCTATTATTTGGGGAAACAAAGTGCAAGTGTGCTCTGAGCGTTACATATTAACCATGACACACCGCCTGTGTGGAGTCAGAGCTGTTTTTCAAACATTTAGGGCCTCTTTTCCAATGGTGATGTCACAACAACTGAAAGGTAATGTCGAGTTACAAAAAAAATGACAAATGAGAGACTTCAGGAGGAGTGAATGTCACTTTAATCCTGGAACAAAAACTAATACATTAAATGAAAGAATGTGCTATGGTAACGTGGAATATAAAGAAAATGTTGAGTACTTATTGTAAGAATGTAGAGTGAAACATTGTAATGCTAAATATCCAAATACCAACATTTCATACTCTTTTGCAAGTGAATTTTAAATTAAAAAAGCCTAACAGATCCAAAGGAAATGAAAAAACAAGAATATTCTTGGAAGTCATCCAGCACAAAAAGTCAAAATCTTGCATGACATCAAATACTTTTGTGGAGGCATCAAGATATATCCATGCTGAACGGTCACTGGTTCCAGAAAACATAAAAACTGTAAACAAAGGTAAAGGTCTTAATGCTGCAATGTGGTCTATTTGTCAACATATTTGTGTTGCAACATGATTTTGGCTTTATAGAGTTACAAAACCAAGAGAAGAGTTTGTAGTAGTGAAGGTTCGGTATGTAGGATTTAGTGGCATCTAGTGGTGAGATTGTAGACTGCAGCCAACATCAGCATGTAGTAGAACCTTTGGGGGAATTCAGGTGACATAAAAATGCAAAAGGACAGCTCTAGAGCAAGAGAGTGAGTGTTCTGGGCAACTGTAAGTACATGTTGGACTAAGTGAAGAAGGAACTGCGCCCTAGTTTTAGGTGATTTTACATCTTAGTTTCAGTTGACTATACACTAATGAAAAAGTGAAGAATATCATCCAATATCAGCTAACAGATCCCACACACTGCACCTGAAAACAACACAGCAAACCCTTCAACGTGTGTGCATGGTGACACTTGTTATTTTGTTCTATCTTTGGATTTTAAATTATACAAATTGTGAGGTTAAATAACAGTCTCCCTTCATTATCATTTTACTGATATTTCCAAGGTCATCAATCAGCCAGTGGTTACCATAGCTTTAACCCAAGGCAACCTCTGTGCAAATTAACTATTATTTGTACAACTAATGTGTACGCCATTGCTCTGAGTATAACTGGAATACAGGATAAAACAAAAGATTCATGGTAAAACAATTAACTATTTGTGGGTTTACATCAAAGGGAGAATGAACATATAAACAATATTTTCTTAATAATTCCCAAAACAGTTCATGATTAACACTGATGAGGAATACCATCAGACGAGGTCATATACTAGTTAGGCTGGCTGGACATGTTTGGTTTTGTGTGAGCATACTGTGCTGGAGAAATGAACTATGTACTTATCTATCAGCTGTGTTTTTTTTGTTCCCCATTATCTATCAACTTTTACTGGACAAGATATGAAAAAAATGAATCAGTCAAACGCATCTTAGACTCAGCAAATATCCTGATAGAATTATTTTGATCACTGTCCATTTAACGTGGACAACTACCTTTAAATTAAGCATTTGTAAGCTGTGTAACCTTATATTTTATTATGCCTACTTAATTACTTAAAGGTAATAACTAAGCCACAACATCAAAAATATGTTGTTTATCTAAATACCTTAGGAGCTCACACTTAAATGAAGTAAAATGATTGTTGAAGTTAGGAAAAATGTAAGTGCTGCTGGCTAAAATATATTTTGGTACAAGAAGTTATGTCAGAACTAAACGGGTGTTGCGGTTGGGTGGGTGTTGGAATCACATCTTATGTCCTATAAAACTCAAGTCATTAAGTAAAGTAGGGGGCTCTGTCATTACCTTACAAACTGTTATTGGTGGTTTTAACATTGGTCTCTGATGGCTTTCTCTGAACAACCATCTCTGTATGTTAACAGCCCCAAACAAGGAAACACTCTCTGTATGAGAAGATTCCTTTTCCATCTCTTTCAGAGAAAAAACAAGAATAAAAAACAGTGTACAATAGAAATAGAAGGCGCCATGGTAAAAAGGCAATTGCAAACTTGGATTAACTGCATCATGAGTTCTGTGGTCACCCTTTTCCCAGCATCAGTCTCTCACAAAGTTAGACTGAACTACCACATGCCTTCTCTTTGTCGTTCTCTTCTCTATAGCCTATCAGCGAACTAACCAGGGGAAACAGCCTTCTGGCTGTCCTTATGTTCGCATGTGCAAAAGGTTAGAGGAAGGAGCAAAGCTACCCCAGTATGGGGTTGCCAATCCAGGCAACTGGTAAACAACTTAGGCAAACTTTGCACAACTTCACTGGCTGGGCTTTTGTTGTTGGTCCACTTCAGAGCCAGTGATTGCTGATCCTGGAAGAGAGGAAAGGGCGATGGTGAATAACGTTTTGTCTTTCCTGGATTGGCTTTTTGATACAACTAATTAGATAATGTGCACAAAATTCATATTTTAAACGGATTTACTAACCTGAGCCACTTGTTGATTTTGTGTCTGCTTGTTGAGCAATGTTTGGCTGAGCTTGTTGCTGTTGCCTAAAAAAAAAAAAAATCAACACAGAGAATTTGTATCAAATACCATGCATTAATTTCATGCATTCACTCAAAGGAAGCAGACACTTGGGGTTTCATGACTGCTGATTTTTACTAGTGACCAAGATTTTTTATACAGTCATAACAGTACTAGTAAGCAATAGTGACAAGGTAATAATAAAAATGTGACTTGTTGCCAAGTAGAACCCCTAGTGGACACAATATTATGAATACTTCAATCAATACCAACTACAAATGAAATAAACCATATGGTATTAAATAATTGCACCACAATAATGTTTACGTCAATGCTATAAAAACTGTATATTTTTTATGAGGATGCACTGAAATTAATCAGTTAAATCAGAGTTTGAGAAGGGGACAAAAGACTTGGATTACTAATAGATTTTACCAACCGATCGAAGTAGGCTTGTCTCCTCTTCCTCAGTTCCTCAGCTGTGAGCGCCTCATTCTGGCCTTCTCTTTGTCCTCCTGCAGAAATCCCTGCTGCCTGGTTACTTGATTTCACGTTTGCCATTTCAGACTCTGAGGACTTGTTGCTCATTACTGCTCCTATAATTTTTAGAAAAACAAGGAACTAATTCGATGTAGGGATATTAAAACGCAAAATGCCTAAATGGTAATTAATACACTATGGTTACTCCAGTGTTATGGTTGTCAACATGGAGCAGAGTTGGTGAAATTAAGACTGGAAACTTATGAAATCAAAGATATGATCAATGGGGAAAGCCTAAAAACAAGCAGTACTGTTTTTAATTATTACATACTAACAGTCTGTAATCTGGCCAAGGAAACTAACTAAACTAAATCATCTAATCATAATGTTCTAAAACCTTTGATTAACTCTTTTACCTTGCATGCTAAGCTGTATGGCCCTGCGAAGATCAGCTTCTTCATCTTCCACATCTATGTCTTGTCTGCTGAGAGCCAGGGCTTTCTTTAGCTCTTCATCCTCATCCACAACCTCATCGTCGACAACAAAGCCCATGTCTGACTGGCTCAGAGCTGCTGACCTGCTGCTTGCAATAAGGAAAACCTTAATCATTTACTTAAAGTTCTTCTCATCTTCTGATTGTACTCTCTTCACATACAGTACATACCCAGCACTTGTCTGGGCTTCATCCTCTCCAATAAGCCTTGGTCTCTGTCGCTGCTGCACCCTCATGATCCCAAGAATCTGCTCTGCTTCACACTCAGGGAGGTTTCCTCGTATCACAAATATGGAATAACCTGCACAAATTCAACTTTAATAGGTGTTTCTGCATTCCAACAGCTAAAGAAAGTTGAAAAATAACAATTTGACAATACCTTCTTGTTGTAACTGTGCAAGGAAAAGGGCTAAATAGGTGTCTGATATCAACTCTGGTCCAGTCAACAATGAGTTCAAGTTAAACCACTGCAATGAAAACAAAAGTGTTTATTTTGAGTTCATCAAGCTGTGTTAACATCGTTAATGATGAAAGTGGCTCATACCTGTTGTCCAAGTTTGCGTATAGTAAACCAGTGCTCCTTGTAGTTGCAAATGAAGGCTTTCTCATTGCTGAAACATAAAACAGGAATAGCTGTAACAATCTGTATAGTAGTTAGGTATTACAGATTAAGAAACAATAAAGCTTTTAAAACTTTACATTGGATTAATCATCAGGCTCTGGTACTCCCGGCTGTTGAAGAGGATTAACTCCAAGCCCCACACTCTCAGTGCATTGCTAATTACCTAGAGAAAATAGATGACAGAAATAGAAATTAATATGATTGAATAATAGTGGTTATTGATTTGTTACTAAGTAACAGTAATCGAAAAAACAAATGTCTCACTTGTATCGAAAAGAACCCGCTGTCATCCATGTTCCCAGATGGTTGCTAGAAACACATTCAGAGGACATGAAATTAGAATTTGTCAGAGCATATATAAATAGGCTGCTACACGAGCATTCACTTCTATCTGCTCACCTGTAAGAAGGTCCTATACTCCTCACTGGCCATACCTCCCTCAGCCATCCTCATTCTCTCCTCTTCATCAAGCTGATGAGCAATGGAGGACAGATCCACAGGGGTGAAATACTCACCCTGCAGGAGGTTGTTGAGACAGTGTTGGGCGCACAGAGAGCCCTCTTGCTACAAATAAAGGATCAGTTTCAGACACCGGCATAAATCATACTGCTAACATGACAGCATGATTAAATATTTTCCTTGACAACTTAGTTAGCATAACGGACACGGAATACGTTGTGGTTAGTGCTACATTATTATGGATTTGGTCTGTCTCTACGGTAACAATCATACACCACTGAAGCTATATACAGCTAGCTTACGTAAACAACAAAACCAACTACGTTTTATAATCCTTTAAAGGACCAAATATCCATGTTAAGTAAGGTCGCTTGCAAATCTAACAAAAATCAAATGCTTTCGGGTGTTGAGAAGCTTTTCGCGTTGTCACTCCTTGCTAAAGAAAAACTTTCCACAATCCCTGACTAGCAGGTGCAGTTAGCATGTTAGCTGTCTGAACAACAATACTCCCAAACACCACCACAAATCTCTCAACACCAGCCGGAAAGCGGCGGTAAACAAATCACCACCAGAAGGTCCAATGCTTTCCCAATAAACATAACGATTTTACTTGGGGCTTGATATTTTAAGTTATACGTTTAAACTTACTTTCTCATGAAATATGGAATCCATATTCAGCTTTCTGTCAAACATTCAACTCTGACCTCAAGCCCCGCTGCATTCATCACCGCGGAAAGGAAGGACAATCTCAACCAGCGCCCACTTGTGGCCTGGCTCTGACACGGAGCGAAATATCTATTGACAGTTTTGTACATTCATATCAAGCAGTACATTAAATCAAGTGCTCTGTGGGACAAAAAGAGCAATGTAAAAACTACACACAGATATAATTATCCACGACGTGTCCGTGTTATTTACATTGCGGTCCGTGATATACAAACCGTTTTAAAAATAAATATATAAATAATTGGAGATGGATTCAAAACAACCATAGATGTCATGTAATAATTGTCTATGAAGTATGAAGTATTCTTAGGCCACCACCAGAGGGCGAGTCTGGAAGATTGTTTTGTTTACAAAATGCTTGTATGGTTTTAACAAGAGGCATACATTACTAAACAAGGAGGCTGCTAATATTCAAGTGTCTTATTTGATAAATAAACAAATATATATGTACTTAACTACATCTTAATATATCTGACTGTTCTAATTATGGTCTTATAACGTCGTAAAAGGTTTTGATTACAAGTGGGACAGTTTCCTAGTGACGCCTCCTCCTTTACGGCAAATGGAATATGGCGGAGGGTGAGAAATCCCCAGACGGACTGGAGCTCAGCAAGGTATGATTTTTCAATAAGCTAGTTTAGCTGTCAGTTGTTGCTGAGTCTCTTGGATAAAACATGAAAGTATATAACGTTCGTTCCTTTGTACAAAATCGCTTAACCGTGCAGTTAAATGGCATCTACTTACCAGGCTAGCATTCATAGTTAGCTTTTGTGCTAGCAACCCTTATGGTTAAAATGTCTCTGCAGAGGTTGCAATATTTATTGCTCAACAACATTGAGGTTATGTTGCTAATTTTCGTGTTAAGACTTGTTACAGTACATAACAACGTTGGGGAGAACATGACAGTGCTGTCAGCAGTATGTGAATCTCCATCCTTTCTGTGGTACTTTGGTGGCCGCTTTGTTCAGATCGCCTCAACATAAGTTTTTCACGAGTTTATACATTTTAATACACTAAAGTCCCGACTGTCAACCGACTTCGACCCCTTACAACGCGTTGTCGGCTGTAAGCTGTTGTTCAAGACGTTGTTTATGTTGTCAACGTTAACCTGGCCTACTTGGATATGGTTTTCATTTCAGTTCATATTTACTATTTTACAGTTTTTTAATTGCACTTGCATATACAGCAAACAAATAGAAATGGCAGTCATTCTTTGTAGCAGCTGTAGCCTACTTAAAATACATAGTTTATATTTCATATGAAATGTTAATATTATGTGATATCGGTGAATCGAATCTGTACCTACAATATGCAGTATGCAATAGCAGCATTTACTGCCAGCATGAATGCTGTTAAAATAAACACATCATTACTTTTTCACCAACCATTGCACCATAGGTTGGCCTATGTCAAAATGCTAAACATTGTTTATATAAAAAAAATAAATAAAAAATCTATGTTTGTGTTTGTACTGTGGAAAACTCCTGCATGTTCCAGCGTGCAATTTCCTCAGGGTGCATTTTCTCAAGGAAGAAAGTGTTTTCTAGGTATAGGCTACTTGTTTTACCCCTTTATATGTATATTAGTCCATGTGTCATTCATACTTTCTAGTTTAGGCCTAAAAACTCAAATTTATCAGAGATCACCTTACAGTCAATTTAAGTTGATGTTTATTTATTAATGGATACCAAAGTGACTCTCTTTTTGACTAATGCTCTACCATACTGTACATTGTCATTTATATACATGTATACATATATACTTCTACACCAATAGAAGTAGCTTTTGCTGCATAGGTCCAGTTCATAGCATCCAATCATTATGAAATACAATATGAAATAAGTCTAACTCTATCATAAAATGTGTACATCTTCATAAATTATACAGTGTTACACAAAAGTTTGGGCAACCCTGACAAATTCCATTAGGCCTATTTTTATTTTATAAATCATTGGATGTTTGGATCAGCAACTTTATTTTGATCTATCATAAAACTGATGTAAACAGTAATATTTCAGTAGTCACACAAGGTTTATTTTATATAGAATATGTACAATATGCATCAAAACAAAATTACACAGGTGCGACAATATGGGCACCCTTATCATTGTTTGATTTGAAAACCTGTAACTACTTAGCACTGGTAACTGTAACAAAAAAATGGTTTGTTGAGCTCATCAAGCCTTGTACTTCATAGATAGGTGCCTCCAATCATGAGAAAAGGTATTTAAGGTGCCCAATTGCAAGTTGTTTCTCTCTTTAAATCTCCTGTGAAGTGGCAACATGGGGGCCTCTCAAATGACTTGAAAGAAAAGAGTGTTCAACATCAAGAAAGTGAAAGGCTACGAAAAGCTATCTCAGAGATTTCGCCTTTTAGTTTCCACTGTAATGAATGTAGGAAATGGATGGTAGCAAAGGAACACAGTATTCCGTGAAAAAACACTTTCTACTAACAGTAAAGCTTGGTGGAGGATCCATCATGCTGTGGGGCTGTGTGACCAGTGCTGGTACTGGGAACATTGTTAAAGTTGAGGGTCACATGGATTACCCTCACTATCAGCAGATTCTTGAGAATAATGTTCAACAATTAGTCTCAAAGTTGAAATTACACCGGGGCTGGGTATTTTAACAAGAAAACAACCCAAAACACTTCATATAAATCGACTCTGGCATTCATGCAAAGGAGCAAGTACAGTGTTCTGGGACAACCATCCCAGTCCCCAGACCTGATTATCATTGGAAATCTATGGGATGGTTTGAAGCAGGTTGTCCATGCTCTGCAACCATCAAATCTGACTGAACTGGATATGTTTTTCTAGAAGGAATGGCCCAAAATACCTCCATCCAGACACTCATTAGAAGCTTTTTGCAAGAGGAGACTGTATTAAATAGTGATGTGATTTTTCTGTGGGGTGCCAAAAATTTGTGCTTGTGTCTAATTTTTGTTTTGATGCATAATGCTTATCTTCTTCTTTTTTTTTGATAGAATATACCACTTTAAATATGATAGTGAGTCATTAGGTGGAGACAGATGCAAATGATTGCAAAGAAACTCACGCCCTTCTCCTCTGTTTTGCAGGAATGGCTGGAGGCTGCAGACAGCAGGGCGGAGCTGTTCCGCTACCTGAAGGAGCAGGTTCCACAGATCTTCTGTCTGAAGAAGGAGTCCAGCCCTCAGGAGGAAGAGGAGCTGATGCAGAGCCGACTCCTTCACCCTCTGGAGTGCTTCCTGTTTGGAGAGGATCCTCAGGAGGGTCTGGAGAAGCTCAAGCAGGGCAGCACCTCCTCCCAGCTCTGTGGACGTGTCTTCAAAGAGGGAGAGACAGTCTACTCCTGCAGGTCTGCTAACCTCCCCATGATCTCCTTTATAGATATGTTGTGACAACACCAATAATGGTTACTATTATGGAAAATACTAGAATAATCACTTATTAGTAATCTTAAGTACTGGGTGATATTTAGATTTAAAAATTGGTGGTTTCTAATATTTAGGGATGAAATGCAGTTATCAAAAAAATGTTTCCGCAGTTGTCTGCTCCACAGAAATCTGGGATTGCTGGATGGGTAAACGCCACAGAGTTTAAAGACAGCAGTATGTGTATATTAGGAATTAATGCTTGTCCAGAAAATATGACCTATATCTGCCCCGGGATCTGAAACATTCTTGAGAAAGTGACTTGTTTTTACGATATAACTTCATCTCCAGGGTAAGCGCAGTCATATTTTAAGCAACACTAAATGCTATAAGATGAATGTGCATAAATGTATGGGTTCACAAACCTGACCCCATACGTGTACAATTTGGTGGTATTCACAATTATGAAGGCAAAAGAACACAAATAGCAACATGTAAAAGTAGAATAAACACATGATAAATCTGGACGATGCTTTAACTGTGAGGAACTAGTAGTAGTAACTTTTTTATATATATATCTCAAAGAATCCAAATAGAAGGCCCTGTCATATTAGGGAATTTATTACCAAAAGTCAAAATGAGCTTTAAATTTAATGTCCAAAAGCAATCAGACACATTACACTTGATACAAATGTGAACGACAGTTATGAAGGTATTAAACCAATGATCTCCTCTCCTTATTACTCCTAACTTCATTGTCTAATAATAGCATAGTGGTCATTCTCGCAAATTATAGCAATCACAAGTGAAAGGGTAAATGGGTAGATGTAATCTATGAAGAGAATCATGTGTTTGCCATGAAACTATAATCAGTATAATATCAGCAATGAATCAGGTTCAATACAAGTCATCGTCCACAGCAAATATGCTCTTGAAGTTGCACTGTAAATATTGAAACACTGAAGTGAGTTGTTCAGTTTGTACAGTAACCACAGTATGCCAAGGAATGCCTTCTGTCGGATGATAGACTTTTGTTTTTGGTCAGGCATATAACAAATCCACTCAACTTTTTGCAGGGATTGTGCAATAGATCCCACCTGTGTCCTGTGCATGGACTGCTTCCAGGATAGTGTTCACAAAAGCCATCGTTACAAGGTTGGTATATGATAAATGTTTTTTGTTGATCAGTCACAGCCAGCTGCTTCCCCCTCTGATTTAATATGCATTCCCACAGTAAAAGCCTAATTACTGTTGTGTTTATCCATTAACCTCCCATAGTGATATACAGTATGTACATTTTTTCCCAGATGCACGCATCATCAGGCGGGGGCTTCTGTGACTGTGGGGATGTAGAAGCCTGGAAGATTGGCCCCTGTTGCTCCAAACACGACCCAGGGGCAGCCACTGCCATGGTAACGGTGAGTTATATAATAGAGCGGAAAGAGGGACGTGGGAGGGGCGTACTTGTCCCATTCTGTGTCAGTGAACCCCAGAATGCTTATTTTCCCATCTTAGCCCTGGATGCTGCTCTCTTGGCTGTGTCTTTACATCCGGAAACAGGAAAGAAAAGCACTTTGTTGACCTGCGCCAACTGAGACAATTTATAACTAGGTTAAGAGATTGGGAGGGTGATTAAGTGTGGTGGAAAACTGTTGCTGGAGAGACTAGTTTAGAGCAGCCTTTCCACAGTTACTTAAATCCTGCTGAACTGTGATGATGATGCATTCACTTTACAGCTTCTCCTACCAATCTGCTGCTGGGACACATTTTGGTGATTGATTGTACTGTTCAGCTTCTGTTTGTCAGGCCTTTCTTTGCTGATCAAAGTGTTAGGGCTTTTCTCTTGCTTTGTGCAGCTTGACGGCTCGGTGACTTTTTTTTCCGTAAACACCAGGTGGTCCTATTAACAGAGCATCACTGGCACCGGCCTGGCAGGCTGCTTTTTGTTTTCTCTACCAGATCAGAAGCTGTGTTTAACAAGCAGTGACAAATCATATGACCATGAACACATCTCCACGTTGAACATGAAAAACCCATCATGTTGTTTCAGACCTCTTTTTATTTGGATTCCAGTGCCTGTTCTCACACAGTACTGTGACGTAGAGACTGGTGTAAATACACAGACTCCTTGTATGTTTTGTTTGGTTTGTGTGTTAAATGTCGGACATTTGTATGAAATACTTAGCTGCTATGTGGAATGTTTGCTCTCAGGGGATTTGATATGAACTTCACTGGGGCAGCCATCTATTTAGCTCTTTATTAAGCAAAATATTTAGACCAGTTCCTTGTCATATTGTTACGTCACTGCTGGGAACATAGGAAATAGGGAGTTAGTAAAGGTTATTATAATAGATAAAATGTAAGTCTTGTAAGATTATCTTCAAATCCTGCGGCTTTTTTTTGCCTCTATCTCTGAACACTTACTTTTCCGAATCCCGGACAGGCTCCATATTGACATCATTAAAGTTAGGTCTATACACTATGGTTTATGGTAAGTCAAATTAGGGAAATTAACTTAAAAAATGTCCTTCTACAACTTTTTGCTACTTGATGCAAAAGGAAACTTGCATGACTCCCATCATCCATAATAAATCCACTCTTCCATCGTTGGTTACAATCTAGGTTGGCCTGTCACATAGTATTTTTACATTCACAAACTGCCCAGGGGATTTACACTTGGTTGGTTGGGGACTTCATCTGGCTCTTAAAGTATACCAGACTGATGCATTTCACTTTAAAATTTACAAAACTTTCTTCCATGGAAGCTTGCCTGTTGAGCCCCTTGGAGGTAAAATATTTTATTATATTATAATCATATAAATTTAGACAATAAAAAAAATATATATTGAAATTTAAGTAAGAAAGTTTTTTTCCTAATAACACACAGCCATGTCTAACATATATCAGTTTAATATCAGTTTAATACAGGGGTGTCAAACTGATCCATGAAAGGGCCGGTGTGGCTGCAGGTTTTTGTCCCAGCCAAGCAGAGGCACACCTGA
>JAOWBC010000248.1:12662312-12686605 GCA_028566105.1 Hypoplectrus providencianus | reverse complement strand
CTGTCTGTCTGTCTGTCTGTCTGTCTGTCTGTCTGTCTGTCTGTCTGTCTGTTTGTTTATGTACAAAATAACTCAAAAAGTGCTGCTTGGATTGAGATGAAATGATGATATTGCAAATTTATATTGCATCAATGCCGCCATCTGGTGGATGAATTTTTTTCAGCTTAGCATCACTATCCAAAAGAGTTACCTTCTGTTTATAGGAATCCACAAACTTCATGTAGAGTTGCAATTTCTTTCCCAACTCCTCAAAAGCCCTGGGCCTGTCCTCATGCTCTCTGTGCCGATCCTGAATGGGTTGACCCAACCGCTGGAAAATAAGAAAATTAATGTACATGCTGACAGTCATTCTTAGTTTCAACTTTTAACCTTTAGAGGGCTCTTTCAGCTCAGTATGTTGATAAAGATTCTTACAGGAGTCCATCTGAAATAAAGAAAAGAAATGTCCTTTAAAAAACCTTGAGTGCATCCAGCTTCTCCTCATAGATGTGTTTGGGTTGGTCCTCTCCGTCCTCATAAAGCCAGTTCTCTGTGTCCTCCAGCATCAGCGTCAGCCGGTTACTGTCCTGTTATTAATGGCCAAGCATATAACAGATATTTGGTTAAAAAAACAAAAACAGCAGTAGTATATGTGTTAAGTACGTAACAAAGCAGCACTCACCTCCTCTGTGATAAACTTTTCATAGATACCACAGAGCTTGTCACGCAGGTCGTACACATACTCCTCAACAGCATTCTTAGCATCGTTCAGCTCTTTCACCAGTTTGTCCTGGATAATCATCTGATGCTGTGACCAGAAAAACAATGTCACAGAATTAAAAAAAATGTATTTTTTAAGCAACTGGCTGCTACCCATGTGGGTTGGCACCAAAAATGCTCGTTGTTTCAATGTATTGTTATAATTACTATCTTGTTTAACATTCTTGTCTTCATAATCAAATGTCGCTTTATAGAAAATGAGCATATATTAGCTACTTCTAATATTATCAGACAGTTTTCATAAAGATTGATTTTCCTAAGGAACACTGTTTCTGTTATACAATTTTAGTTGTTCGACGGATAGTGTGCAGTGTTCATAGTGCACAGTGTCATACATTTCTGCAGCATTTTTAAAAAATGGTTATAAAAAATGTGATCAAAGCCTTAAAAGGATACTATAGGCGACATTTTCAGAGCTTATAGATTACATTCTGCTCAATTTTGTCAACCAGGGATATGATATGACAAATGTCAGGGATATGAGTCATTGGGAACATCCCTAATAATGACAGTAACAAGTATCAGTCACCATGGAAATCAATCCCAGACCACAACAAGACGGCTACAGAACATATCAGGTTTTAATTCCTCTCCATCCATCATTGCTGGGCTAATCAGCATTTAAATCATGCCATGACTCAGCGTTTCCAAAGGCCAGCCAGAGCACTAACCTCATACTCCACAAAGTCGTTAAGGACATCACTGTCGAGCTGTCGGATGTTGTTGGCCACGATGGGAAGATCGATACTCTTTACCTTGACTTTGGGTTTGCTTCCCCCAGCAGCTGGATCCTGCTTTTCCCCAGGCGCCCCCTCCTGGATTTAGAAAACAGAAACACAATTTAATAGTTCAAATGTAGCCTTTAACTTCTTTTGTAATTCTACAGTTTAGTACTTCAGTACTTCAGCAAATAAATACAAATGTAATTTTCAGCCTATTATTATTCATTTATATTTTTTCTGCAAAAATGCAACAGACACAGGAAACACAAGTATTCCAGTATTTTTTTTAAATTATTGAGCCAAGTTATGCCCTTAACTCTGGTCCTATGACCAGACTTAAGGGCATAAATGTGGCATTATAATTAAACAAATCAACTTGAATGGACCAGTGTAAGTACCATGGAAAGTACACTGGTAATGGCAAAAAAATCAGCACGCCCCCAAGTCAAAATCCATCTGACCTTACTGCTGGAGTTATTGTCCTCGTTCTGCTGGTCCCCCTGGCTTTGGCCTTCTTGGTCCACCTGCATTTTGGTCTGAGTTACAAAACACATCAAGTTCTTTTTTCTTTTTATCCAGGTCAGATTAGATATAAATAACAAAATATCCTATATTTGAATCATAATCTAATTTAAAAACAATATAAGCTGCTGATGAGCAGGAGAAACATACGTATCTTCTCAACCATTTTTTAAAGACACAGGCCTGATGACACAATACAAACTGTGGCAAAGTCATCTTACCTGGTCCTCTGCCCTGCTTTCATTCTGCACCATTGGCTCCGAGTCAATCTGCATGTCCTCTCCCTCTCCTTTCTGCTTCTCAATCAGAGAGGCACTGGACACGCTGAAAATGCCATGGACGTTAACTCGCACTTTGACCTTCACTTTAGAGCTGTCTCCATCTGGCTGGGGAGCCACATTCTGTACAGAAAAACATCCTGGTGACAGATGGAAACAGAATGAGCAGTTTGTTAAAGAGCTCCAATTTAACAACCTCAACATTGTTCCAACCACAAATGGGGCACCCAAAGAAACTATTCAGGGCACTGGGTTACCAGCAGGTGTGTCTTATTTACCTATCCTGTGGTCTGGGTAGGGGAGCTCTTGAGGGTAGCTGTAGAAGGCTTCAAGGTCAAAGGGTTCTTTCTTGTGAAAGGTAATCACTTTGGAGAATGGAGCAGCGTGATTCTTACTGAACACCTCACACTCTCTGTGATAAAAAAAAAAAAACATGCAGTAAAAGAAAAAGCTAAGTCAAGATGCTGGAACAATGTCAGCAAATACACTATCTTCAAGCAAGTTGACCTAGCTTGATTTACTGTATAGAGAAAATGACTACAGAGAAATATAATGGATTGTTTTAATGCAGTAAAAGGTTTATTAAGATAGGGCAAAACGCCTTTACCCCAGTCCATCATCTGTAGGTGATTTCCAGCGAAGAGTTATGGGAAATGGAACCACGTCGGTGATGGAGAATTCACGCACCTTAAATGCTGGAGACAAAATTGCACACTACACCCAAACAAACAGCACAAAAAAAACCCATTAACTGAGATATATTTTTACAGCATTCATACAATGTATCCAGACATGAAAACATTGTCTGTAGGTATCAGGAGAAAAGTCACACCTGAAGTGCGCAGCCTCGGGCGACAGCTTCGTCTGCATTGAGTGTGGTGCTGATGTCTTTTCCGAAAAACTTAGAGATTCTCTCTTTGACAGCTGGGATTCTTGTGGCTCCTCCAACTATCTCCACTGCATAGATATCATCCCGGCACAGCTCTGCCCACACACAGGAATAATTGTTTTTTTTTACTATGTACAGGATTTAAGCAATATAACATTGAACCAAATTGCAGGCACATACTTGACTGTTCAAGGACTGCTTTAAGTGGCAGCTCTACTCTCATCAGATGTTGAGCACACATGTCTTCAAACTGGCCCCTATAGGTCACAAATGAAGAAGAAAGAACAATGACATTGCTAGATTTCAACCATAGAGATGCATGATTAAGAAGTAGAAATGAACCTGTTCATCCTGCTGGACACATCAATGTCGTTCATGAAGCACTCTATGTTCAGAGGCAAATCGGAGGAGTTGGCACTCATAAGCTTCTTCAGTTTTTCACACTCCTGGTGCAGGCGCAGCAGAGCCCTTGGGTTCTCCCTCACATTAAGCTTGTATTTGCTTTTAAACTCCTCGCAGAAGTAATCTACCAACGCCTCGTCAAAATTACGTCCTCCAAGGTACAGGTCAAATGCAGTGGCGAGGACCTGACAGGGCAAAATTGACAGTTATTCAGGATTTAAAGCTCAAGCGAAGGTGTGGATCGAGGTCTGACAGGTAAAAGGCTAACCTTGAGTTTGCCTTTGTTGAAGGATGTGATGGAGACCTGGAATGATGAATGTCCCATATCGACAAATACCACATTTCTTGGCCTTTCTTCTGGAGTAGGAAGGTCCTGTTTGTAGATCCCATAGGCCAGGGCCACTGTGAACACAAATGCAAATAATAACAAAAACATTAATAAGATTCAAATGTATATAAAGTATTTTTTATACATAACACTTATAAGAGTTGAGTTTTTACCACCATTTGTCCTATGCATCTATTCTACAAATGTCACACTGACCTGCAGTGGTATCATTAATGAGCCGTAAACAGTTCAGCCCTGCGATTTGAGTTGCATCAAACACTGATCGCCTTTCAGCATCTGTGAAGAAACTTGGGACCTGTAAAACAAGGCACAAATCAATGAATATCATCAAACCACTTTGTGAATTCTGTTGGTGGTCTTCTGCAATCTTTTCATCACTCACAGAGATGACGCAGTCCACCACCGGCTTCTTCAGGGCACTCTCTGACGTCTCCTTCAGCTTGGTGAGGAGCATCCCTGTGATCTGCTCCACTGTGAACACTTTGTCCTCGTCCAAGTAACGCACCTGTAAACATGGCACATTAAGACTACAGAGGCTGACTGAAAGCTTCATATATTGAGAATAAAGCAAATAGGTTTTTTCGAGTTGAGTTGGAGAGAAAAGACATTTGTGTATTCTGCTCACTTAACACAATCAGCATCAAGTTAAATTGAAAGCACAATGGTGTGCAATGAAGGAAAAAAAACAAAAAGCAGAAAACAACAACATGCTGGGAGTTTGTACAGTGCCTCACCTTAATTCCAGTGTTTCCATTGGCCAGTTTATGTAAGCTGTAGGGCAGTTTGTGTTTTTCCGCTTGAACAAGGGGGTCATCAAATGCCCTGCCGTGGAACTTTTTGAAGCCATGGACTGTATTTTTAAAGTTTGTTGTGATCTAAAATGAGAAAATATTCATAACTTATAGTTGCTTTGTTGCTTATGTCATGATTTCAGTGTAATGTTGCTATTACAGATATCAGACAAACTGTCATGGATGATCTTACTTGACTTTTGGCTGCATTTCCAATTGTGCGGTTTTTGGAGGCCAAAGATACACAAGCCCTGAATGGAAGAAGATAGATGAGCAAATCAGGTAGGCTACAACAACATTAATAATCCTGTTACCGATGTGGCAGACGAAGCAGAGCTGTAACTGACTGACTGATGCAGACAGAATCAGAGTGCTGAGAGGTAGATTTCAGTTCAGGAAATTTCACAAGGGAGTCTGAGGAAGAACCACAAACTGGGGCAGTGAGACAGAACAGTTCACCTTCAAAAATGAGCTCATCCTGTCCAAAATAATATCACCGCCAAAACTCACTTAATTCTTCCTCTTTTTTATTTTTATAATAAAACAAAGATGAATGCTTCAACTCATAAAATATTTAGGTTTTCACAGTGACTGGCAGTGACATGTCTCCCTAGTTTCACCTTGCCACAAAAATATCCCCATTCACTTAAAGGTGCAATGCTCATTCTCCTTCCCAGCTGCACGTTCCTGTTTGCAGGATGCTGCAGCAAATGCACTCCACTTAGTGTTATGTGTCCCCCAGAATCAGAAACCTAGATGGAAATGTGATAGTGTTGTAAGATTAGTTAATTAATTGCATCCTCTATGAATAATTTCTGGGCTGGTCTTTGTAGACACTGAGGATCAGGGATTTTGGCAGGCCAAAATAGACGCACTATTGCAATGTCACACCAAAACCTATTCTTTTTTTTTTTTCAATTATTTCTTTCTTTACATTTTACAAGTAAACTTACATATAAACATTGTACATAACCACATTACGCCCCGTCCTGTTTAAGTTACACGCCTCAATCAACTTCGGGTGCACTGCGCAGGACTGTGAGGGTAATCGGGAGACAGTTTACTGTAGGAAAAGCTCGTCTCTGAAAACGACCGACCATCGCGACATTTTGACCTACGTTAACCTGCGTGATGGTGAATAAACCAATAGCTAGAGGCCTCATCTCATCACATCACAGCCACCACCACCACTATCCCCGCTGCCTCTGTACCATCCCTGCGCAGCCAGTGCTCAGCCTCCAGTCGCAAACATTGCGTAACAAACTCAAAGGTGGACCACATTCAAAGTAATGATGATGGCAGTCAATGTTTGTACTTACGGTGTGCATCTGTCACTGTATTCGTTGGTAATTGTTTCAATGCCACCGCTCCTGGCAACTGCGATGTAACAATTTTGGTAACCCACATCAATTCCTACCACTGACATAATGAGCGATGTAAAATGCCCCTCTTGTAAACTATTATCCGCAAAACCGCACTCTACAGCTATAACAAAATATATATATATAAACTGGCGGTGTCTACCAAAAATGAAATGTTATTAAGCGTGTCTTCCGATCTACGAGGAAAGCTAGCTGAGGGACTACTAACTGAATTACTAGCCGTTATGTAAGTCGAGCTGTTTATAGAAAACTCATTCAGAGTAATCCCAGGGAGCAATGATGTCCAGACCGGATTCTCCCACTCCGAGGCGGCCCTCACGTCACCTAGCGGCTCTGACAGAAGGATTCTCTCCAGCCCGCCCCCAGACGGCTGTGATTGGCTGTGTAACACCCGGTGCTCTAATATAATTGGTGCGGACACCAATCAATAACAGAAACATCCAGAATCCCCTGGATAGGGGCCGTGTAATACGTCACAAGCAGCAGAGACTAGCGGGGTCTTTATTGACATGTTTGCCCTAAATTTAATCTGTCAGGTGTAGTTGTTCAATCCAAATCTCACGTGCTTCAGCAGTTATGTGTGCTCGTTACAAATATGTCTATTAAATGTTGCGCACAATTTGACAGCAAGAGCTGTCTAAAAGGCTTCTGACATAGCGGAAAAACAATCCCTTATGCAGTTGTGATCTAGCTAAAGGGTGAACTGTTGTATATGTACATTTTAAGTTGTAGTAGGAGATGAACTGCTCCTTTTGTGTAACTTTTGCAATTTATTTTTAATTTTTATTCAAATATTGCTAAAACAAAAACAAAAAAAAATCATTGTATGCTTTTTATTTTGACATAACTCACAATTGGCAGCGGTATAAGAATTACTCAGATCCCTGTCTTGAGTCAAAGAGTAATGCTACTGTGTCAAAGGTCATAGCCCTGCATTCAATATTTTACTTCACTATCATTTGTTTTTGTATGTATTATTTATCTTGACGGCTCTGAAGCACAAATGACTCGACTATAGACTTGTGTCTATTTCTTGCCACCTAAATAAATGAGAAATTAAGAAAAGGGAACTCAAAACAAACACAATGGATTTCTTTGGCCTTCCCTCTTCTGCAAACACAGACTCTTTGTTTAGACCATAAATAACTTTTAAATAAATTTTTCAATTGTAATGACACGTTATAGGACATGTATTATACCGAATTAAATGCAGGGATGTCTTTGAAATCTCTGAAGACTTAAAGAAACCAAATAAATAATTAATATCATGATTAGTCATACTTCAAAAGAAAGTATCAGGAATTTGCATTTCTAAGTGATAATGTAATTAAAGATATCTTATATTTTAATTTGACTAGTCAAAAACATAGTAGTTTGAGAAATGTACGTGTTTAAGTAGGTTTTGACTGATCATGTGGACATATTTAAGGTTTAAAAAAAAGGGGGGGGGGGGGCTTGCTATAAATAGATCATTTTGTTGTTTGTCTGGTTCGATTGTATTCTCACTTGAACACTTTTCCTTGTTTCCTTGATGAGGACCAGATGGACTGAACGTTCCTTCATGTTTGTACTAAGCCAGAAAACAGGAAGTGCTTGTTCAACAAGCTAAACTAGCCAGCTAGTTTTAGTCAGGTAGGTTAGCTTGGCATTTAAGTCGGTAGTGACAATGGGGCTGTTCGGCAGAACATCAGAGAAACCACCAAAGGATCTGGTGAGTAAAAGTGCTGAAAACCAGGGTTGTCTTTGAGAGTTTTGTATGATGTAAGATTACAGCGACGCCTTTAGCTAACCCTGCTAACGTTAACAGTCAATGTAGCTCCGCTTACTTCGTCCACTCTGTTGCTACTTCTTGCTAACTAAACAGTTGACGACAGTGTAGTTTTTTAGAAATGGCAACAGTCGAGATAATGGTATCCAGCATACACCCGCTCAATTCCTGTCATATATACCACTATAGTTCATTTGACGTGCCCCGTTAATCAATCCGCCAATCTAATTTTGTTTTCTGTGCTCAGTGCTAGCTAGTTAGCGTACAACGTTAGCATACAAGCTAACACTCGTCTGCTGTCAGTCACATCAGTGTAAACAAACCCCGATTGTTTGTGTCCCAGCGGAGCTGACATAGCAAATTCTTACAGTTTTGCTGTTAAAAGTTATACATTGGTGTTATGAAATGTTGCACGTTGTACCGCGATTTGAAACTGATATTACAAATTTACTGTAACTGTTAGGGCAGTACAGTAACAATGTTTGTAATGACTGTATACTTTCAGGTTAACGAGTGGTCTGTAAAAATCAGAAAGGAAATGAGAGTGATTGACAGACAAATTCGAGGTAAGGAAGTCACCATTTAACACGACATTAATTTTTTTTTTTTTTAATTTCAAAATGTCTTTTCACATTTTCATTTACTTATTTGTAATGTAACGTTGAGTATGCATGTTTCCTTGTCTGAAAACGAATGGAGGATAATCACATTCGCTTAAGTCGGAATATCTTGATGGAAAATAGGGATACTTGGTTTAAAAAATCTTAAAGGATATTTGTCACCTAGTAAGTTATTAAATTGGCTGGAAAATATAATCTAGTATAATAGTATAAGATGGTAAATGTGTGTCTTTCTAATTTTTATTTAAAATTCAGTGAGATTGTCATACTGTTTTATTGTTGTTGTTGTATGTGATGACATTATACCTTCCTTTCAGATATTCAAAGGGAAGAAGAAAAAGTTAAAAGATCCATCAAAGATGCTGCCAAAAGAGGCCAGAAGGATGTGTGTGTGGTCCTTGCAAAGGAGATGATTCAGTCAAAACGGGCTGTCACAAAACTTTACGCCTCCAAAGCCCACATGAACTCTGTGCAACTCAGCATGAAGAATCAGCTAGGTAAGTCTGGGAGTTTGGATGCTGGTTCATTAGACTGCTGAAAAGTTTAACTCAATGTTTTAATGTCATCAGGTGAACAGTTTGCTCTTTTGTCATAAACATATTGTTCCTCTGTGAACTATTAGTGAAGGGAATGTATTTTGTGTGCTTCTAGCTGTACTGCGTGTTGCTGGGTCCCTGCAAAAGAGCACAGAGGTAATGAAGGCAATGCAGAGCCTAGTGAAAATCCCAGAGATCCAAGGCACCATGAGGGAACTATCAAAGGAGATGATGAAGGTTAGCAGCAGTATCTGACATAAATGGAAACACTATGGTTAACTGTTACCATTTCCCACATATAAGAAAAAGATTCAAAATCATGGCATCATGTAAACTTATTTATTTCATGTATATATTAATCTGTCAGGCTGGTATCATTGAGGAAATGCTGGAAGACACATTTGAGAGCATGGAAGATGAAGAAGACATGGAGGAAGCAGCAGAGGAGGAAGTTGACAAGATCCTCTTTGATATTACAGCAGGTGAAGAGATTTATTCAACGAAATGGTCACAAAACATGCTGACAACCCTGTTTTGTTACTAGGGTTTGGTGTCTAGATTTTCCAAGAATTTATGTCTTAATCGCAGATTGAATTACACCATGAATTAATTATAATTAGAGCTCTGTTTGTTTTCTAAGGTGCCCTTGGCAAAGCTCCAAGCAAAGTCACAGATGCCCTGCCTGAAATCCAGCCTGCTGCAGCTGCTGCAGCTTCAGAGGATGAATCAGAGGAGGACATTGAAGCGATGCAGTCAAGATTGGCCGCTCTGAGGAGCTAAGGTGCACTGCCACTGTCCTGTCAAAGTCAGTTTGCTCACTCCAAATAGGACAGAGACAATGCTAGTGCTGGGTTGACAGCACTGCTCATTTGCTCTGCTTCATGTTCTAATTATTATTACACATAATCATTTGAGATTAACTTTGTGCAGCGAAAGTTATTGTCTTTAAAGTTTTTTTTTTAATAGAACTTGGACAGAAAAAAGGTGTTTTTGCTTTTTGTCTTTTATTATCAGGGGTAACTCTAGGTAAGTCTTTACTATCCAAAGTCAGAAGGTTTAAGAAAGTGTAAATAATGTAAGTATGAAAAGCCTGCTGTGCCTACAGTGCTTCATCAAATTCTTCTGTCCTGTTACGGACTGGTGGTTGAGGTACTCGGCTATTTATGATCCAAACCAGTGATTAAATAAACACCCTGCTCTTAAATCACACCCCAGATCACTTTTCAGCAGTTGTTCTAATCTGCTTGAATACATTTTGGTAGCAACAGCTGTTCCGTTTACTGTAACTAGCCTACATTATCTGAAACACTAGAGATGGTGGGTGGATTTCTCCTTTTGATAGTTAATTTCCTGTACAGTCAAAATGTATCTATACTATATGTAGTCATATATGTTCAGTGCACGCATACTACACTACCCCATTTTTTGCATTACCATTCAACTCTTTAAATGTCTGACTTTGTATCAGGATTGAGTTCTTTCTAGCAGGAAGATGCAGAGGAAATTGAAAGGTTGGTTAGTGCAGAACCTGTGAATTGTAAAAGTATTGTGTGTATATTTTTTTTCTATGTGAATGGGGAAAATATGGAAATAAACTTTGAAGATCAAAGGTTGCCAATGAGCAGAATGTATGACACAAGTTTCTGCTTTCAACAATAGCTTATCGTACATTTAGCTCTAATTATGTTGTGACACACACCTGTCCGGCATATGAAATGGCTTGCTAAGCAGTCCTCGTAACATATGCAGCAGCAAAGACTTAAATGACTGGAAGTGTTGCTTTTCATCATTCTGCTATCCAGGTATTTCAGTTCAGCAATAAATAGTTAATGGAGATGTGACTCTGAAACTTTGTCATAATATTATTTTTTGTGGGGGTTTTTTTTTTACGTTTACAGTTGGAATAGTATTGTAATATATTAATACATAAAGTTTGTGTGTTTTTTCTAGCTAAAGGCAACGCGCAGTGTTTTGGGTGGCCTTGTTTTTAAGCCCCTCCTTGTCTTTAAAAAACTGACAAAAGGATTAGATTTCAACTAGCCCCAGCACTCCCTCTGCAGCTTTTGTTGTACTTTAACAAAACCTTGCCTCTGTTGTTGGGTTTAGTAAGTAGGCCAGAAGCTGGATAAAGCATAGGTAATGGGCCAGGTGTTCCCAAAGGTTCAAAGATTACCCATACAATTTTAAGAGCTGTTGTCTGATAAAATATTAAGTGATTACTCTGTTAGCCAATTGACAGGAAATGAATGGCCAAGTAATTTGTTAATAAATTTATAATCAAGCAATGACAGTAATCAGTCTGTGGTAGCAGCTTCTCTAATGTGAAGGTTTTAAAGTGGTTAAGTGAATGTTATAAGGGCTGCCTCCTCTAAGTCAATAAATGACAAATAAGTTTTCTTCAGTGGGGTAGTTTTTTCCATGTGGAATGAATACTTTCTAAGATTCGTATGAGCACATCTCTTTTACAGTATGTTAAGTGTTTCCTTTAAGGACTTGTTTTTGGTGAAACTATTTTAAATGTTTTATAGACAAAACGATAATCATGTGTTGCACATTTTCTGCGTATCAGGGTAAAATAGGCGGTTGTGTCTGCTGGGTGCAAGTTCTTAATGTGAGAGTGCACGTGCTTTAGGAGGGTGTCATTAAGGCCCCAGCACAATGATACTTTCCTCCGCGGTAATTCAGGTAGCCATAATGCAAACAATCATATCACATCTGAACACAGGCAGACAGTTTCATCTTAACCCACTAGGCGTGCTTGGTATCCGTGTGTGTGCAGAGCAACACTGCCATCTACGGATAAAGGCGCTACAGCCCGCTCACTGTTTATCCCGCATCACGTTGCTGCCTGTGTGCGTCCAGACGCCGCCGCCTGTCATCTGGAGGAAACTCCTCCCAGCAGACAGCGCGTCCTGTCGCCTTTCCAGCGCGATGGTCTCCTGGATCATCTCTAGACTTGTGGTGTAAGTCATTTTATTATTTCTTCCATTACGCTGTCACAGAGTCGATTGGCAATAAACTGCCGTTCACGGTTATTGCGGGCTATTAAGACGCTCATTGAAGGTGCAGGAGCGGCGCGCTTTACAAGCCCCCGCAAATTGTCTAATATTTGATCAGAATCAGACGTCAGTTTAATAAATGACCAGCTATCTACCTATTAGATTTTGCCTGAAAAACAGTCCAAATTCCATGAGTGTACTTTGCCATCTCAGCAGCAGGAATGCTTAGCTAGGCCTGTATAAACCTGGACAGCGCTCAGTACAGTAGCCTCGCACTCTTTGTGTTTATGAATTGCCCCTTTTTAATACAGACAAAGACGTGACGTGATTGTCTGATTAATGTTTTATCATGTGTGAAATGATATGAATCAGAGGCGTCTTTCACTGACTTTTACCAGCTGAATGTCACTGAGCAGCGAGGTGGCTGAACAACAGGAGCGGTCTTTGAGTGAAGCCATATTCTCTGTTGATGTCCCATATTGGAGAAAAAAAAAACAAAAGGGATGGGTCATCTTTCTCAGGTTACAATGCAAGAGTTATTCACGTAATGATGTGTATGCAAACATACCGATATACCATCTTATAACAGGGATTTGAAAGATTAAACATTAGAAGGACCTACATTAAAAAAGCCTGTGCGTTGTGGTTATTTATACCTGCACAAAGTATGAATCAGCGCCATTGCAGAGCGCGTGGAGTAGCCTATACCAATAGCACGCCCAACCTCAAAATAGTAGTGCAATTTAATTTAGACAAAAAGATCTTGTTACATTGAAGAAACTGTCTCAGCCTCGGCCCTTCACAACCTGATTATGTGGGTCATTTTTGGTTCAATCTCCAACAAAACTGTTTAGTTGCGTGTCCCACTATTTATTTTTAGTGCCCTTGTTATTTCTTAACTCTGTTTGCTGGGCAAGCCAGAGAGGTGCAACATGATGTGGGTCAGTAATTTGATCAGGTCACACTGACAGCTGTTGCCTGGCTGTAGCACTTCAACAGGATCCTCTGTCTGGGACAGCCAGGAGCACAGGTTTCTGCACACAAATAGAGATTTGGAGAAAAGGAATCCAAACACATGGAAGTTATTTTTACCTGTTAGTTGTATGTTTGACACCCGGACAGCTTGTTCAGCCAAATCAGCCAGGGGAAAAACCTTACAGTGTCCATTAAAAAGTGACTATTTGGAAGAGAAGGACTGTTTTCTGTTTAATCTTGATCTCATCTGACAACCTCATCAGTTTACTTATGATGCAGCTCAGAGGGCTCATGGACAAAAATGTGTTCTATAAATGTATACGTTGAATTTATGATTTATGAAGACTGAAATACATTTGACATTACACACAGACATTTTTAAGAGCCTAATTCAACATCTTTGCCTTAATATAGTGTCCATAATGATTATTTATTGCATTCAAAATGTCTTGAATTTGTCATGTATATTTGAAACATAAATTGACTCAGATTTTCTGTCCTCTAGACTCGTGTTCGGGACACTATACCCTGCATACTCATCTTATAAAGCTGTGAAGTCAAAAGATGTGAAAGAATATGTGAGTACATAATTCCTGTTTTTTGTTATGGGTTTTATAGTTATAATTGTGGGAGTCTTCTTCTTCTTCTTCTCCTTTATACATGTGATTCTGTGAGGTCTTGCATGAAGCTGTTTAACTATCTTACATTGTTACATTTTAGGTGAAATGGATGATGTACTGGATAATATTTGCCCTCTTCACTGCTGTGGAAGTGTTTACAGATATGTTTCTTTGTTGGTAAGTTACTTTCAGTATCTTAATGTCAATTTGTTATTACAACTTAACTGATTTAATTTCATCGCATACTATGCTTTGTGAGCCTGTATTTTTACTGGCTTATATTGGCCACAACAGACACAGTTGTATCCATTGGTGTGTCTGTCTGTCACATATATTATTTACAAAGCAGAAAATTTTACTTTGTTTTTTCTTTGTTTAAACACACCAACCAGCCTGTTACTTAATTGAAACAACAACAAAAAATCTGTTATATAAAGGAAATTACGCTTGGGGTTATTTAGAAATGGTGCTATGTCAAGATTTTTTATTTTTAATTTTTTTTACCTTTCTCAGAAGTCAGAAATGTGCTTATATTGAACATTTACTACAGATGCTTTATTTATCTATTTTTTAAATTTTATTTCTGGAATTGGTTGAGAATGTAATACATTATAATTTATAATAATGCTTAATATGAGGAGTAATTTAGTTCAAATTAGTTTTTTTGTGTGAGAGAGAAGCCCCCGGAGTTCCTTTGCACATTCATATCAGTACAAAATCAATGCAAAGCCCACATGAAAAAGGTATGCTTTCATTTCAACTCAAAAGTTCAATTGCTAATCTGGGAATTATTCCCCTCTTAAATTAATTTTCGTCTAAAAAGTCCAAGGTGGGTGGGGCTCTAATATTTAACTTAGATGTAAAGCATGTCTTTCATTATCCTTTGTCGTACCGACGGCTCCACCACTTTGTGTCTTCCTTGCAGGATTCCTTTCTACTATGAGCTGAAGATAGCCTTTGTGGTTTGGCTGCTGTCCCCTTACACTAAAGGCTCCAGTGTGCTATACAGGAAGTTTGTTCATCCCACGCTTTCCTCAAAAGAGAAGGTGAAACCCCTTCTTTTGTTGTACCTTCCTTGTTTTTCCACTGATGTAGGTCACAGAAAGGCTAGTCGATGGAAACATTAAGTCTAATTTGATTTGAGTTATTTTTGTAACTAATAGAATTTGAACTTTGCAGCTCTTTTAAGAACAGCAGTGTTTTTAGGCCAACTCACTTTTCTACTTTAGCTGTTAAAGGTGTGTCTGCAGGACAGGAGAGAGGAAGTGTCATGGTGTTCTTCCCTTTCTCCTTTCCTTTTTCCTCTATGTCTGAGTCCGGAAACACATTAGTTAGTTAGTCAAGATTAGAGCACAGTTCAGCAATATAAGCAACACGTGTCAACTCAGCACATATAATGATAAGTGACATAATAATAACAAAGGCACAATGTTCATGTTATTATTTTTCAGGACATTGATGAGTATATCTGCCAAGCAAAGGACAAAAGTTATGACACACTGGTTCACTTTGGGAGAAAAGGACTGAATGTTGCTGCCACAGCTGCAGTTATGGCTGCAACAAAGGTAATGCACACTCTGGATATTTGCTTTGTGCTGACCTGGGGTACAGTGAAGGGGCATTGTATGTGAGCGAATCAAGCCGGTTAAGTTGCTGTGCACAAAATAAAGCCTTTTTTTTTGTTTTTTAAAGTAGCCTTTTGAAAGAGATTATTCATGATATGATTTGTCACACATTGCTGCTGACACTAAAATAAACACCTGTTACCTGTTCCAGAGCCAAGGGGTCCTGTCAGACAGACTGAGGAGTTTTAGCATGCAGGATCTGTCTTCCTATCAGTCTGACCCTGTAAACACTGGCCCTGGCGCTACACAGCCTGCAGCAGCACAGCATCGGACCAGGACTATGATGCGCAGCAAGTCGGAGAGCTACAACAAAGGTGAGCAGGAATAAATCTAGGCAGCACAAAAAATGAAAGGCTAATCGTGTTATAACAGCATATTAAACTCTGTTCAGTGTAACCGATATTAGCCGTAATGGTGACATTATAATGCAATAACAGTGCTTGGCTCGTTTGTGTTAAACAGATTATCTTGCAGATTTCTGTCTTCCTGTTCGAGCTTGTTTAAGCTGGCCGATATTGTGTAGAGCCTCTGCTTTCCTGAGTGGCCCCTTATAACTTCAGTCCTTTCTTCCTGTTTGGAGCCAGTCAGGCCTCACAGGGCTGCCAGGCTAAACCACCCTGTGATAACACTCACATGTAGCTGGGGGGATTTGTTCCAAGTTTAACATCATGCAGATCATGCAGAACAGTTATTGATTGTTTTCATCTGGATCTGGTATCACATTCTTGTACAGATGATAATTATTCCTTTGTGGGAAAGTGTGGACATAACATTTAGACACAGCTGGCTACACTCAACTGAGATCCCTGCACAGTTAATGCACATGACATTTTTATTGAAAACAAGGGATTTGGGTGAAAATTGTTTGATATGGAGCTTTTTAGATAGTTAGTCTAACATGACCATTCCAAGAAATTGAGATTATCTTTTAAATATCTGTGAATATTCTTAACATAACAACTGTCATTTTTACTATGACGCACAATCATTGATTTCATTAAATCAAAATAAACAAAGCATTGGATGGGGAATATATTCAGCTCTGGATTTATACACATTTACTGCTTAAATCAATCGTCATAGCTACAAGATGGTGTTTGTTGGATAGAGTAGAAATAAACTACATCCCCATGTTTGTTCTAAAAACATGTCATCAGTGCAACAGAAGTGTTGGACATCAGTGGAGGTCTAAGGCACAGAATATAATGATCAATTCTTGTTGACTTTGGTCTTTTCAAGAGATATGTTTCACAACACGAAAAATATATAACACCACAAAAATTGTCCTGTTAAAGCTACAATGCCTCTTTTGAAGAATATATCACATATATGTTTGTGCTTTCTGTTGTCAGTGCCTTGCATGACATAACAATTGGCCTGAGTGGACATATTTAAATACGGCACATGTGAAACAGAGGCTTCATGAGAACAGGCTTTAGTCTGTTTTTTAGCTGCAACAACTTGTTTTTCACTTATAATACTTCCTGTTTGGCCTCTGTTCTGTGGTCTACAGAATGATAATGCATTATGAAATGAACTTTCATAATCCCTGTTGACCAAAACCAGATGCCACTCTACAACACTTAATGAACTTGGCTTTCAACTCAACAGACCAGAGACAGGATGTACATATTGTTCATCCTTTCCACCAACCTTTTTTCATGGTACAGGACAGGATTTTGACATGACTGAGTATGAGATGTTGGGGTTGGACCAGTTGGACTCCAAAGAGTTGCTGTCCCAGACCAGTTCACCCTCTGAGTCTGAGTCCACAACCATTACACCCTCAATGACACCCCAGTCCTCCCCACCCTCCACACCTTCTCCACCTCCCTCACCTCCAGCTCCAGGGCAACCTGGGGAGGTGGGGAAAGGGGTGCAGACAGCATCCAGCTCTCCACAGCTCAGGCTGATGAAGAGGAAGGCTCCGGAGGTACTCTGCCTCGTCCACGTGGCTGCTCAGCTGCTGCCTGGTTCTAACTGCCCCTAGAGAGTGGTGATTTACTCACCGATTCACTAATTTCTGCTGCCGTGTAGCTAAATAAATCACCATGGTTCAGCACTCAGCGCTGCTGCTGTGGAGTCATGCTGCAGACAGGGTTTCTGCACCAATGAAGCTGAACCATGTATTTTGTTCTTTGTGGGGTCATTGTGTAGTTGAAATGATGTGATCTTGCTCCTGCATGATTGCTCACATGTTTGGAAACGTGGCATGGGGAAATATCATGCTTTGGCCATGTAATAATCTCAACTTTTGATGTGATGTTTCCTTCATAATTAATCCCTGATTAACGGGTAATCATTAATACAGTCTGTTTGGCTTTGTGTAAAAAAGCTGCACTGATATTTTTTTACAACCAAGAAATCCCAATGAAAAAACAAAAGAAACGAGGATCTTACAGTAAGTACTTTCTGTGCAGCCAAAGTTGCACAAATAGTGCTTTTCCAACATTTCCCAATGCAAATAAAATTAATTACGTATATGCAGCATTCACAGCTGGCCATGCTTATGAAACAAAGTGTTATCATTTTTAATTGCCATATCTAAAATCTAATCAACATGGCAAGTTATCCTCAGCATTTAACTATAATCCTATTGTTTACAAATGTAATCTTGGCTGATAATCTTTCACTAATAACTCATTCACAGACTGGGTATGGAGGTCAAAAAGTCGCGAGCAACAAACCAAAATATCATTAATTGTGTTCTTGACTTGGGATTTCTTTTCAGTTGGAAAAATCCAGCAGCAGTTGTATCTTGTACAGTATGTTGTAGCTATGATCTGCCTAAACTCCATTTCCCTCTTTGATTCTATCCTCATCTGTCCTCCCGTCTAGCCTCCTCTTAGAGTCTTAAGGCCTCTCACAAGATCCAGGAGTGCTCTTTCTTCGAACAATGAAGCCATGTGAAACTGTCCTAAAGACTCCTCCAGCTGCCTTTGCTGCAAGAAGTAAAAATACTGAATGGCCAAAAGCTACATGACTGAAGCAGCCTTGCTTTGGAATAAGGTATTACCAAAGTGACCTATGATGACCCCTCTATATATAGCCTAGTATATGGCTTAGAATTAAAAACAATGAGGTTTGTGACACTGATATAGTTCAAATGAATGAATGGGCTCCATGCTGATAGACATTTTGAGTTTGTGGGTTGTTGAATATGTATTTATGTACAGTTTGTGTGTACTTCATCTTTCTGATTTGATTGTTTTTATATATCAGGTTTGGGTGGGCAGTTGCATGTATGTCTTCCCAGTCATTAGTCCGCTCTTTAATTAAAGGAACTGTTGGACTTTTTTAAGTGGGGCTGAATGAGGTACATCTCTATAGTCAGTGCATATTTGTGACACAAACACACTCACCGGCTGAGACAGCGGTAGACCAGCAGCTCCTGTGTTCTGCACAGTAAGATGATTGATGGTGTCAGTGGAGTCCTGCAGCTTTGATTAGAGCTGAGAATCAACTAAGATCATCTCTGTGTTAACTTAAACAGGGCTTTCTGAAGAAGGTAAAATGGAAAAAAAAATTTGTAAATATATCATGAACTTTAAGTTATATTATTGTGTTTTGGTGGGCCTTTTTCCGTGGTTAAAATAAGTCCTGCTGCTGCCTCTATCCAAAGCAGCACAGTGCTTAGCCTCCCAATCAGCTCTCCTGCCTGCTTCTCCAAGCTTGAGCCATGATGGCCACCGTCTACTAGCAAAACACTGGATATAAAGAAGTACCTCATTCAGTCTTACCTAAATAAATCCCAATGATCCCTTTAACAGAATGTACTCACTGGATACTACAGCCGGCATTGAGAGGGACATGGTCACTGTTTGAGAATGTGTTAAAAGCCAAGGATCAAAAGAAAATGTCGTTTTTACCCCTTTTTCCTTTCTGGTGAAATATCTGAATTCTGCACTGATAAATTGTCACATTAAGTTATTTAGAATCCACTAAAAACCTTTTTAAAGAAAGGACAGCCTGCCTTTATAGTGTAAAGTCAGGCAGAAGTGACAGAGAATATTTCGTTATTTACCTCTCTATTCAAGCCTTAAAGACAGACATCAAATATAACATGTCGCCACACATGACACAAGTATTTCTAACACAACTATGTTCTCATTAAACAATCATTTTTGCACTATGTTAAAAATATGACAGGACTGCCCTCAATGCTTATAAATGGCAAAAAGAAATGATAGTCATAAAGAATCAGTGGCTTATTATTGTCAACGATAACATTATCACGATTGCGTTTTTTTTTTCTGTGGTAAAGATATAATTCTATGTGTAACAAGGTCACTATGACTAGAGGTTTCCTCAGTGGTGCAGACTGTTTTTGACAATCTACTGCTCAGTTTGTAAGCACGTTTGTCATTTAATTGACATTTTATTTGGCACTTAAAGGCCAATAAGGAATATGTTACTTTCAGTTGTAGCAGAACTAAGATACAAGTGAACACTTACTGTTTATGAACATGGTTGTTTTTCCATGTTTGAAATCACTGTGTAGTGCTTTGTTATTAACTTAGCAACACTAAACCCAATGAGCTTACCTTCTACTTGCTTTTTTCTTTTTAAGGAATTCAATAGTGACTTTACTGGTTCGCAGGTTTACAAATATACATCTATGTTAATATTGCATGGTGATGCACTGTTTTCATCCTGTACTTTATTCACTGAGCCTGAATCATAGCAACACTTTACAACGTATCACTTTACTGGTTGTCGATTGGTGGACGTTGCGCTGTAGATTTATAATTTTCATCTATCATCTAGGGCGGGTTGAAGTTTAAACAAAAGCTTCTCAGGTACAAATGTTCTGTTTACACCTCATTCACTCTGATGTTGTAGATACACTTGTTATGCACATGAAATGTCCTTTTAATGGATAATTGGTGAAAAAAAATCTAAAGAGATTCTGTGTTTCAACGTCAGTAGTATCAGTGTTAGTGTTGGAGGTGATTTCCTTCTGTTAAAATTCATGCAAAGTAAAACAGAGAAAAAAACATGTTGCTAAGTAGCAGATTTGTATACTTGTGTGTAGACTGATAAACTCATCATTGCATGATGTTTATTAATTTTTAAGAAATTGGATTTCTTAAATGCTTATGTTTAGATCACCTGGTGGTTAACAATTATTTTGTCATTTTTTGTTGCTTTGTAGAAAGAATATGAAATGTTATGACTTTACATACATGTTGGCTATACACATATATATGAACGTCTTATTCACTGATAAATCAGCCACTTTGACTTCATCCTTGAGGAGACACCACTTAAGTTATGCTAAGAAATTTTGTTCTGGCAGGCCAGAATGTCAAATTACTTAAACTTCAACTTAATTGTGAAACATAAACAAGCGATGAGTGATGACATGATGGTCATGGCTACCAATTTGTTGTTCTACTTGGTTTAATATTTCTGTTTAAATTGATTTCCAGACATTAAATATGAAGCAAAATTTGACTGTGTGTTCATCTTTTTTTCTTGGTATGTTGAAAGAAAATGACTGTTTAAGTTATATCATTTTATTACATATATAACATTATTGCATCATATTTAAACAGAAAACCAAATGTCACAATGAATCAGAAAATTACAATTTGAGGTTGACCCGATCGTGGTACTTCAGATATGGATCGTCAACAAACCAGTTCCTCCTTTTCCAAAAAGAGGTTGTCATTTTATCCAAAAGCTTGCTCTGCGCTTTGTTACAGAACACATGCTCCCTCAGGCGCTTTCGTCTGGCAGGTTTCTTCTTCCACAGTTTCTTCTTGTATCCAGCCTATTTACATACGAAGACAAGTCAGATTGGCAACTGCCTGCTTTAAGGATGCAGACAAAGGAAGTCAGTGATTCTGACAGTTCACAGAAACAGCCATGTACCTTGCGTCGGATCCAGAGGCCACAATGCAGCCTCATGAACCTGTCTGTCACAGATGTTACGCTCTTCCTCTTCCCTTTGTTCAGACTGACATATGTCAGACTTCTGCTTGATTGTTGAGGCAGACTGGGAATAAGTGCACATACCCTGCAACAACATGGAGAAGGAGAGAAAACAGACACAAAATGATTGATTAAACCTTATCTACTCTCTAATTACTGAACTGCTTTTTTTTAAATCACTGAACAAAATTAACATTAAAAAAAATCTTATTTCTAATTTATTTCTTGTCTTATTGATTTGTAAATTGTGTATAATTGTTGATTTTCTAAATAAAACCTTGTCCGATTTACAACCAGTGTCTTTAAATAAAGGCAAATGAGTTAAGAACCTTGAGCAGCATTTAGGATCTTTGACTTATCATCTGTGCAACAATTACATAAGCAGATGTTGGCAGCGAAATATATGGCTAAATTCGTTGTATGATGTGTAAGGATTCTTTCCATTGACTAGCAAGATATCAAGGAAGACATAATCCTGACCTGGTTTATTTTTTCCGATATAAATACTGCTTTTGGGTCACACGGTGTAGTGGTTAGCACTCTTGCCTCACAGCAAGAGGGTTGTTGGGTCGATTTTGGCCTGCTGCTCTTCTGTGTGGAGTTTATATGTTGTCCCCATGTTGGCGTGGGTCCTCCTCAGGTACTCAGGCTTCCTCCCACCATCCATTCCTTAACTGGTGACTCTAAACTGTCCTTAGGTATGAGTGAGAGCGTGAATGGTTGTCGTCTGTCTATAATTGTCTGCTCTGCAACAAACTGATGTCTTGACTAGGGTGTAGCCTGCCTCTCGCCCAATGTCACTGGCTTCAAAAATTATCAGTGAAATTTCAACATTTACACTATCCTGATTTAAGTCTTTTTAGTCATTTTTGAGCTGTTACCACTTCTAGCTATGATTCCAAGAAGGTGCAGGACTTGTATATTACAGTGAAATGGGGCAACGATGAGCAGCAATGGGGTACAGGTTTAATTTTTCATAATAAAATTTTATTTTTAGCCATTTTCATTTAAATCGTGTCATTTTTTAATTGTGATCATTACAGGATAGGATAATTTTATGATAATAACACTTTTTTTCTTTATGAGACAAAGAAATTAAGCCATTTTTTTTTTTTTTTTTTAAGAAAAATGACTTCGTGTGTAGTTCACAATACTTTATGGGCAATGATTCAGCTGTGCGCCAGCCCTTTGGCCAAGAAGACTTGATGCGGATATACATTATAAAGACGAAAAAGCAAAACCGCTTGTCCCTTACCGCTGTAGGATGTTGTAACGGGGTGTCTGACACACTGCAGCCCGCAGAGGAGCGCAGGCAGCGGCTGCAGCGGAGCTGTAGAGAGGCGGAGGCTGGGTGAGGCAGGTGAGCTGACGGAGGTGTGGTGTTTTGGCGCACAGAGACAGCGGTCTCAGCAGCCCTGTCAGACACAAGGACAACATGAAACACATGAGGGCAGATAGGTGAAAGGAAACCGAGCTAGCACCAGTTAGCAAATATAGCAGTGTAATGTACGTATGTGCTAAACGTACGCACAGGTGCCCCGACAGTTCTGTATATAAGAACTGTGAGAAAATTATACATATTTACAGCATGTGGGGTTTGAAATGAAATAAATATGAATGTGAAATTGTAGATACGTACCGGACAATCTCCTTGCCAGGGCGGCCGCCATTTTTTCTCCTGGACCCTGACGTAAGTACGGTATCCTGCTTGGACAAAATTATTTTTGTCGCATACAAAGTTAAACCGACATGGTGCATTACCGCCACCTAGCAATTGTTAAAGGACATGCATGTGGTATTTGAACCTCCCGTATTACTACTGTCGGCCCTATATAAACAATCACTTTATAAATTCAAAGTTTAAAATACGATACATAGTTATAGGCCTATTATAAACTTTCAAATAGAAGAAACATTCAGTTGACCCCAGCCTGTAAAATTTAGATACTTTTCCATTTGAATGTAACAATAATAACAATCCAATAAAAAAAAAAAAAAAAAATATATATATATATATATATATATCCAATAATAATAATAATAAGGCCAGTCTGGGCACTTTTGATGCTCAAAGAATTTTTGCATTTTGTAAATACTTACTACAGGAAAAATTACATAGACAATACCTACATTGTTTGTGTGTGTGTGTGTGTGTGTGTGTGTGTGTTATTACTTTAACTCATGTTCTGGTATGCAACTCTGGTTAATATCTGTCTTACTACTCCATGGTTGTCACATTCTGTAAACTTGTTTATCTGATCCAGAGACCTGCCATTTGTTACAGTCTCCTTTTGGATGTTTACTTAAAGTGGAAAGAATGGTTTAGTGCTGTGTGACCTATCCCAGTCTTGTAACACGGACTCCTGTCTCTACTGTAGTCTGTTAAACTTGCAGTAACCACTGAATAAATGCCCTTTTCGCATCAGCCAGAAAATCTGTACACCTCACAGTTATGTTATTCATGATTGCACTCCACTCTGTCATCCAGGGTATTGTTTATTATTGTCATTAAAAAGTTTGGTCCACAGATTTAACATACATGGTAATTTTAAAATACACTGCAACAAACTCGCAACCTAAAGTAATAGAGAAATATAATAAATGAGCAGTAAGAAAATAAGGCACAATTAAATAATTTTTATTTATTTTTACTTTAAAACATACAAATATAACCTTAAAAAAGCAGGTGAAAAACATTAAGCATGGCTATCAATGACCCTACAGACAATGTAAATTTAGTTGGTCAGTTACAATACACAAATACTTCAATGATACCACATTTAAAATGTACAATCTTGCTTAACTATAAATACATTAATTTGAGGTTGCAAAGAAATGGAACCTACCTATCTTTTTTTTTTCCATATTTTCGAAATGATTATTGTGGATAATTTTGTTTAAGTGTAAAATTCTGGTATCATAACGACCTTAAATAAAATGCATCAAAAACACATGGCACTGACCACAGTTAACAACTCACCCAAAGTGTGAAACTACATGAGTTAATGCAGGCATCCACATGTGTACCAACCCATAAGTGCAAAGTAAATCAATTAGCTCTGTTTAAAAGAAACATGCTTTCAATAAGACAGAGAGATTCCAACCAAGTAGAGGCAGAG
>JAOWBC010000248.1:12626053-12638442 GCA_028566105.1 Hypoplectrus providencianus | reverse complement strand
ATATATTACTGTTTGACATTGCTTGTTTTGTTTGACTGGTATTACAAAGCCTTGGGATATTTAGTTTATCATCACATAAAACATAGAAAACCTTATAACCGAGAAGCTGGAACTCATTAAAACGTTTGGCAGTCAAGCTTAAAATAATGACTGATATAACTTGTGGATAATTACATTTCTCTCCCTCATTGTTTAGTTAAATGTCTTAATTGTTTCAACTCTTCCAATTAAATGGGTTTGTTTTGTATGTTTATTGGAGCCATCTACCCAAACTGGATAAATTGTTGTTTAAAGTAAAATGTGTCAAATCATCTGCTGCTCAGGCTGTGGACACACAATTTGTAGGCAAAATCATCACTTTTGGGGTGAGCTATAATGGATGTGCTGTGATTCTTTAAATCAAGCTCAGGGTGTGGAAACATGCCTGACACAGCAGAGGAAGTATTGAAGGCTTGAACGCCTTGTTAAATGAACAGTTTAATATATGCCAACTGCAGCACTTTTTTGGTTTAAGTTAATGTGAATATTTCTCCAGGGATGAAAAACTTTTAGGTGTTAGGAGGAGGAATTGTAAAGCACTCCACCAAACGTGAGGACTTATAATCTCACGAAACTGCATAAATCTGTGAAAAGTTGTTGTTGATTAGTATGCTATTTTTCTAAGCGCCATATAAACATAAAGGAGTTAGACTTTCAATTGAGTCACAGTCTTTTTTGCTCAAGTTAGATTGTGAAACTCTTAACTGGTGTACTTGGAAAAATCTAAGCTTTAGATGTTGTAATGTTTAGCGTGGGTTTACAGCCTATATGCACTCGTCACCTTGCCTCAATTACTCATGCGCACTTATGAAATGTTTTCTATTTAGTAGGAGAGTAGCAGAGTTTTTATGTGAAACATCATGGATTAAATATGAAATAGAATTCCTTAAATCTTTTGTACTCAATTAAAAACCTTGACTTTCGATAAAGAGGCTGAAGGTTTCTAGTCCACAAACAAATGTTAACAGGCCTGAATTACATGTTAGTGTGTTAAATGCATAGGCCTGTCATCATAATCAAACGATATTATAACACAATAATGCCTCTGATAAATCAGTTTAAAAAACAGATGAAAGGAATGAAGCAGCCCAATGACAATTAGTAGCAAAACTTGCTTTGGCAAAGTTTTTTTCTGCTTTTTCGGGTTAGGTGCTTTGTAAAATATGGTCCTGAAACTGTAGTGTTGTAACAATTAATTTGTTCTTGCTTAATGTTAGCCAAATTGTTCATTACATTCTTATTTTAGCATTTATAGCTGCTGTATTATGAGTTCTCAAGGCATATTTTTTAAATGAATAGAAATTGATGAAAATATACTGCAGGCAGCCTCTTAAACAAGTTGGTAACTTGTTCTGTTTTGTGACATAGAAAATCTTTTTTTTATTTTTTCAGCTACTTAAAACATTTGTCAGCCTGTATTTCTAAGAAGCAGTATAAGTTGATAAGTCAGTGTCTCTGATAATGAGACAGCTGTTTTTCCATATCAAATACTCAGAGTAATAGGGAGTCTTTGCTACATAAATGTCAGACAGGGATAAAATAAATCGCCTGTGATTATACATTATCCACCTGCTCTTTACCACATACACGCACCTGCGTCATTCTTCTCTTCTCTGTTTAACCATGTTTGCTGTCACAGCATTTTGGCAGTCCATTGTTGAGGTTAGGCCTAAGTGTTGGGGTTCACCAGAGTATTGTCATATTCATGAATGGCTCCTGACTCTGAAGTGCTGAGCTATTACATCAGTGCATTTTCTGCCAAATCACAGCCATGGTAGGAATTAACAGAATTACACATAAGTCGGTGGGTTTTAAATGATCAGTTCAGCCTCAGAGGAGTGAGGAGAAAAGTGCTAAAAGCCTCTGTAATTATCCCAATCAGTATGAAAAGACAACAGTAATGAAAGGAGGGTTCGGATCACTTTATGTTTCTGCTACTGAAAAGCCAAGCTAGCGAGCAGTCTGCAAAGCGAGAAAATATTTCTGTAGTAATTAAAATCTGTGCCTAGCCCACATATTCTGGCATTTACAGTTGAACACCGTGCAGCATTGTCATTTTGCATCAACAGTAAGCCGTTTATTATTGAACTATGTTCTCCTGGAGACAGAAATGTGTCGAATCAGCATGTTCCCTTGACTGAAGCGGAGCTATTGATATTTCCAGAGCTGCTCTTTGCTTCCCCAGATAAGTCCCACTGAGGAGGACTTTCTTTTGCCCCTGCTACACAATCCCTTCCCAGTGTGTGAGAGAGTGGTGTGCAGCTCTGCACGGGACATAATGTACCTGTCTATTCTGCCTGACTCTGTCATCAAAGTGCCAACTTCTGGAAAGAGGAATGTGTAAGAAGTGATTGTCCTGTTCTTCAGCGAGGCTGTCAAGGGAAAGCTGCATTAGTCAACTCGCCCAAACTAAGGATATTTTTCAAATTCCTTCAAGGCCTTCAAACTGGTTTAGCTGGTTTCTTTGTGAATATATAACCAAGTTCTATAGTAACTCTATATAGCTTTTATTTAACTGCTCATTAGTTGAACTTTGTACATTCCAGAGGACACAGTTTTGGATAGCTAAAGAAGCTTTGGAGAGGGTGAAATCAAAGGAGGAGTATCCATAAATGTACTTCTATGCTTCTAAGACGAGACCTGGCTCAGGTTTCAGAACAGCCAAAATGGCCACTGTTTTCTCACCTCTCATTCATCAACAGCAAACTTGCAGAGTGACTGTTGGCTAGAGAGAGAGAAAGAGAGAGAGAGATGTCAGGGGGCTAAACCTGTACACTTCCTCTGTAGCCTGTGTTGTTATTCCATCAGGCGTTCAGGAGCTGACCTTCAGCTCCACACCACCTCATCTGTCAGTGTGACGGGCTCACAGCTCGCACCAGGCCGGGTGCACTCACCTCCATCTACAGGATGCTACTAGTTTGCCTTTCATTGCCCTATCTCCCCACCGGACAGTTTAGTGCGTGGGTAGCTGATACTTTCTTGACTCCTGTGTAACAATGTATGCTGTTCGCAAGTGTGTGAACATTTGTAATGGGAATGTCTGGTTTCCTTGATAAGGTCATCCAATATTTGACAGGTTACTGCTTCTTGCAAACTTAATTTTAGAAGAATACAATTGTTAGGGTTAGTCCAAAGTGATATCTTTAAGCATCTTTCAAAGGTATTGAGTGAAAACATGATAATGTACTGGTTATCACTTTCGGTGCAAATCTGTCTTGCGGCTGTTCCTTGTGGAGTGCGCATGGAGTGTGAGGAAGCTGGGTAGTCCAGCTTCCTCCTTCAGTCCATAGACATGCAGCTTGGGTTTAATTTGTGGCTCCAAATTACCCGTATTGACCGTAGTGAATGACAATCTGAATCTCCAACTAGGACTCTAGAAAATCACGATTTTCAATATAGATTTAACTGATTATTTTCTTCTTCATGATTAATCAAGTAATCTTGGACTCTGTGACATGTTTATATTCCACAAAGCCATATTCAAATGTCTTGTTTTCTCTGAAAAAGAAAATCCAAATGTATTCAATTTTTATATTTCAGAAAACTTTAAGAAAACAGCAAATATTTACATTTGATAAGATAGAACTAATGCATTTTGTGATTTATGTTTAAAAATTACTTCATAAAAAACTTCATTGTTGTTGGCATAATTCTTTCAGCTCTAAATCAAGTGTAACCTGTAGGTATTTAATAGTACAATCTCATTTGTCCCCATGTTAATAGAACACAACAAAGCATGCAAGTATTATTCATGTTCATAAATTATTGTCAAGCCACCATAAAAGATCCTTTAGAGATGTTTGTCTAGACTGTCAGGAAGAAAAGTCGACATGTTGACAGCTGATGGTTTTTGACAAAGCAACACATTTCCACTTATCATCCACTCACAACCTCTTTTCCTTCTGTTGCCAGCTGTGTGGGCCCTACTTAAAATGCAGCAGTTGAATTTGATTTTGAAAGGAAATGTTCATCTCTGAAGAAGTGAATATGACACATGGTTCAACACGCAGTAACAACCACGTATGTCTAATTAAAAAACATCTAAACTGTGTGTGGAACTGGAAGCAGGATCCTTACAGTTATGGATGACCAGTAGATTTTTAATGTGTATTCTTTAAAAAAAAATCTGTAACAGTGCTGTCTTAATTCCAAGAATGTTTTCCAGGTTAATATTCCCTTCAAGTTGACACCCTTCTAGCTCAAATAAGTACAGTGTACCATATAATCACAACAGTTTATCAGTTTAAACTTAAAGAGAACTTTTCACAGTTTTCAATTGAATTTATGTCAAAAAAATCTTTCAATCATAGAACAGACCAAACATTTAATATAAAGATTATTCATCTACCCTGCTTCTTTTAAAGTGGAAAACCATTAATTCATTTTATAGCTGATTCATTTCATATATAATAGTATAAATAAATGTAGGAACTTTTTAAATTTATATAGATTCATTTGCAAAAGATCTGACAATCAACACCTTTCATGTATATTCTCATTAAAACACCACTTCTCTTCCTGGGAAATGTTTCTTCACAGTTACTGCTGAATCACAGCTGTTGATTTCCTCACTAATGATTGTTCCACTTCTACAGAATATGACAGCCTTGTGTGTAGTGGCTTCTTCTGTTTCTGAGAATTACCTCGCCTTCTTGTTCGTCCTTTGGCAATTCTACCTGCCTTGGTTAGTTTGCGAATATTGCTAACATGCAGGTTGAAGAAATGAGAGCAGGTGAAGCGACAAGAGGCTTGTCTTTGCAAAGTTGATTCTGCACTGTTGGCACCGACTCGATGGAACGGTAAACTGCTGAGCAGCGGCCAGCGGCTTCATATTTAGCCTTGTTTCTAGAGTTCTTTGTGGACGTCCCATTCTGCTTACCCACCAGCCATGCGGTAATTGATTTGGTGTCAGCTGCTGGGATTTAGAGAGCTGACCCTAGTGCAGATCGAGACAGGCCAGGCGATTGAAGGCCTTTTTAAATTCATTGCAGGATTGGGGAATCAGGGCCCACTGTCCAAGGTGAGGAGAAGCAATGATTGAAAGAAAATACCCATGGAAGAAGAGTGAGATTTAAAGGTACCGTAGAGAATCAGCCCGTCCTGCTATTGACTGAAAGGCTGCACTCATCTTCTACACCTCATTTCTTATTGGCAATAATTGGGACCCTCTCTGATCAAAGGCTTATATTCCCCTCTTCGTTGTCACTGATGATAAATATAAAGCATGTATTCAAGGTGCCCTCTGTCTGCGTTATGAGTCTGACTGTCCTCGGAAGAACCAACAAATGAGATGCTCTGCTATCCGTGTCATCAGCAGCCGGGAACGGGAGGGAAAGGAGGAGAACAGTAGGCCTGTATTTTTGGGATTAGGTTTTTGGCCTTGGTTACAGTTGGCAGGAGATAAAATGAGAGGATGTGTCTCTTCAGCAGCTCTAGAGTTTCTTCTAACTGCATTCTAGTGCTGGGATGATAATAGATCCTGAAGCTAGGGGTTTTATAAACATAGCTGATATTTTAATGGAAACAGTATGTGTTCAATAAATGAATCATCAGATATATCTGTGTTCTCATCCTCAAGCTTTCTTGTGCCAGAGGGGAGTAATAAAAGTATAGTCAGTTATGTTGTACTGATATACAGTATTTTAATGGGCCTTTTTAACAAGAGAAAGATGGTATAAATTATAGTGTTCAAACCAAGTACCTCTTTGCAAAATACAGCAAAAAAGTGAAATGTGAGAAGGAGAAGTGGAAAGAACAAACAGATTACTGCTGCTTGTTCATTTATTCATTAATCTATCACTACTTTACTACTCTGCATTTAGATTTGGATGTTTGTGTTGCAATTTCAGGTGCAACCCCAGTTGCTAAAGCATGTTGATTTGCATACTTTGAATCTCCGCAGACAGCAATCAAAGATCTGTGCTTACTCGCACACATTAGGTTGCTGTCAGTGGCTGCCACTGTGTGTAATTTGGGACAGCCGGGGCAGGGCAGGCTCTCAGTCACTGCCTGTAACAATGAAAGGTATGTGGACGGAATTAGCCTGATTGTGAGTCATGCACATCCTCAGCCGTGAAGCAGGATGTAGGTCAAAATTGCAGGGAGGAATCATGACAGGGCATAGATTGATTTGTTTGACTTTACCAAATACCTGCCACTACTTTGCGATGATGCTGGGACATGAATCTTCAGAATAGTTGTCATCTCTTAAGTACTCACACACTATATCACATTGTTGATTTTGATCAAAAATTTCAGCTTTCCCTCTGTAGCCACAATTTAACAGTCAGTTCTGGGTTGTATAACCAGATTATATCTTGCATAAGAACTTTCCTTAAATTGCTTGGAAATAGAGTGTCCCCACGTGTCACAACACTACCATCAGGGGATCCTGGGCACAACTTGCAGCCACCTAAATCCTCTACACCCCCGTGTCACCTCAGCCTGTCATGCTAGACCCTGTGCCAGGCACATGCACAGGTCATTGCTTAGTCCAAATGCTAGATTAGGGCAGCCCTCTGAGAGGAGACAAGCACACAGATTATGCCATCAGTCCAGATGGGCAGACAACTCTGAATGTGTTGAGTCAATGAAGTTTAATCTGTAGTCTGCTGTGCAACTCTTAGCTGGTTAGTGCTGACACACCTTTCAGCAGTCTGTGGTAAGTGGAGTTGATTAAATTGCACATTTATTTAGTAGAAAAATCATCTTGAAATGTGAATGATTTACAAACAGTTTGAGCCTGAAACGTCAGCATCAATAACTTTGTAGCTGCAGAAAACAACACAGGGTTGAAGAAAGAAACTCCTGATTCAAACTGAACTTGAAAGGACTGACTCAACACACTGAACGTACTTCAGCATAACACTGCATTCGTAAAAGGATTATGCTTTTTATTCTGCCAAACTTAATAGAAATAATGGTTAGGGAAGTTTCCCTGTTTGTTAGCAAAGGTTTGGTTTGCTCTCGCCAGGGCATTTATGCTGACTCCTGAATAATAAATAAGGTGATGAACTGTATCCGGCTGCTTTTTGCCAGTCTGCCAACTGACTGGATGAAGCAGAGTGAACTGGTTTCCCCCCCTCTACAATATTTGCCTCTGATCCTTGGAAGGCAGCCAGAAGGCAGCAAATTGAGCCTGGAATAGAGCATGGAGGGCAGAGGCAAGGTTTCTCATAAGTCCCTTAAGTGTGGCTCACTGTGCACGCACTGATGCTATGGATGTTCATGATGCATTAGTCTGACGTCCTCCGTCATCTGCACAGTCTGAATAGAAATGAAGCCCAGAGTCAGTGGCTCAAGGAGGAAGCTGGCTGAGATGATGAAAATGTTGATCGTCCAGCAGCAGGCGACTCACTGCAGTAAGAGTCACACTGTCACGCCTGTTATTGATTTAACGTTAAACAAAAGGGACAGAATTCTCACGGAGTCATTGTGAAACGATGTGATTGAGGGGGCTTAGCAGTAATTGTCACTCTGGATAAAGTTATGTGAGGCTAATAGTTGAAAATGATGGGTTTGTGACCGCAATGGATAGAGTTTTTGAGTCATCTCAAAGAGAGGGCACCCAGGACAACTGACAGCAGGAGTATAACAGGAGAGTGGCACGCCGCAGGGGACAGGAGCCGAATCTGCTGAATCATTTCCTCACTTACGCAAGGTAGAGATGTCATTGGTGATGATGACACAACTTGCAAGTTCAGGAGCCCAAGTTGTTTACACACTTACTTCTGTAAAACACTTGAATCCCTTTCCAGGCAAGGTATGTTATGTTATTAATTAGATTTTTGACACTTTTTATGACTATATATGCACTTTTGTCTTTTATTTATCGTTTATAAAGTCGTATTTTTTTTCATTTTTTGATAGTTTCTAGTTATTGTTAGACAGTTAATCAGTTATTTTTAGTTATTTTTTTTTATTTACAATTCATTACATACTCTGTGCCAGCCTATGCTATTATTACTGAACTTATGTAAGCAGACTTGTATTTTTTGCTTTTCAGAGTCACATAGACTCATACTTCATGTATTGCAGTAAATATTACCATTCATGGATTTAAATAAAGATTTTTAAAGAGAGGATTATTCTGTATTTTTTGACTCTGATGGCCTCATCTCTCAGAGAAAGCAGCAGGTATTCTGATGTTAGCCAGAGGTTTTTACTGTGCTGAATCTGATCAAATGTTAAAGTAGCATTTCTGCTTTGGCTTTTGCTGTGGTCGTGGCAGACTTGTAGCTCCCACACTGGTGTCAAAAATTAGGCAGATTCAGTATAATTGTACCATTTTTTGTTTGTTATTTAACTTTTCATTATTACCCGATGCACCACACTCATAGACCAAGCAGCTCAAGTGTAACTGCCATATCTACAAGTAAATCAGCATCTCTCGAACATTGCCTGCCTTTGACTTCTCCCCCATGATGCAATGCTGCTGGAATGTTCCCTCTTGTGTGAGGAATGCAGCAGGAGGAGGCTATAGGATGGCGTCTGCCTCAAACACTTCTTTTCTTCCTCTGTCGGCGTTGGCCTATATGCTTCAGAAGCCTCAGAATGAATGCCACCACTCTGTGAGCCATGTTGTGTCTGTGCTCGAAAAAAGGTCTTTCACTGTCTCCCACTCTTTTTTCCTGTTTGGTCATCATGACATTTGTGTCAAAGATTCAGTCATTGTGTAAAGTCCAGTCAATTCGACCCCTGGCTGGTGCTATCATTGCCTTTTTCCACTATTGAGAGATTGAATATGGTTGTAAAGATAAATACCTAATTTAACTATGGTTTTTGTTTATTGCTTCCTCTTGATTTATTGTCATTTCCAATTGGCCTACACCATCAGAAACCCAGTTAAATGTATTTCAAGGGTAGTAATGTCAATGTGTGTGGCTGTTTTCATTCTGAACAGATTTTATATATATATAGATTGATTTCAAGTTGTTACACAGTTGCCTGGTGTATCACAGGGGGAACAGTACAGAAATATTTTTTATTTTCTTTTATGCTTGGATATGTCTGCCCTACTGAACTGTCTTTGAGCAAGAAAAGAGGTGCCAATCTGCTGAAATCCCAGGCTGCTCTGTCACTCACCCGAGGGCCAGGCTTACCTTTGGGCAACTGAAAATTCAAGTATCATGCAGAAAAAGACCATACTAATTGTTAAAAAAAAATAAAAAAATCACCACCCCACAAACCCCTAACAAAAACATGACTGACCAAAATAATGCTTAGCTTCTGTACAAATTCAGCACTTTTCATTGTAATTAAAATTTTTTGACATATCTCAGTCCTTTAAATAACCTTTGGAATATAAAATATTTTTTCCCTCCTCACTGTAATAATGCGACAAGTACCCCAGCTGTAGGTTACCACTCTGTGTTTTCTCCTTGCTGTTTGTTTCATTATTAATGAGAGAGAGTGAGGAAACAGCACCATGTATCATATTCAGAGAGAGAAGCGAGGGCCCACGGGGAGAGCATCACGCAACAGGAAGCACTGCAAACTTAAGGGAAAGGGTCCTGTGAGATGTTCCAGTAAATACCAGTGTTCGGTTCGGCTTCATGAAAAACATTTCCAGACAGCCGACGTGTGGCATGCAAAAGTAGCCCGATTACCGGCGCAGCTCTCCCTTCTTCCAGTCTGCACAGTCATGCTGTCCTTTTTAAGCTCCTGTACTGTCACTGGCTCCTTGTGGTTTGTGATGATGCAGGCCGGCATGTGGTCGCCATTTTGAAAACCATTAACCTTTCGATCAACGTGAGCCCTCCCTAGGATGTGTGTGAGTGCATGGTGTTTGAGATTTAGAAATTGTTTTCCTGATGGTACTGTGATCATTTTACTTTGAGTAGGTTTGACATAAATTCTCTACCAGGGCTAGCCTCTCAAATAACATCCACCATTTGTAGAAGCTTTCACACCATATTAACCTTTGTTAACTCCTCTTGCCAGGAATAAAGCCTTTTTTTTCATTTACCTTCCCATTCTTGTTGAAAATGTGTTTATGTATGAAAATATATTTGAATAACCCAGGTCTTGTGTCTGCTAATAAATCACCAGAGAACCTTGGCAAATGGGAGAGCAATCTGTTGTTAAGCTGAGCTGGCCTATACAATGTCCTACTTACCTGATTTTATTTTGGTCCCTACAGATAGGAAGTATGTGGCTGTACCATGCTACCTCAGTGTTAACAGTGTATTGTCTTGACATGACTACTCTCTCTACATCCTTCTAGCTCAGAGTTGTGCTTTATTTGTGCAATTACAGGGTTTTTTTTTTTTGACTCAACAATCTATCAGGATTATTGGAGCATACCACAAGTCCAGTCAAACTCTCATATTTTTATTCCCACATTGGAAATTTGATTGCAATAGGTCAGAATATAAACATTATTTTCACTGTTGAGTACAGACAGAGTGGGTAAAACTATGTTGGCTTAAACACTCTACCTAACACCATAGTGTTGGAGTAGCAAAGTGCTGTTGTAACCACAGGTCTTGCTGAACATAATCATGTGTTTACTTGCCCACAGTCTAAAAACCACCAAACATCAAGCTGGTTTTCTGTAGACTGAAGTTGTCCATGCTTAATACTGTCAAACAAATGCTGAGCTTTAAATAGTGTACATGTAAATTCCCTCAAGGACTGCAGATTCAAACTAGTGTAATGAATGGACACAGGTCCTTCCCATTAACATATCAACAGGGATGCGCCTCACTGTTGTGTACTACTGCCGGATTTCCTTGATGCTTGAAATCTAATTTTGCAGCTAATTTATAATTGACTCACCTTATGATCATCTCGCACATTTCTGACACTGGGGAGTTTATTCATATCTGTCACAGTTTAGTAAGATTCTGTTTCAGTCACTGTACTCTGTTCAGAGTCATATAGAAATCTGCTCTGCTAATATTGTGTTTGTATTTCAAGGTTGGCTCAGATTATTTGACTGCTCTCATACTGTATGTGTCCACCGCTTAAGAGCCAGTTAGTAGAGGGCACTTTGTTGAGATTGAAGGGGAGTTCACTAAATCAAACAAATTCGGAGATTGATTTAATTTGATAGCTTGCTTGCTTAAGATGTTTGATTATTGGCAAATACAGCTTTCGTGAAGTGTTGACAGTGTGACTGAGACTCAGAAGATATGTTTGCACATTAGCAAAATAATCATTTTCCTTTGTTTAATGATAAAAGAAACGTAAAAAAAAAAATGCAAGAAAAGGCTATTGGTTGAGGCCACATATTTCTAAGTGTATAGGAAAACATGACATTTGGAGTTAATAATTTAACTTGAACCTTAAGCCTTTTTGAATTGAAAGGTGACCCCTTGGCCTTTAGGGCATCATGTTGGACATTTTGGAAAATGTTCTTGTATTTATTATTGTAAAGAATTAATCAACATCATAACTGACAGAATAATCAATAGACATGATCTTCAGTTGCAGCTCTTGTGCAAACAAATGCAAATTGTGGTGCAAGAAGTTATATTTTTGTGTTGTTTTCTGTGCATTACTTTGCCTGTTCTGTTTTTCATAAGCAGCTATACCCTTAATGAAAATGACCTTCTTATGCCTCTTTGTGTTTCTGTGCAGAGGACGGACCCTCAGCTCCTGGCCCAGTTCTACTACGCCGATGAAGAGCTGAATCAGGTGGCCACTGAGCTGGATGGCCTCGACGGCAGGAAAGATCCTCAGAGATGTACCCTGCTGGTCAACCAGTTCCGTTCCTGTCAGGTTAGCAGGAAGAAATGATCACATTTAAGCTCAGTTCAGCTCTTTTCTACGTTGGCCATTAAGAGATGCCCTCTAAACCAAATCAAAACCTATTCAGAATTTTATCTGAAGCTACTATGGGGCTTTTGCAGTCTGAATTTGACAAATTTTTTTTTTACGCTGCAAGCAGCACCACTTTAGTATTTCCCCACATTTTTGGGGCCATGTTCTTGTCCTAAGAGGCTGAAATTAGTCATGGAGGTTAAATTTGTGTGTGTGAAGGTTATGTATGTTTTAATGCCAGTTTTGCTAAGATGGGGTGTGGCAGCAGGAGTTGCAAAAATGCACCAATTTATAACATGTTTTTCTTGGAAAGCCTGGTCATAAGCTAAAGGACAGCTGGCAGTGGTTTTGGATACATTACATGCCATACTTCATGAACATGCATCAATGCAGCTATTGCATGTTATGTTTGTTGTTTCCTAATCTTTCGTTCTTTTTAGCTTCTTGATCTTTGTTTGAACAGTCAGACATTTTGTAGCTTGATATGTATTACTTGGATAGTTATAGGGTTCTTTCAGATCTCCCCAGCTGAGCCGCTCCTTTCACTGACTCCTTTCACTGACTCCTTTCTGCAGCTGGTCCTG
>JAOWBC010000248.1:12605906-12623750 GCA_028566105.1 Hypoplectrus providencianus | reverse complement strand
TTTAGATATTTTTATTTTTAAGATTACTGAGTGGAAGAAGGACACATTTTGAAAGAACAGTCAGTGTGAACAAGAAGAATGATTAAAGCATCCATGAATACTTACATTTCTATAACATTCTTTTCGTTCACATAATAGCCTGACTTGATCTTTGGATTTGGCCTGGAAGCTAAAGATAGACACCACTCTTATCACCACTCTGGCTACAGCCATGGTGATATGACTGTTTCCTCACTAAACATTACTTGGCCCAGGTTTTTTACATCAAGCAGTTTTGCTGATAAGATTAGATAAAAAGACCTTGTTTGGACTGGTCCGTGTGTTATGTGTGTTATTAGTAAATGGTTACAAGAGCAGCTTCTTTGGTATTTTATCACTCTACCTGCCATTGAGGTAAGTGCGTTTAGAACGGTAATTAGGTCAGAAGTGGGTATTTTTTCGATTTCTCTTTGTATCACTCTGAGCAAACACTACTCAATGAAACAAGAATGAATGTATGGGGAGTTATTGTATGTAATGAAAAAGGTTCAGGTCTTAATGTGGTCATGGCTGAGAGAAGCGTAAAAGGTGATGCTGTGCATGACTGATGGCTGCCATGCTGCATCATGCTGAGTGAGCTGGAGGTGGTGGAGGGAGGTCGTCATCGAGCCCGTTGTGCCTTAGTCTCCCCCACTGCCACAGCACACAGGGGAGAACCACTTAATAAGGTCATCACTTGATCCCCAACTGTTCTGTCTATTTCCACGCCGTCCTTCCTGAAGCCAATCTGTCATGTTATTTACTTTAGTATGTCTTTGACGTTATTTTTCTATTTCTTTGTTCTGGTGCTCTTTGTCCTATTGACTTTCTTTTTTTAAATTCAAATCCATTAATATCACACTATATTGAAGACATTAAATCACTGGCTTTGGAGAACTGGATGTCTCTGAACTCCAAATTAGTATTTGATATTGTTGCCCTACAAGTTGCAGTGAAAACACTTTATGGCAAAACACTCAGCACTCCTCAAGGATTTTGGAGAATGAATTAAGCAGCATGATACCCCTACAGCCCCGATGCCCCAAGAATAGAAGGCAAGTGCAGTCAAGCCAAAATTTTGCACTTGAACCTGCCACTGCTGCTATCAGCTCTTCTTCATGGGCCTCTGTGGGGGTTGCTGGCATGCTGCTCATATTATGTTGGCACGGCTGTTCTTACAGTGCGGCCTGCTGGAACAGGCAAGACAACTCTGTGTGTGTGTTCGAGATTGACAGAGATTGAGTTAGATGGTGTACACAAGAGACAGAGGAAGAGAATAGGTCGGAGAAAGGAGTGAGAGGTCAACTGTGAAAAGGATAGAAAGCAGTCTTTTGTCAGACACAGGTATCACACAAGAGTCAATATCTCTGGATGATTTGAAACGAGCTGGAGTGAAGGTTATCATCGATATCCCCTGCTGGGACATGCTCATAGACAGTGGTGTGGTACTCCGGCCGGGCCAAGACACACACACAGCACACAGCCATAAAGGAATCAGTGGTTAAGCTCTCATTCTCAAAGCTTTTTAATCTTTCTCCTCGGGGCCAGCAGAGAAAGACGCAGTGCTGTGCCTGACAAGATTACAGTGCACAGTGCAGCTGCAGTTGAGTGAAAGGCTCATTGTAAGTCATTGTTATGGCTGTTGTACATGCCAGCGGCACATAAGCTCTTGATTAGCTCTTGCTGTGTGTGACACTGCATTTTCACTGCTGGAATTATGGGCTTTAGTTTTGTGTTGTTATTGAGGAAGAATGTAACTACGCGGGCCCTAATGGTCTCATGTACTTGTCAAATTGTTTTCATTCACTTCCTAATCAATGGTCTTTAAAAGCTGCAATACAATGGCCTTCTTGAAAGAGGTGAAGCCGGGATTATGAACCACCATCAGTTTCTCAAAGTAAACACCAGGAGAGCTGTTTTTCAAGAGCAAGTTTTCACTCAGTTGTGTTTATGCCTCCTACTAGTTTGTTCAATTTTGTTTTCTGTCACTCTTGTGCTCATCTGCAGGACAATGTGTTGAACATTATCAATCAGATCATGGATGAATGTATTCCCAACGACCGGGCCAACAGAGACTTCTGTGTCAAGTTCCCTGAGGAGATTCGCCATGACAACTTGGCAGGGCAGCTGTGGTTTGGGGCTGAGGTAGTGTATTCCCTTCAGCATCAGTCCAGAAGAAAACAACCTTGTACAAGTCCTGTACACTTGCATAAACATATTTCATTTTTACAAATTTGGTGCTTCCTGATTGTCAGGGGCCATTGTAAATATAATTTTCTCAGATTAATTCCAATATGTGGCGAGATGATTAATGATGTACGTGTTCCTGTGCAGTGTTTGGCTGCAGGCTCCATCATCATGAACAGGGAGATAGAGAGTATAGCAATGAGGCCCCTGGCTAAGGACCTTACACGCAGCCTGGAGGAGGTACGCAACATCACCAGAGACCAGGCCCTGAGAGACCTCAACTTGTACACGGATCGTATGAGGGACGCATTGCGACATTTCGACAGCCTTTTTGCTGAGTTTGAGCTCAGGTAAGTGTAGGGCCAGAAATAATTGGCAAGATTAATCCACATTTATCATCCTCTCAAGATTCTTGGATGCAAATTTGCCAAAAACATTAAACAAAGCTGTTGATGTTGTTACATTCAACTCTCTTTTACTTCCGTTGCCAGTTATGTGTCAGCCATGGTGCCTGTGAAGTCTCCCAAAGAATACTATGTACAGCAGGAGGTGATTGTGCTTTTCTGTGAAACTGTGGAGAGGTGAGTTTAGATCTGCAGCCTTTAACTTGTGTCAAATATACCAGAATCAAAATACTATCTGAAGATAATATGACTTTTTTTTAAATCATATTTTTTCTCCTGTTGTTTTGTTCCAGGGCCCTAAAGATGGGCTATCTTACACAAGACATGATTGATGACTATGAACCTGCACTGATGTTTACAATCCCCAGACTAGCCATTGTGTGGTAAGTGTTCCTTTCCATTCTTCTGTCCACTTACTTTTTTCTACTCTCTGCTGTGCTCTTATAGAATTTTAAACATATTTTCTAGTGGGCTGGTTGTGTATTCAGAAGGACCTCTCAACCTAGACCGAAAATCAGAGGACATGTCTGAGCTCTTCTGGCCTTTTCGCACTTTATTGAAGAAAATTAGGTACAGTCAATAAATATTGAACATCGCAATCTTTGCATTTGTTAATTTTTTCTTCTGTCACAATGTTACAACTGTATTACTATGCTCCTGCAGAGACCTGCTGCAGACCCTGACTGAGGAGGAGTTGTTGACACTGGAAAGAAACCTGTGTATCTCTCAGGATGGGGAATTGTCCACAGACCAGGGGCCGGCCCCGGACAGCTCAGCAGCTCCAGTCCAAGTGAATAACTCATCCTGCAGCTCTGCTAATGACAGCTCCAAGGGGGAGAGTGGAGGGGGGCATGAGAATCTGGCTCCGTTTGTCTGTCCCAGACAGGAGGAAGAGCTGGCGGAAGTAGAAAAGGGCTGGGAGGAGGGTGAGGAGGAGCAGGAGCAGGGCTTGCTATGTGAGGAGGCAGAGGAGGCCGAGTTAGCCTGCTCCATGCAGTACGATGAGGAGGAACTGGAGCAGCTCAACATGATGGTGTACCGCGTGGGGGACGAGATGTCCAGCCTTCTGTCGCCTCCCAGCCAGGGTCAGTCCCCAGCCCACCATCCTCATAGAGGGGAGGTTGGTGGCTCCAGTGGATCCTCCAGTACTGAGGCCTCCCCCCAAAGGCTCCAGGTGAGCCGGGGAAGGACAGGCATCTATGTAGAGGAGGAGGACAAGGTCTTTTTCATGGAGGACCTGGACACAGCAGGAGACACCATCACCAGCATCTCAAGAGAGGCTTGTCATTGTATTGCCTCTCCTTCCAAAGCATCAGAGTCTCCCCGTCCTGTGCAGCGCAAGCCGGGACCACGGCCAGACTCTACCAGGAACGGATGGTACTCTGAGGCCCAGTCAGAGCAGCCATGCCCACAGCCACGCAGCCAGAACACACGCTGTCCTCATACAAAGCGTCCTCCTTGCACTTCCGCTCCTGGCTCTGAATCTTTGCCTTACACCAATGGGTGGGACATGGGCTTGGAGGGGACAGCATCTGAAACAGCTGAGGTCATTGCCCACCGTATGGGTGGGATGAAGCTGTCCGCCACGGTCATCTTCAACCCTCGCTCCCCCAGCCTGACGGAGCTGGCTGTGGACAAGCTGCTGCTGCCACGGCCTGCTCCATCTGAGGTTGAGCCTTGCGGCCCTCTTGTGGCCACTCACTGCCTGCTCAACTCCTGTGTCTGTTGTGGGAGCTGTGAGGATGGCCATGAGGATGCCATCCCCGCAGAGACCACTGGACTAGGGTTAGGCATTGCTCTTGGATTGGACAAACACTGTAAAACTGCAACCCCAAGCACTGTCATCCAGTCTTCTGCTTGCCGGCTGCCCCCAAGAGGCCATGAGCCTCACAGTAAGGGTGAACTCGGCCAGTTGACTCCCACCTCTTCCCGCTGCTCTGCAGAGACCCTGGAAGAGGATTCAAACTACCAGCTCTGTGAGAAGTGCCTGGTTGTGGCCCCAGGGCCAGGGCATCACTGTCAGGACTATGTCTCTGGTGGAGGGGATGGAGCCTCCCCGTGTAACCACCAGCTGAGGACTGAAAGGAGGCAGCAGGCCAGTGGAGGCCGGCAGAGGGACAAGGACACACACGAGGACAAGCCAGGAACGAAAGACCTGAAGAGGGAAACCAAAGAGGACAGCAGGCGGAGCACTAGGTGTGCAGTCCTTTTCCTAGCTATTTTTTTAATTTGTGGGATGTGTGATGTCAACACAGTCTTGCATCAACATAAATATCTGTTTTATTTCACCATATTTCATCATATTTAATGAATTTTGTTGCTTTCATTCATTGCCTCTCATTTTGTCTTATGTTGCCATAATTATGTACCTGTGTGTTTCATTTGTATTTGTGCATATTTTATTTTGCGCTTATTTTATTTCTCCTTTTATTCTGTTGTTTATAGTTTTCAGAGCTCTCCCGTCAGCTCTGTGTCAGGTAGTGACTGTGAGAGTGTGTCGGTCACCACATGTAGTCTGTCAAGCAGTGCATACACTCCCAGGTAATTCATCACTGACATAAGTGTCACTGTCATATTTGTGAATGTCTTGTTCCTGTCCGAGCACCATAAAGTAGCTTAAAACGGAGCCTTTGCATTATAGATGAAAAGATCCTCTCTTTATGCAGTCCTTTGTTCACATTCAGCTATCGATTGATGTGTCAGTCACTCTGTCCTATATGGGCTGCAGGTGACAGACTTAATTTGCTTCCTGGCTTAGATTGTAGATTTAATTGTGTATTGATCTAATATACATTCAGTACAGTGCATTATTTACCTTTAATGGTAAAAACACATTACTGGCATTTGTAACACCTGTAGGCAGTGGATTTTTTTTTAAAATTAAAATTGCATTGTTCAGGATTTTTTAACATAAGGCAAGGGACTACAGACAAATTCAATGCACCAGTCATTTTTTGAAATTTTGTTCTATCTTGTTTCCATAACATGTTTTCTTTCTAGTGGGAAGAAAACACACAAAATACATATTTAGATGTTTATGTTGCACTTTTTCAGTTAGTGTCTGGAGACTGGAGAATTCAATAATATGTTAAAAGGCTTTAAATTGTGTTTTTCTTAAAATGAGTTTCCTTCACTTTGTTAGCACTTACATACATACACCGAACTTTGCAGCTTTAATTCCTATCTATATTTTTGCAGAGGGGTGTATTCATAGATCATACATAGAGATTCCTAAAACTTTGCATATTTAACTTTAAGGAGACAAAACAATTGTCTACATGAACATAACCAGCATGAAACATTTCATATTGATATCTTTTACTTAAAATGTTTTACCCCTGTTGACATCTAGAGTCTCACATGATCTGAAGTTGTGAAAATATGACTTGAATTTGTCAATTTTATTTGAATACTTTTAATAGAACAGATTAAGATTTCACCCTGTCTGTCACCACTCCTTTCAGCCCTGTCAGCAGTCTGACCCCCAGTTCTGGGATGTCAGAAGACCTGGACCATCATGAGATGCAGCTGGCCCTGCAAAAGGCCAAGTTGGCCGCCAGGAACAAAATCCGATCACGCTTCCATAGCAGCAGCGACCTCATCCACCGTCTCTTTGTTTGCATATCAGGTAAAAGCTCTCAAGGTGTTAGTCAATCTCCTTCCACCTCTTTTGTCTCTCTCGTGCTGATTTCCATTACGTGTTCTGTGCTGCAGGTGTTGCTGATCAGCTGCAGACCAACTATGCCAGTGACCTTCGAAGCATCCTCAAGACACTGTTTGAAGTCATGGCAACCAAGTGTGAGGAGGGAGACAATGATAATCAAAAGAAAGGTGGCGAACGCATTGGATAAATATGTTACAGTAAACTTTCCTTTATTTATTAAAATGCAGACAACTGAAAACTGCCTTGAAAAAATGGTAATATGAAAAGGATCAAATGCGAAGCAGTGTTTGTACTGGCCAACATACATTCAGTGGCACAATATTCCAAATATTAAATCTGCTTGTAAAGATTTAGAGACTGTTAACTTTGTTTTTACTATATTGTCTAAATGCTGTACAACTCCACAACAGGGCTGTTAATACAAACAACAATCAATCACACACTACATTGGTTTTATTTTCTTTTTTGGTGTCCAGCAGGTCCTGTGCTGCGTAGTGCTGTGTTAGAAGACTGTGCTCTCTGCCAGGAGACCATTTCCTCATCAGAATTGGCAGCCAAGGCCCGGGAAGGCCACTTTGAAGGTCAGAAAATCCACAGAAAGACTCAATACGAGTTCAGTTGAAATTTTAGTAGATTTAGTCCTATTATGTCTTTTCTCAGCAGCAGAGGAACTCATGATGACAAACCTATTTTGTGTTGTGTTTCTCTATTCTCTCTGTGTAGACCCACCAGACTGGGTCCCAGATGAAGCTTGCAACTCCTGCATTGCCTGCAAGGCTCCCTTTACTGTCATCCGCAGGAAGCATCACTGTAGAAGCTGTGGAAAGGTACAATAACGCTCAGTTTGCCAGGATTCTCGGTTCAATTCAGGTTGATATGCACATTGTGGATTTGGATATCAACTAATGCATCACATTTTGTGCCAATTCAGATCTTCTGCTCTCGCTGCTCCTCCCATTCTGCTCCTCTGCCCCGGTATGGTCAGGTGAAGCCCGTCAGGGTCTGCACACACTGCTACATGTTTCATGTCACACCGTTCTACAGCGACAAAGCCGGCATCTAGCCTGAGATTGTCACCACATATGCAACGGACATGACCAAGGCTGACGTCAAAGCAAATGCGACGCTGCTCTGTTCAACTTTGTGGTTGTCACCGCACCTGCTAAAAGCAAGGCTTCAGAACGAGGTCATTACAGCTGACAGAGCAAAGAGACGAGACACACAAGTGATGATTCAACCTGTTTCTGATGCTTCAGAGAGACTGGCAGCAAAAGGGGTTTGACTGGGGTCCAGCCAAAAAACAAATGATTTCACAAATGCCTGTCTGACTATAGAGGTGCAAAAGAGAGAGGAGATAAACAGGCAATAACAGATTTTGAACTGGCATTGTGCAACAGTCCTCTGTAGCAGCACAAAAGCAGAGCAAACGACCTTGTTTGTTTTGTTGCTTTAGATGTAAATGAAAGAACTTGTGACAAATGTTCCTATGCTTTAGCGAGCTTCCTACATTTGTGCCAGGGCTCTCACGGACTTGGATTACTCAAAAGAATGTAAGTCTTGATGTAAATAAGGATAATTCTGGTAACAGCTACACTACAATGTCTTCAGTAAACAGTTGCTTTTTATATGGGAACTGGGAAGCAATCTTCGCAACGCTACCAGTCCCAGTAAAGCAAAAATTAAAAACAGACAGCTTTTGTATGAGATTCTTTTCATGCTTTTAATGGCAATGAATGTTTAATTCTGTATCACTTTGTGAAATGGTGTCTAGATTTGACCGTTCACCTCATGATGGCAATGGGCTGTGCCCATTGCTTTCACAGTTGCACCATGGCATGTTTAGTTTTCTCTGGGGACACTGCTGCACACTGAGATGGATAAAAGGGATTCCTGAGTCATCACTGTCAGGTCTTGAAGGCCCCCTAGTGGAGAGTTGACCTCTCTTTGCTCAGTGTTCTCATCACCATGTTGTGTACAGTTTGTTCTGAACCAGAGGCCTTCTCAGGTGCTGGCCTATCAACTACAGGCCAATTATTGCCCATTGATTTCTCTTCCTCACTCTCGTTATAGTGCAATATTTTGACTACTAACTGCAATGGTCCCGCACATTTTAGAGACAACGCTTAGCTCTTTAAATTGTAGTTATAGGCCATATCTGAGGAAATAAATTGTGATGATTTGGATTTACACTTAATTGTTTTCAGCTCTGGTGGTATTGTCTGATAGGAACAGATGTTTTGTTCACAGACTGACGTCACTAGCACCTGACATCCTTTCTGCTCTTGAATCTGCTTCCATTGCAATGACTGCACTGTCAACACTATCTTCCGTGCTCATAATATATCACAGTTTGTACATCTGAATGGTCTGAAGTGGCCATTTTACACATATGGACCTTAGAGCAACATCAATAAAATATCACATCATGTCCATTCTGCTCTGACATAAAGCAGTTTCTCAGGCATTACATAGTTAAAATCATTCACTTCTCTTGAATCAATATTATTTTCATCAAAGAACATATAAACTCACATTGAAAAGGTATGTTTCTTTCCTTTTATAAAGAACAAAAATAATGTATGAAGTTATAATTTATGTCAAATTAAAGGAATCATTGCATAATTTAAGGGCGGGATATCCTATTATTGTTTCAGAGCTTCGTCTTATTTTGTAAAATTCCAGGACATTTCCATAAGAGCTGTGTAAAATATTGAACACACAAATAATGTTATATAGTTTCAAATGCGATGTATATTGAAATAAATTACTTTTTCCTGTTTAAAAATGTTCACTTATAACTTTTCCTTTCACCATGAATTTCTGCCTAGAAATATGTCAACAGATCTGTCCCATTTTTCAAAATGCAACGCAGAACTTTGTTATGATTAAAAACTTTATTTATGGAGAACTTTAAGATATAACTGAAAACTTACATAAGTGAAGACAGTTAAGAATAGTTAAAAAAAAAAAAAAAAAATTATTGTATTCAGCTTTCCTTTATAAGGTTCTCAGTGCCCAGATCTCTTATTGCTTTTAGAACGGTAGTCCATAATTTTGGAGCAAACAGCTGCGCTGCCTGTTGAAAGGATTTTAATATTGACTGAATATTTTCCAGAAATGCTCATTCACTGCCTGAGGCTATTTGGGTTGTTATTTTTCAGTTTTTCCTGCCACTTGAGTAGGCAGTATGGGCCTACTCATCAGATGAGCAACACCCTGTTTAACTGTATCGGAGTTTTGTGGGAACTGGAGTGACACATTATTAAACCATCAGATTTTTCCACATAGCTGAATACAGTTTACTTGTTTTGTGTCTTACATGGCACTTTCTTAAGAAACCTTGTTTTATCTTAATAAGATTATGAAGAAAGAAAACATTAGGGAAAGAACTATATTCCCCCAAAGACATGGTTCTTTACCATGTATGGCAGGGCTAATGAAATCATGCATTTGGTGGTATTGTAGACATCCAGTATTGATGTGTGAGCCATACCAAAGACTAAAACTCAGGATATCTCAGCCTCTGCTGCTTTTAATTTTGTTTTTATTTTTCTATTATAGAAAAACAATGCTGTATAAACCCTCTAAGATAAAAACAAGATGAACTGCAACAGTACACTTGACTTGACGTGCGCAAAAACACTTTCGCTAGAGAACCTCAGTATTAGATTACAATAGAGGCAAAACAGCAGTACACCTCCGTGCTGCTGACAGATAATGAGTCAAACTGTTGCTTTCTGTGGGAAACTGATCTGGTCAACACAGGTACCACTAGGTGTCAGCACATGTTCATGGCTTTGTATTTAAATGGTGTTTTCAGTCCAAGCACTGGTGGAAGGAGTACTTTGAGTTTTTACTTAAGTAAAGGTAGAAGGTGGAAATACCACAACATGGAAATATTCAGTAAAGAACAAGTAAAGTTCATAGTAAAACAGCATCAAGACCTACTTAAAAATAAAATATTCATTAAATATTTAAAATGTTGTATTCCAGATGTGGTTTTGGTGGCAATGTTAAACTTCAGAAGATAATACTTTAATATTGATCAAGATATTTATATTACTAAGCCTAAAGGCTACACTTACTTTTTTTTTTTAAACAAAACCTAAAATATAGTAGGAATATTTAGATTGATAAGTCTACATAAAACTTAAAGTTAAAAGCTATACTAAAGAAGTAGATCTTACGTTTGCTTTTAAGGATATCAACATGATTTAGCCATAGGGACATGATTTAGCCATAGTGATTTGTGTAGTATCACACAGCTGCTATCTTTGTGCTCATACATGAAGCTGCCAGCTGTGGAGATGGTGACTTTGTGATGAACAAGTGTGTGAGAGATAAAGAGTTAACCGCGTCCGGCCTCTGCGGGCTCTGATTGGCCCGCAGCTGCAGCGCTGGGACGGACAACAAGTCTCCGCTCTGTGCGCACTGGAAAAGTCACTTGGTGGACGAAGCGGACTACACAGACAACTTTGTCCTTTTTGTAAAAAAAAGTTAGCACATGAGACTTTTGCTGTGATTTATGGAAGTGTCCGGGTTCATCCCGCCTGTGAATGCGTTATTTTATCTAAGAGACAGGCGCGTGCTCGTCCGTTAGCGGTCGGTGAAAAGTCGACCACTGTCACTTTTGATTCATGGACTCAACACGGACTTTAGCTGAAAGCTTTTCTGTCAAGAGGCTGACACAAGGTTGACTTCATTCATTAATATCCAGGTATGTTTATTGACATATGTGCACTGGCCTTTTCTTCCATTTTGTTTCAAATGTTCCTATTTGCATGAAGCTACAAGTGAGCAGCATCAGTGATATTTCACTGTAAGCAAAGATAAACTAGCTTAAACAGGACGTTTTCGTGAACAGTTTGCCATCCAAAACATCGTTTAGCAATTTGAATATTTAGCAGGCATATAAATACCTTTGATATGACAATAACAAGGATATCACAAACTTGACAAGGGCATTAAAAGTATGTGGACCCCAATGTAAAGCCCCAAGCAGAACCCCAACATGAAAGTCTGACTGTAATTGGACTGAATAATCCCTCATACATTATGTGAAATGTAATAATAAAGGCAGCAACTAACTGTTATTAATTGAATTCTTCAATTAATCATTTGGTCTATAAAATCACAGAAATTTGTGAGAAATGTCCATCTGAGTTTCAAGGTGTAAAAGGTGATGTCTTCTAAAATGTCTTGCTTTGCCAGTCCCCATATAATCAGTTGAATATGATATATGTCAGAGAAAAGCAGGAAATCTGAATATTGGAGAGGCTGAAAACATTCTCTTCCATATTTGCATGAAAAAAACACTTACAAATTAAAAATAATTCAGTTGTCAAAAAACTGCAATTTAGATAAAAAATGTTTAATATAGATAATAAACCGTCTGCATTTTGGGTTCAATTTAGAACCCAGGATGTCCCATGAGTCTCATTTGGGAGCTTCTGGGAGGTCAACGCCACAAAAAAACTTTGTGAAGCCAAAAAAACCCATGCCAAAAAAAACAATTTTAGTGACATGAAAAATTAGTTTCTACTATTAGTACAATCATCGATTTTGTGTGTCTAAATGGTATACAAGAAAATAATGCCCCCAAAATCATCTGAAAGCCCGAGAATAACATGGATATTCCCTGTGGCACTATTATTGTGTGTCTTTAAGATTTAGGGGACATGAAGTTGTCTTGGGACAGCATGGGTGTCCTGACGATTGTGCTGTTCATCTTTGAGGCTGTTCTACTGACCGACTGTGCAAGAGGTAAGAGCTGCTTCATCCTAAGTTCTTTGTTACTCGCTAATGTTGCATGTTTGAAACAGTGAAAGTGAAGGTAATTCCAAATTCAAATTTCATTATAACTCAAGTTGACGGGCTGGTTTCTTGTGAGCATGAAGAAAGTCTCAGTTGGCCCTTAAAGTTTTTGCACCGAAAAGTAAGAGACGGAAAACTAAGAACTAAAAAATCTCTAAACAGGGCCCAAAATCAACACAGGGCAGGGAACGAGAGAGGGCAAGCCAACCCATACCCCTAGTTTGTGTGTGTTGCAGTCATTGCCGTGTGTGTGTGTGTGCGTGTGTACATGGCGCACGCACATTCACTAAAGCTAAACCAAACAAACATCATCCATCAGCTTCCCAGGGTGAAAGAACACAAGTCAGTGTAAGAGTCCAGCTCTCCCGTGGCTGGCCAAGGGACTGTCTCAGAATGTGTATGTGTGTGTTTATCCATGCGTGTTTGTGTGTATGTGTGTTCATGACCGAAACACTTGAGTGGAGAGTGGAAGACCTCACTCTGACCACAATTCACTGCACTGTGTATCGTGCCAGTATCAATACTTTTCTTTATAAAGACAACTAACAGCGAGCCTGTCAGCAGATCATCAATAACTGCCGAGGCAATTTCTATGATTTCATCCACCATCACTGACTACTGAACCATGCCTGATGCAGTCCAGCAGCAGGATTTAGACACTGAGGCAAAACTTGCACTTTAATCAGAGAAACCTGAAAGCCAGACACATTTCCCCGGAAGACCAAGCACTGGCTAAACAAGCAGTTTCTGTAGCGCACTCTTTATTCTCAAGCTCAGCGTGGAAGTGAATTCAACAGGCGTCTGGTAGGTACAATACCTGCATGTTGCTATCAGGGCTCAAGGTAGAGGGGGCAGGAGCGGGGCTGGCGGCAGTTTAGAGGGGAGATTAGATCTGTGGGTCTGCAGACAATGCCTTATTCACAGCGTGGCAGCCGTGCCTTCACGGCACGACTAAACCAAAAGTAAACAAGACGTGAAGGCTAAATAAGATTAGACAGGCAATTTTATATGTTTACAGATTAACAGATGTCAGTGAGGAAGAAATCCAACAGGGAATCTGAGGGGATGGTGGAGGTCTAAACTGATTTAATGGCAGACAAAAGGAAGAATTTACAGCCTGCCTTTCATAATTTTTCTGTAAGTGGTTGCAGATGCAGGGTCACATAGACATATCTGCAGATATGTAGTTGGCCGTGAGATGATTTGGAATGATGCTTGATAATGTGTGAAAAGTAAATATTCCACAGTTCTCCCATTTGCAGCAGCAAATGTGATACAGTGAGTCCTGTGTTACAATCCAAATGCAACAGCTTGACTCTGACAGTCTATGAAATACAGTCAGAGGTTTTGACTCAAAACTTGCTCAGCTAATGCCAGAAAAGCTGTAAAACTCTTCCTGTAAAATGTAACAATGCATGATGACATCTTTGACAAATGTAAAATCAATTTTAGAAGACAGGCCCCCTCTGACTTGTGTGTAAAACAGTAAAAACATGCTGGAAGTGTTTATACTTTACTACTGTTATTTAAACATTTCAAGCACCTTACCAGAAGACAGTAAGTTTGGGTGAACGATTTTAAGTCTGTTGCTGTCAGTCATTGGGCGACATCTGACCCTGGACCCCCTGCCCACACACACACACACACACACATATGGACCCTCCCCTTCACTGCCACGACTTTGCGACTGGCTAAGCGAGAATTATTTCTCAAGACCCGCCACCCCCCCAGGAACCAACCCCCTGCACTTCCTCCATCCCAGTGCCTTCTCCCCCACCCCCCCTCTGGTGCACAGCCACCCCCAGCAGCTGGAGGAGGTGCTCAGTGATGTGTCCCAGCAGAGCCTCTAATGTGGTGACAGGCCCGGGGACCACTGGGCTCCACAAACTGTGGTATGCAGCAGCCAAGACATATGGCTCTGCAGAAATGCACCCTGGGAGAAACAGAGAGGCACCAGGTGTGTCTGTTATGCAGCAGGGATGGCTAACAATGAACACACACACTGGATGGTAGTGTTTTGCTGCGTTTTAATTAGAAACAGTCATCAAATACAATTGGGCTTTTTTGCGCATGTATGTGACTCCGCTTTATTTCCCGTTTTCTGAGAGTACACACACGTTTGCCTTCACCTCTGAAATTCAAAGCATGCAAACTGCTCTGCAACCTCATTGGAAAATATACATTTTATAGCAGAGTTACATCATGGTTTCATAACAAGAAGGTACTATGAGATAAATTGTAGGCCAAGGGCTTTTAAAATCACAAGGCTATTTGGCTCCCAGACAGTTTTCCATTTCCTTTCACTGTAATGAGGCTAGTTTCTCAGTAACGAAATGCCCCAAAGTCCTCTTATTTTTAAATAGCTCCTGAATAGTAAGAAGGTGTAACAGTGGTGTTCTGGCTTGTGTGCCAAGCTGGTGAGACCAGGAGTGTGTGGGGGAGAAACAATTGAGCTCAGCTGTGCTGCTATGCCTCGTTTTTTTTTTTTTTTTACAGTCTTTGCTTTACACTTTAATGCTCTATTTAGGCATTTTAAATAAGTCAGTTTCATGTCACATTTTGTTTCTCAGCCCACAAAAAAAGGTACGAGTAAAATCAAAGTTGTCATGATGCTAGTTTTTAAAAGATTATACTTGATACCTAAAGGTTAGATGCACACGTAATTAGATAATTAGGTTTTCTTCCCCATTTTTTCATCAGTGTTTGGGTTATATCTAGATCTGTTTCATCAAAGCTTTGGTACTTTCAATTCTACCTATTAACTTAGAATGTGTAATTCTAAATACATGGCATGAAAAAGTACTGATGCCTTTGACAACCTTACTAAAGGTAATTCAGACATCTCTTCTACTTCACCTGGTGTTCAATGCATCACTTCCAATTTTTCTGTTCTCCACACCAGACACTTCCTGCCACCATTCTGACACGTCCCCCTTCTTTCTCCCTGTTTCTCTCCGCATTTCCTCCCATTTATTACCAGTGTAAAGTTGAAGGAAGTAGGTTAAGTTAATGTGCTGTCGTTAAAACAAGGCATGAGCTGACCTTTGGTCCCACCCAGCCTGTTCTCAGCCCTCCGAACCCCCTATTTACAAAGTCTGGGTCCATTTGTGGGGAACAATGGCTGGATTATTGCATGCAGTGGTCCCCCAGGTCGGTCAGGGCTGTAGTAATTAATTTTAAACACTCCTCATCCCTGTAGACCTGACTTACTTGCCATCTATTAGAACTCACAGTAGATCGGGGACTCTCTGTACTGAGGCGCTGCCATTTAGAAGTGCGTGAGAAGAAGTTACGAGAGTGAATGAGCGCTGCTTTCATGCGTCTGAATATATGCATGTGTTTTATTAAGCAGGCTGAAATTACCCTGAGAAAAGTCATGATAATGAGACATCCACTGAGCGCAGGGCAATTTAGAAAACCTCAGAGGTATACCAACAACTATTCCCGCTCAACCTCTTTCGCCTCTAAACCAGGTGGAAATAATAATTCTCCTGCTAAGATCCCCCTGTTTCTATCACGGAAATAATGTTACCACCATTCTAGCAATCCATGTTCCCCATCTATCAGCACACACTGCTGACCCTGTCAGTTCAGCAGGAAACATTCGTTGAGAGGAATGTGTCAGACTTCACCCCTACGAGGAGAAAGAAAGGAAAGGGCTGTAGCTGTGATAAGTAGTCATAATGGAGGTCAGTTGGTGTTTGCTTTAGCAGGGTCATATAATCCCTGTGAGCAACACTCCCCTCATTGACTGACTTTAATGGCCACTTCAATTAGCATTCATGTGGAATCTCAACAAGGGATTGTCAACTTTCACGGTTTGTCATTTTCAGCTGTATGCTAATGTTTCAACGCACATGAGGAGAATTTTATTTCCCTCTTTCTTAATTTTAAAGAAAATCCAATTGAATCATGCAGAGGTCTGTGTGTGTACAATGCTCATTAGTTTGTTTGGGCAGTTGGCTCTGGGAGTGTTTTCAGACCACACACACTCTTCCTGCTGGCTGAATGGATTTGGGTTCAGTTAAATAGAATTCTTTTTCTCCCGTTAACCTTCACAAAACCCATGGAGCTGCTTACAAAGTGCACATGGAGGTGCCAGGCTGTCACCATTCAGATGATAATCAACTTTATGCGCTTCCCTGGTCTGACTTGCAGGATTTAACAGACCTATGAATAACAGATTTTTGATAATTGACAGCTGTTTGGTGTTAAATAAGCATCTGATGATACTGAACACTGTTTAGACTTCACAGTTCAGGCTGCTGTGTTACACCCTTGGCCGCAGAGAGAGAGAGTGGACTGAGCGACTGGAAGCGAGCCTGTAGGTGGGGGTGAGGGTCCGCCTCGCTGGAACCTTACAAGTGACCTTACAATAACATTTCAGCTCCACAGTGGGAAGTGTTTGTCTTGCGCAACCCCTCTCTCTAAGCCTCCTTCATTTCTCCAGTCCCGCTCTGTTTTCTCTTTTTCTTTGGAGGAGCCAAGTCGTGGAGAGAGACGCCCCCTCCTCCTCCTCCTCCTCCTCCTCCTTCTCCATCTCCTACCTCCTCACCGTTTTGGGCTCCACAGCTGTTCACTCAGTCACTTTAGGAAGCGAAATGATGAGATTCCAATTGCTCTCCTCTTTCAGCCCTCAGCAGGAGAGGGCGGTTTTGTATTCCAGTAGGCTTGAAATTTTTTGATTTATTATTCGGACCATGAGTCTGCATACAGCTGCAGGCAGGTGCTGCAAAAAGACTCCGCCTAAACTCCGTCAGCAGAGGATATGGATAGAGGCTAGCAGCTAACATATGGATGTCAGGGTTACAGATGTTTTTTTTTTTAAATGGTAATGTTCTCTGGGTTTCTCCACCTGTTGTTAACAAGAACCCCCTCCTTTCTTTTTAAGTCTCTGTCTGACTGCAGCATCTGAAAGCAGGTGATGGTCGTGTTTGCATCTAGAATATGTCTGTGCAGTAGCTGCACTCTCCAGGCTTGCATCATGGAAGGCAGAACTGTGCTACAGTGGATGTTTTATATTGTGGTTTACTAGTTTGATTTCAGCTCTAGTCATTGCATAGTCTCCATAACAATATATTTCACAATATAGCATGTTAACTTTGGGAATAACCAATATACATTTACCATGACAAGCTCTTGTTTTGTCAGGAAACATATCTATACTGTCGTTATGTGATGTTGGCCATGCTTGGACTGAGCAGGTTTGGACAAGTTCAATAGTTGTCACTGTGATGCTTGTGAATACGAGGCTGATTTAAACTGCAGAAATATTATCTGCCCCTTATCACTGTATGAGCTTGTTTGCCGTACTTGCCACAGCCTGCTTGAATCAGTGCTGCTGTGACCTGACTTATCAGAATACCAAATCAGGCAGCCAGGAGGTGCCTGTTGCAGATAAGTTGATGATGAGCTTCCTGTCTTGTTTTTTTCCCAGTGTCATCAAGTATTTCATTGTTTTGCTTACATTATGATTATGGGAAGCAGTCTTTGTGTTAGTCGCCTTAATATCTGCTATCAGACATCACGTATAAAGGATTTAAAGTTTTCACTGTTTTTGTTTTTCTTCTATCCCTCGTCACTCTCGGGGTTTTATTAGAAATCATTTGTTGTTCTGACAAACCCTCATGCACACACGCATGCACACACACACACACACGCACACACACACACACACACGCACACACACACACACACACACACACACAAACACAGACCAACCCTGCCGTTCTAGCAGTTAAAATGTTGATTGAAAGT
>JAOWBC010000248.1:12554576-12573394 GCA_028566105.1 Hypoplectrus providencianus | reverse complement strand
AAACAAACAAACAAACAAACAAAAAAACCCACCTGTTCTTAACAAGGAGGTGATGGAAAGAAAGCTACACAGGAGATACTGGAGATGATGTGTGCCAAGTTGATAAGGTAGATAAGTTGCATAATGCTGATATGTTGGTATCAGACAGTTTTACAGCTTGTCCAACAAGTAATGTGACTATGGAATACGGTCAGGACAAACCTAATGAGGTAGGAAAAGCGCTGCCATTACATAATTTGTCCACCAGGTGGTACTATTAGCTATAAAAAGTCCAGTTCAGTAGATGAAATTCAAAATGACTATCTAGTATCTACAAATACAACATATCCTAATTAAAAATAAAATAATTCAACATCGTTGTCAAAGAAATCAGAAGCCCAGAAGTCTGGGCTTTGTCTATGTAATGGTTAAATTGCAACTAGTAAAATTAACAAAGACTATGTTCAGTTTAAGAGTCATAGAAAAGCTTGTTTAGACCCTGGTTTCTCTGGTCAAAGTGCAATAAGTTCCTCAGGAAAAACCTAAACCCTAGGGAAAGTTCCTGCAGTCAGAGGGCCTTGGAGAGCCAGCAAGCAGACTCAAATGGCCCTCGGAAGTGACTAAACTAAACTGTATGCAACCATTGTTGACGTCAACAATTACCCATACTTGAATGCTATGACAAGACATAAGTGTCTGATGTGAAGGTTGAAAGGATTATTGGTCAAATGCTCAGTCAGTATTGGAATCTGGGGTTACTACCAAATTCAGTTATAATGTTCTATGATGAAGCAGAGATGTTTGACAATGATAAATGTGGTGAATGAGTACCAAGGACACAATTGTCATCTACTACAACAACAAAAATGTTCTCCTCTTATGCATCAAATTGACGCAACATTTTGTTAAACACTTTATGGTGCGCAATAAGTCAAATATTTGCATACACTGCCCTTCTGAATTAGCTTGTAATAAAGGCCAGGATCAGCACAAATCCCAGTGTATTCGTTTACACTTCGCAAGGTTTTTTGGCACCCATCGTTAGTGAATGACATCCTTGTTGTATTGATATCACGGGACCAATGTGGCCAACGTTTTTATCTTGTGATACTTCTAGCTGCTGATATCCAACGTTAAAATTAGCCAGAGGGGAAAATACTCAACGTAGACAGCGAACAAGTCATAACTTTTAGGAAGGTTAGAGATATTAACGTCAGCAATTGTTGTATGAATGCTCACGGTAACCTTCAAATGTTATATGATAGCCTAACCTATTTTATAAAAAAAACAAAAAACAAAAACACCAGCTTACCAGTTTTAACGCCTATCTTAATTTAGACGTGCGTTGACAGCAAAGTCACAGAACTGTCTTCACTAAGCTGTTGGCGTGCCGTTACTTGCCCACAGTTAACGTAAAGTCAAGGTGGAGAGAATAAAAAAACTTTATGACTACACAACAGACAACGTGTAATCTGCCACATTGTCTTCCTATGTTCAACACCTACCTTAAAAACGTATTGCAGGTAATTTAGGACCGGGATTTCAACGTCTTTCGTCAAAGCCCCCAACTGCTGCCTACCAGAGGAAGACTGGCGTGCTTTTGAAAAACCCTCGCCTTCTCTTCGTCACAACCGTTTGGAATTTAAAAGTCTTACAACGAACCAATAACAGCATCAGAATCATTCAAAGGAAACGCGCTTCCTGGTTGATTAGCCAATCACACCAGAGACCGGATATGATCCAATCGACGGCTGCGACCATCGTCAAAGATGATACGAATGGCAAGATAAGTGTTTCACAGACTACCTGCTAACATTGCATTAATGTGACAAATTGAGGTTTTTGAAGTGTTTTTATAATATATATCATATATATAATATATCATCAATGAAACAAATGGAAATAATTCTGACTTAATTGACCTTCTTATGAATACGTGTTATGTGTATGACTTTGTCACTATGTGTGTGCGTGTGTTTAAAATGTTTAGCATAAAAGCAGTGGTCAAAGTGTCAAAATGCAGAAAGCAATGCAAAAAAGGCAATGAACTTACTTACTTACCGTCCTAGTTTATAGTGTAGTCCCTTAATGATAACTGTGAATTAAATCATCTCACATATCAAACGTCTGAAGTACAGATCAAGAGTTTGAAACGGTGTGAATTGACAAGGGTTATTGTGCATTTGTAGATAAACAGCTTATATGAATGGCATTATCAATTTATTTTTAATGTCAGTGATATTCAAAAAGTGTAAACAGACAGCTAACATCATGGTTTTACATTATTCTACAGAAGGTAGAAGTAAGCAGCGTTCGGCTGTAAACAAAGAGGATGAAGAAGTCATGACCCGTCCTACCTTGCCTCTAATTGGCTAGTGCTTGTTATTTCGTTTGTTGGATTGGTTGGACTTTCGTATAAAGAGGATAATTGGTTAATATCAGGGTAAATATCTAGAAGAGCGAATCAGAGGCATGCTACGACATAGAGGGCGGGATATGCTAGAAGGAAAAAAATATACGACCGGCCCGCCAATTTCGAAGGATGTAAACAGTGTCGTCGTTTGTGGTTCGATTTTAATATGAAGAAAGTTGTTTTCATCTCATAAAAGCGAGCATTTCTTTGTCAGTCATGCATTCTAGTGTCAAAGGTAATGTTACTGCACTAACATCTGTTCAGGTAGCAAACTTAACATGTTAACTTGTTGACGGTATGATGCTGAAAACCTTTGGCCTAGTCTTTTGCAAGCTTAGCAAGCTAATTTACCCTGTGTTAGTCGGCCAACACGTCAGTTTGAACACGTAGCATGTTCAACTACGTATAACTTACTAAATTAACAGATGATACCAACATTAGTGTATATACTTTTTTAATATATATAATCCAGTCGATGTCAAACTACTATCTAAAAACTTAATCTTGCAATGTTATTTACAGGATCTGGCGATTCCACCCAACTTGCTGCCAGGTAATGTACCCTTTTGGACTTTTTGTTTATTTTTTCCAAGCAAATACCTATAGCATAGTTTGCCCATACTGCTGGATCAGGGACGATGCTGACCTACTGAGCGTTATATCTGTAATACATAATAAGAAGCTGTTTGTAAGCTTGATTTCACAGGGGAGCACAGCCGAAACGAATTAAACATTTTCAGGTCATGCAATCTACAAAACATAGATTTGTTTTACAGGGGTTAATTGTGCCCTTTTTCTTTCTGGTCCTACAGCGGTGACGGTGATTCCATCAAAGTTTTTGTGCGTGTGCGACCTCTGACCCAGAGTACTGGGCTGACCACGGATGGAGACCAGAAGCTCTGTCTCACAGTCACTTCACCCAACACTATCCGTCTGCTGTCTAAACCAGACCCTCGTACCTTCACTTACGATCATGTTGCTGACATGGACACATCTCAGGTTGGGGCCATAAAGTTATTATTCTGTAAAGTGACTGCAAGCATGTGTAAAATTATCTTGAAATAAATATAACATAATTTGTCAGTGTGGTTTTACCTTGTAAACCGATGAAGATGTTGCTGGTTTGTGTTTGCATAACCTTTTACTGTCATTTTTCATCAGGAATCAGTATTCTCCAGTGTGGCGAAGAATATTGTGGAATCTTGCATGAATGGATACAATGGGACCATATTTGCATAGTAAGTTGTAATTCTGTTTATAATCACTATTAAGAGATATATTTTATGACACAATCACTCTGTGTTCACATGCAGCACCTTTTCATTGTCTTATCTGTTTCCTCTCTTGATTCTGCAGTGGACAAACAGGATCAGGGAAAACGTTTACCATGCTTGGTGAGAGTTCATTTAATTTACATGCTACAAAATCTTTAATTACCAATATAATAATTATGCCATTGTATTTCCTGCTCTAGGACCATCTGAGTTGGATAACTTCACTGATGACCTGAGGGGGGTTATTCCTAGAAGTTTTGAGTATCTGTTTTTTCTCATCAACAGGGAGGTGGAAAGGGTAAGCTGCAATGTTTCAGTACCATGAAAGTTTTCATTTTCTTCACTTTCTAATAAAGTTGATGCTTTCTTTGCTCTTTTTCTCAAAAGTCTGGCCAATTGAAGAGCTTCCTTTGCAAATGTTCATTTATTGAGATATATAATGAACAAATCTATGACCTTCTGGACACTGCATCAGCCAGCCTTTTCCTCAGGGAGAACATTAAGAAAGGTCTGTTTGTCGAGGGAGCCGTTGAGAAATTTGTCAACTCAGCTGCTGAAGCCTACCAGGTATATATTTCTTTCTCGCTGTGAATTAGAGGGTTTTTATGATATATCATACATAGAAACACTCATGTGTGACCAGGTAGATGGGATGAAGCCCATATATAACTATATACCTTTTATTCTGTAGTATTTACATTATGTAAATGAAATAATATGATACTGCTAAATAAACACTTTATATTGCACAAAATACAGAGTTAAGGTCATATGATATTGATGCATATATGCTGGTGCTATCTTAAGAAATGTTATGTTGACTTCAGAATTTGTATTTGAAATTGCTTAGGTGCTGTCTATGGGCTGGCGAAATCGACGAGTGGCCTCAACCTCCATGAACAGAGAGTCCTCCAGATCTCACGCAGTGTTCACCATGACTTTGGAGTCCAAAGAGTCCATCAATGAAGTTGTTAACATCCGAACATCTCAGCTGAATCTTGTTGATCTGGCAGGGTCTGAGAGGCAGAAAGACACACACACAGAAGGCTCCAGACTCAAGGTGAAGCTTCATCTGTGGAACAAAATATATACAAGGAACTGCATTTATGGTTTTTGCACTTGCTGACAGCTGTTGTTTGCAATGTTCTCTTCAGGAGGCCAGCAGTATCAACCGTTCCCTCATGTGTCTCGGTCAAGTGATCATGGCACTTGTTGATGTGTCTAATGGGAAGAACCGCCACATCTGCTACAGAGATTCTAAACTCACCTTCCTGCTGAGGGTGGGTGATTCTAAATTTTAAAAAAAATATGTATTGACTCTGGCTTTGGTGGACGATATGTTATGTTTTGCATTCTTGTAGAGTTCCCTGTAATGATTGGCTTTAAATTTACGTGACTCAAATGTAGTTACTGTATAGGAAACATGTTCCCATTCTGTCATTATTTCAAGTGAAAATACTAATAGGAAAAGAATGTTTAATAAAAACTGGTTAAAAATGTATAATCCTGAGTACTTGGCATTCAAGTATTTAATTTTTCTCCATGTTTATTTGTATTCCTTTTGCTTTGGTAATGCATAACTCTTTACAGTATTATATTAAGAAGTGAGCAATTTATAATTTGAGTATGTATAATGCATTGTAACAATTGTTCTTGTTCTTGCAGGACTCTCTTGGAGGAAATGCAAAGACTTACATCATAGCAAATGTACATCCTGGTTCAAAATGTTTTGGAGAAACACTGTCCACCTTGCAGTTTGCTCAGAGAGCAAAGCTGATCAAAAATAAGGTAATTCTCATTAAACACAACTTATTAGTTGTAGATGATGTTTCTTTTGTAAATTGAAATTACAGTTGTGATATGATTTATTCTGCAAGGAAAGATGATGTTTGCATAATTATTCATTTTTATTGAAAAATATTTGTAAATGAACATGATACACAATTTAGATTTTTCTTTTTAAAATATAATGTAACTCCTTAAGATATTTCACAAACACACATGCAGTTTTGATCACATTTAGAATATTTTTTCTGCCCAAGAACTATTCTATCCAAACACAGTAAATTTTACCAAAATCCAAAGATTTTCGAACAGCACTTCGTAATCTCTTCCCTTTGCAATTCTTTTTATCCAGGCCATCATCAATGAAGACACACAGGGGAATGTGAGGCAGTTACAAGCTGAGGTGAAGAAGCTGAAGGAGCAGCTTGCTTTGGCACTAACATCTCAGGCAGTCGACTACGGAAGAGATGTAGCGCCTGGAGGACCTGAACTTGCTAAAGGTAACAATTCATGGACCAAAAAAATATTAACTTTAACGCCTGCAAGAATTAGATCCTCCTTATGCTGAGATATTAAATACAGTAATTCAAACTACTGTTATACATGCAAATGTTTTTTTGTTTTTTTTTTCAAGAAATCCTTCTTGTATGTTGCATAAGTATTATAAATTATATTATTGTAAATATTGTTTTTCTCATCAGCTGCAACTGTAGAACTTCAACATGATGTCTCGTATAGAGCAAAGTTTATGGCTGCTGTTCGTCTGTGGAGGAAGCGAGAAGAGGAGAAGAGGGTATGAGAAATATTTTTTTAAATAAAGTTTTGGATGATGTGCCTGTGATTAAAATTGCTGTTAAATTAATATTTGGTCACACTCAGATTCTGCGCCAGAAAGTGTCTCAGCTTGAGGAGGCCTGGACCCAGAAGGACAAGTTCATCCATTCTAGCCGAATGATCGTCAGATTTCGAGAAGATCACATCTATCGACTCGAGAAAAAGTTGAAGGCAGAACAAGGATCATTGTCAGACAAGGAATCTCAGACTCTGATCGACCAACTGAAAGAGGAGATTAAGATCTTGAGAGATCAGGTACAAAATCTAATCTACCAGTGCACGGTACAAAAAGAAATCATCATTTGCAAAAGCCAAGAGGCATCACTAGCAGCCACAGTTTCTTTGTTGATTCAATCCAGATATCTAATAGTGGCCATGCACTAAACCTTGATTTATCAATTGATAAAAGTCAGACATTCCTTTGTTTTATAACTAGTCAGAACTGAATGGAGCAATATGCCCTGTTTGGTGTTAAAGACGATGATGCTATTATGATCTGCTACAAATATTGTCCATATTGAGGGGATGAAAATGAAATAATGGCCATGAAGTCCTGAAATTTTGCATCTGTTCCTCACCATTTTCCAAAGCAATGAACTCTCTGCACTTTTAGGTTGAACATCATCCAAAGATGACTCGATACGCAGCGGAGAACTTCAGCCTCAGAGAGGAGAACCGCCAACTTCGTTCTCTTGAATCAGTGGTCAAAGCTGAAGAGTTTGCAGTCCAGGTCTCTGCTGAGCTGGAAGAGGCTTTCCAGAGAGCGTTGGAGACTGAAAGACTAACAGAGAGTAAGAATCAGCCTTATCAGAGAAAAAGTCAAATTATGTTCTTAACCTATATCTGTATACATGTTTATAAACCTATTTTGGTGCACTGCTCCAGGAGCCTCTTCATCCACTGTGCCTGTGGACACAGCCTCGGCAGCTACAATTGAGAAGCTGAAAGCTCAGCTGCTTCAAAAGCAGTCTGACCTCACAGGTGCCCTTCAGGCTTTTGAGGAGTACAAAGAAGTCACCAAGTAAGGATGTTAATGAAGGAAACTACTCTTAAATAAAGTTCAAAATTAAATCATCAATTCTAGCAACAGCAATTGGTTAAGCAGTGTTTTTAGCAAACAGTTACAATGTTTACATCTAGGGAGAAGCTGTGCTTACTTAGACCACTAGAATTTATTTTTTTATTTGTTGTTTGTCATTGTAAGGTGTATTTATTTTGTGATCTCAATGATATACCTCGTTTTTCATCATTTTCCATGTTTTGCAGAGCTTAATCAGTTTCTCTATGGTGCTTTGTGCTCTAGGAAACAGCTGTCTCAGCTGGAGTCTGAGAAAAGATACCTCGACAAGTCCAACAGGCATTTGGAAAAAATATTGGAAGCCACAAACGCTCACAAACAACAGGAGGTGTCTGAGCTGAACAGAATTCATGTTGAAACTATAAAGGTGAGTGGATGTAATGTTTTTATTTGGATTGATTGTGAGGCAAACCTCTCTGTATTATGTCCCCTGCATGTAAGCCTAGGGGAGAATGGTGCTTTTGGTTGAGTGTGTGTCTGAGTAAATCCGCTTACTTTTGGTGCAACTTTATGACTGTATGCTTAAGTTAAATGAGATTTAACTTTCTTTTTTGTGTCTGAGTGGGAGGGAGGTGTTTTATTTTATGAAGTGTGTAACAACAAAGTTTAAGTCAGTGACAATCTTTAAATTATGAATTTTGTACTACTGTTATTTTTTCTTTTTCAATTTTATATAGCTAGCAACCCAAGACACTTGGCTATTTATGCACTGAGTTATAGTCTTCCACTGAGTGCTTTTACAGTATTTTAATATTCTTGCAGATTCTTTAAAAAAACATTTTGGAAATATTTATCTTGTATCTTTTAAATGTGTATTCTACCAGATTCTCACCACTCCCACCAAGGCATACAACTTGCGGACCCGACTCGTGCCCCTCTCTAGCCCGGAACATCTGAATGGGAAAGAAAATTCAGATGACATTTGGACCGAGCAGCCTCCTTCGGACATGACTGAGATGGCCCTGACTGAAGAACTTCGTCAAGTGCAGGTACAACAATGTTGGTTACCCTGCAGATGTGTTTACAAAACTCGCACAAGTCCTGTTGTTGTATCATATGTTTTCTTATTTCTCACTAGGAGCAAGTGAGCCGTGTCCAGACACAGTTTAATGAGGAGGAGTTGAAGAACAGCAAGCTGTTGGAGCAAATTGCAAAACTTGAGGAGCAGATCACGGTGATGTCACAAGAGTCGGACCACAAGGATGAGGTAGATATTCCTCATGTTCCTTTTGAGTGTCATCAGTTTTTTTTTTCAAAACTTTTTGTCAAATTAATATGTTTCATTCTTTTTGCCTTTACTTTTATGGTTCATTTCCTTTTTGCCCTTGTTTTTTTAGTTTAATGTCTGTACTAATTTCTTTGTTTGTTTGGCCACAATAACCATCTACATACAACCTTAGCAGAGACTGAAAAAACACAGTACAATGTTTTACACACAAGTGAGTTGAAGAGCGAAATAGCTTCACTTCACTCAATGGCCATCTACAGCTGGAGAATGTAAATTGGCATCTGCTTGTGCATTGCTTGTAATTTTTTTTTTGAAAATGTCACCATGGATACCCCGTTATAATTCTGCGCATACACAGTCCTTCATCTGTGGTCCCTAGGCTTAATATCCATTGGGTTAGGTCATGCAAAGATACATACTGACTGAACATGCCAACACTTGACCTTTATTAAATGAATGTCTTTGGGATTATTGGTTTGCACATTCTTTATCCTAATTGTTCTTTCTGCCTCATGCAGCTGCTTTCGTCCGAGCGAGCTAATAATAACAGAGATCTGCTCAACCTACAAGAATCTGTCAGTGAGCTGCAGCAGAGACTTCAGTCTGAACTGCGAGCTCAAGAAGGTAAAGACCTGATGCTCCTGTGTTGTTGTAATCACTTGTTTGCCTGCCTAAACTTTTACCCTATTTATCTTAAAGTTACAGTGAGATGGACAAGAGTGTTGAGGTAAAGACTTTCTTTTCCTTCTTGCAGTGCTGAAGAGTGAGATTCATGATCTACGTCTGGTGCTGCAGTCGTCCGATAAGGAGCTTGCCGCTGTGAGGAGTGAGCTGAGTGGAAGCCAGAGCGAGCAGCAGAGAGAGATGAGCCAACTCTCCAGCAGCCTGATCAGTACACAACTGCAGCTTGACAAAATCCAGTAAGCATCTGTTTAATAAATCTGCACAATGACGACTCTTGACCCAACTCATCAACGACTACAATGTCTTCACTGCAGGTTGGAGTGGGAGCAGCTTCTGGAGCAGCACCGGACTCTGCAGGATTCTTTCGACCAGCTCCAAGCTGAGGCCAAGTTTGAGGCTGATCAGGCCAGACAGCAGCTGCAGGACAGGCAGCAGGAGATTGATGATCTGAATGCACAGCTCAAGGTTAGGGAGTCCATAACCTCTGTTATTGCTTTTGTGTATCCTGACATGTGGACTGTGATTTCTTACCTGTCCACCATTTCTTTTTTTGCTTCCCAAATTGTGTAGGAATTAAACAATTCTCTACAGAATGAGCAAGAGCATACAAGCACCCTGATCTCCCAGTTAAGAGAAAACAAAGAGAATACATCAAAGTGAGTTTGTCCAGTTTTTTCTCTTTTCAGAGTTATTCCACCTTTTTAAAATAACTCTTATTAACACAAACAACCTTGGTGTGTACCTTCAGAGAACTTATTGAAACAATGGAGGAGAATAAACAGCTTAAAAAACAAGTCTCAGATCTGACAGTGCAAAATCAACAACAGGTAAGTCCGCAAAACAGTGTGCATGTTTTAAGTTAATTAATATTATAACATTTGTTGCAGCTGAGTAGCTAAATCAGGTTGTTTTATTTATTTTTTGAAGGCATCTAAAATTGTGGATCTTGACCAAAATGTAAACTCTGCAAATGAAACGATAAAAGGCTTGGAACAGAAGATTGACCAAGACAAAGTAAGCCTGAGGGATTAATTCTCTCTCATTTCTTATTCCTTCCAATAAATCATAGTGTTTCTGCCACACTCCTGAATCCCACCTGTGTATTTTGACAGGTTGTCGTTTTAGACCTGATCAACCAAACCAGAGACCTTCGCAGTGAACAGAGCCAGATGAACCAGACCATTACCCACCTGTCTGGAGACATCAAAGACATCACGGTACCTTACTCCCCACCTATTTCATGCTTTGTCTTAATTAACTTTATTGTTTGCTTGAGTTACCAGTACCTTACTGATCGTGTAGGTATGTGTAATGCTGAATTAGTCTGGACATATTCATAATCATGCTGTAAATAATTTCCCAGGCCAAGTACAACGCTGCCTGTCTTGAAAGGGATGATTTCCGGGAAAACAATTCTAAGATGCAGGCAGAAATCTGTGACCTGAGAGAAACCTTAGAAAGGCGGGTAGCCTCCAACAAAATAGAGGTAAGTTAAATAATGTTAAAGCTGGGGTTGGCATCGGCAGACAAAATATCGTAACAACTTTTAGACCTTTATTTGACCTCTGCACAAACACTCTGACTTGTTTTTTTTAGAAAATCTATTCTTCAATCAGAGACTTTGGCCAATCATAGGTCATTTCAGAGAGAGGAAGTTCCTATTTGGTGTTCAAAAATGAAGAATGGATTTCTAGCCCTAAAAGCAATAAAACACAACATTGCTGAATTGTTTCAGATTTGGAGGGAATATTTTAATAATAGTTTAGCCTCTTGCTCACTGTAGCTGCAGCTAATTCAATATTCATGTATTTTTGTTAGATCTTTGCTTTTATATAATGTGCATCTGTTCTCAGGTGGAGGTTTTGCAAGAGGAGGTTGTTTATGCCACTGAGGAGGTGGATAGACTGATGAAGGTCTTGGATGAGCAGAATAGTCTTCTCCAAGCATCTCAAGAGAAAACGGCCCAGAAAGATGCCATGATAAAGAATCTACAGCAGAAGGTGAAACTTTTTTCATCAATTCAAAACTGAGTAAAAGGCTAACATTTATCAAACTAACCACCAAAGCTTTCCTTTTGTATCAGGTGCAACAACAGCAAGACGCTGTTGAAAGAACTATCAGAAATAGTGGTTTCAAGCCAGGTGTGGAAGTCACACCAAAATCTTTACCTCGGGTAAGACTTATTTGAGGTTTATTTGCTCTTTAATTCTTCATTCACAAAAAAACCTGTGGCCTATTTTTGTCTTGTAATAAGAGAATCTGTTTTCTGTATCTCAAGACTCCCTGCACTCCAGGAAGCTTCAAAAGGGACCTGACCCAGGTGCTAGAGAGCCAAGAGAGGGAGCTGGAGAACAGACGTTCCTCCATGATGACCATGGAAATTCTTTTAACAGAGCTGAACGCTGAAAGGGCTGCCAAGAATGAGGAGATTCAAAGGCTTAAGGTATATCTGTTTTGCAAAAGTTTAATTCTATATCTTATAATCACTGGACTGAAATATTAATCCAACATGGTCATAGCTGACTCTCCTGTATTAGTGCATATTCATCCTACTAAATTTAAAAACCCTCACCCTCACCCTAACCCTGTGTTTAAATAACTGCATTTAAATGTTTTGCTTTATTAGTTGTACTGATATTGGTTTAATGGCCTTAATATCTTAGATAGAAATCAATCTGTATTGATGTTTTTCCTCTGCCATCAGATGCAGCTGACTGAGAAAGAGATGGTCCGGATTGAGATCCAGGCTCTACTTGACCAGTTTTACACCAAGGGCCAGCTGGCACCAAATGGACATAATAATGGGTTGAGCTTTTTCATCCAGTCATTTAGCCACCCAATGCCCCAAAACACAGCACCCTTTGTTGATCACAGCTGAAGTAACATTAATTTGATCTTCTCCTTTCAGTGGGGAGCTGAATGAAGCCCTCAAGCAAACCATGAATAAAGAGCTACAGGAGGAGAGAGCAGAGAAGGTTTGATCTGTTAATCTGCTGGCTGTTTTTTTTTTTTATCTGTATTGAATAATGAATTTAAAAACTGTTTCTCTCATTTATTAACAGAATAAAATAATGGAGAAACTGAACGATACTCAAAAACGGTAAGGCCATGTGGTTTATTTGGTAAATTGATAAATATATTGTTTTGAATTTCATTCTGACTGTCAATCAGTGACTTTAGTCAGATATATTGAGGTGGTACATATCCATAGCCAATATATTAATGACAGTCAACACAGGAAAAACTAAGCAATCCCCTGGTATGGAAGGGGCACATCAAAATTTGATTTTGCCACCTTAAGAAATATTTATCAGCTTAAATCTATGGTATATAGAGAGTGGAATCATTGGAAAGGTATGTCTGGTGGCAAGTTAAGCCATGATAATGTTTTGAATTTAGTGGGCAACTTTATTTATTTTTCCAGTGTTTTTTTAAGGTGGCTACAATTCTATACCTCTACTTCTGCCTGCTTCTCCAAACTGATGGCATGTCAACCATATAATGTCAGTAACACACTGACTATGGATACATGCCTCATAGAACCTCACATAAGCTATCCAAACTATTCCATAATGCTTTCTGTTTGACAAGATTGTTTTTGTGTGCCGTGGATTAGACTGCAAGCACAGGAGTCGATGTTGGGCCAGTCTCAAACCTGCGTTCAGGAGCTGACCACTGAGCTGAGGAACCGCTGTCTCGAGCTGAGGGAGCTGGGTCAAAGGATACAGGATGAGGAGAAACTGCTCCAGGTCAGACTCAAAGAGGATGTGTGTGTATTTCAATAAAGAAGATTTTTGAGATTATGGAGATTTGAAATATGATGAAATGGACTCCTGTCAGTGGCTATAAGGTGTATATATATATTCATAGTTCCCAGAGAAAGACTGCTGTTGAGTTTGTGCTCAGGGGGTGGGATTGGTAAATGATCTCTTACTCTAGAAGATAGCATGACTTTGTCATAGGCATGACTCCAAATTGTCTTCCAACTTGGATGTACTGACAATTTGGACAGTTACAGATTGCACCATACAACTTTTTCTGATAAGAACATTTTTAGGCCAGGTTGGAGGAACTTGTAGAGTCATACTGATCACAAATTAACTGTTCAGAGATGCAACAAAGAAAGTTCAAAGTCATTTATTTTTTTAATTATAAAACATTTTGTCAATGAATTGGTATTATTATTCCTAACATATTGCTTTTACAATTTCCTCATACATCAAAATTGTTCCTTTTTAATTTTCTTTTGATATGCTCATTGATTATTTGAGCCATAGTACTGAAATATTTTCCATTATACAGGAGAACGAGGTTCTCCGTAAGCAGAATGTTCAGCTGTCAGAGGAGAATGGGAAACTTGTGGGACATAAAAACCACAAACAGCGGATTGAATATCTGGTAAAACTGAAAAAGGAAAACACCAAACTCCAAGAGGTAACTAACATATAATCTACCATCAAAACCTGTTTCTGCCAGCTCAACACATGACTCAACTGTCTTTTTTTTCTTTGGTTTTAAAGGAAAATGAAAAGCTCAGAACGGAGGTGATCTTAATGCGAGACAACAGTGGATGTCCACCACTGGAGATGATATGAATCTAAGAATGGTTAAGGGAAGTGAATTAGCGGCTTCTCAGTGAAAAATAATTATTTTCTTAAAGATTTTTTGGATGAATTTTAACTGGTTAACTGTAAAGGATTTTACGTACAAAGGCATTTGGGAATCATTATTATTATTTTTTTTAATCTTTTTTTCATTTGGTGAATGTGAGGTAATGATTCTGCTCATAAGGGTTACACATGTGTATATTTTATTTAGTATTTTTATTATTATATTCAGTTTTACGAGGAGCTGTACCTGAACATTGACTTTTTTTTTTTTTTATGTACATGAGCACAGTTAGACACACTGTTCTCAGGTTACATTGCAATTACAACAATACTGAACATCATTTTGTGGTGAAAATTTTTGTGTTCTTCATTTTTGGTGCTTATGTCTCATGCTGTGATTGCTCATCATCTGGGTTGCATACATGGTCTAATGGTTGTTGTATTTTTCACATCATACTGAAATGTTTAGCCACTGCCTTTTTTTAAAAGCCTAGTGAAGTTTTCCGTCTTTCTGTGAAACTGTAATTAAAAAAAACTTCTTTTTCATATTTTGTGGTATTGATTTCTAAAAGGTTTAAGTTATATGGTTGTTAAAGTGTTAGCAGCAATGAAAAGTACATTGCACGCTAAGTACTGAACTAAAGTGAGGTTCTGAGCTCCACTTGATTTTTTTTTTTTTTTGTTTGTAACATATGGACACCTGAACATTACATCAACCATTTTATTATTATTTTACAAGAATTACTCTACCTCAAGTACAACATTGAAATGTTAAATGATCCAATGATAAAAAATGGAAATGTAAAAATATGGAAAGGTTGGGGCCATCTTGTTAAATGAATACATTAACCTTTGATTCTGTTATTACTTTTATAGTTCAAATGTAGACCTTTAATTATATATTTTTATCATAGTATGATGCTGCAAAATTACCCTTGCTAAATTATTTAAATACATTTACTCTACAAAAAATAAGTCTGGCATTGAAAGTTGCCAAATACTGTCACATGATGTATATTTAGATTAAGAATATATTAACAATCCAACAACTTTTGCTGCCAGTCCTTTTTAATTTTTGTGTGCATTCAATTAAAAGTTGTACTGTATGGAAAAAATGTAATGCAACAATTTCAGTTTTTTTTATTAATTTATTTTACATAGAGTTCATTTAACAGACCATCAAGCAATTATACAATACTGTTAAAAATCTATAATGCCAGGGGCGTCCTGGTGGCTCACACTGGTAGAGCGTGTACCCTTGCCGCAGTAGACCAGGGCCACGTCCAATCTGAGGCCCACCTGCTGCATGTTTGCGACTTCTAGTCCAACAGTCAGGGGTGTTGCAGGGCACAGTGGTGGATCTAGGATTCAGGAGTAACGGGCATCAAGGGGCAACAATTCTCATACAAGAAGGGGCCAAGATTTTGTCCAACAACTTTGCACACAATCCCTGTTTTTGGCAAGGTGTATATATTTCACCAGTCACATCCTGTTCATAAACACTTCATGTAACAATAAAACAGCTTAGGCAGTAAAACTCTTTAACAATCACAATTATCTGTCACTGAGTTATTTATTATCCATCTCTCTGGGGTAAGGGCCCTGGTACATCTTAAGCATTGCATTATGAAATCCCAGGTCTGAATTTAACCTCTCAGCGACGAAATCCTGAGGTTGTTTCCATTTTATAAATCACTATCGGTCAAAGTTCAGTTTAAACTTCACATCAATATGAGGAATATTTTACCATTTCACCATGCTTTTGATACACATACAATTGAATATTAAAATAATCTAAAATCTGAACGTATGGCTCTCTGATTAAATTAGGAACTGGGAAAAAAAATGAAGACTTGAATACAATAAAACATAATAATCCATCTCCTGATGGATTATCCCTTTCATGGTGAACAAGGAGAGAAACTCAACTGATAAGAGTACTCCAACCATGTGTAGTCTTTGAACCACCTCACTGAATGCATTCTTGAGGTTGCCATGTTGCATCTTGTGGAAGTCTTTAAGGGTAAGCTGCACAGGACCCCCTGCTCTTGACTGAGAAATGTCTGGTGAGAAGCAAATTAAATAGGTTGGAGTTAATGTTGCTTAACTTTTTACGTCCATGGCACTCAGAAACCATAAGTTAATGAGTGCATAATTCACTGAAATTTAAAGACAATTTACAGAGAAAAAAAAAACCACCTAGTGGAGCAGAAAAATCATTTGAGTCCTTTACAACAATCAATTCATATTACAAAGAACTAAATGGATTCACATTATTCTTAGTTCAATTAATGCACTCATTGTTTGGAAATGTAATTGCATCTACCTATATAACCTGTTTATCGCTGTCAGACGAAGGACAGATGAGTGACAGGACAGAGGCACTTAAGGGGGCCAATCAGATTACAGCTGGGGTCAACGGTCCTGTGGCCTCGCCCTACTCCGTACTTGCCCCGCGCTCTTCTCCTCCGCTGCTGCAGCTAAGAGTCTCAACAGGAAAATGCAAGAAATATAATCTGTAAAATGAAGAAAGTATTCACTGAAAAACAGATTTCGGATTGGTTTACAGCAGGGACCACGTTTGCTAACATCAAACTCACAGAAGAAGTGGTTGAAACGAGGCTAGATGAAGCATCGTCGAAAGACACCAAGTGAGAGCATTATACTTGAGAGTACCGTAAACTTAAAGCTAAGCTAGCTTACCTAGCGGCTTTCCTGCTATCTGACCTGTTCAGTTTAAAAAAAAAAAATAGTACCACAGGCTGTAAATGCCGCTTTCTAAAGTCGAAACCACTAGCGGCCTTTTGAAATGTAATAGTGCACATTAAAATAAATTTTGAGAAATCCTGCAGAGTTTTTGCTAACTTTTGCTAAGTTAATTGGCTAACTTTCTCTACAGGCGGGAGTAGCAGTCTTGGTATGATCGTGGTAATTTAGAGTCACGCATTTAACCTTTAAACCTTTTATATGGAGGCCATGGACATTAACATTATGAACACGTTTACCGAAAAACGTAAATTAATTAACAAGCCTTATTATATAAAATATCCAATGATGAAACATAGCCATCAAATAGTTTTTGACAGCTGCAACCAACTTGAAAATGCACGTAAAGCGATGAATAAACATTGTTTTCCACTGGCTCCGCCTTCAAAGTCAGGCAGGCAATCTTTCTCGAAAGCAGTGGGTGTGGGCTTCCATTTGCAGCGTGTATGTTGTGCACCGAGAGCGCAGGAATAACCCTTGAGGTCCAAAGTTGCTTCTCCTGCGAGTGAGAGGAGGTCCTCTTTAGCTCAAGGGATTCAAATCTGCACGCGGTGGATGATATTTGTGCGCATGAATTCACATGCATCGCTCGTGAGACATTGTTTTGTGTGCTGGGTTTATGACCCAAATCGGACTCCATATTATGAAACAAGCTGAGAAGGAAACATCACTCTTTAGTTGAACTAAAACATTTTAGGCTGTGACAAGCAGTTGCAAGTGTACTTTGCTTGACTTCAAAAACTCAAGACACAAAGGGGCCCATTGGGCAAGGTCACATGTCTTCATATTCATATCTTTATTACTGCTATTTGCACCTTGCTATCTTATAATATACCTATGAAAATCATGCTCAAATGTACAAATTCTAACAGAGGCTGTTTATCAGGGCAACGGGAAATCAGCCAGTCTGTGAAGTAAGGATTTAAAAGAGCAGGTGTCAAACTAGTTATTGTAAAGAAACTGTTCAATCCATTGTAGTTAGGTTGGTCACAAACCATGTTCTATCTACACTTATTACAAACCACACTTTTTGCATCTTGTCTCCATGCTGTGGCAGTGATAAGTTTTTTCTAGGCACAAAACCACAGCAGTGTCCTCTCACAGTGTAGTGCTGTATGTTCCTATGGACTTGAGAGGAACTGGATAGTAATATGGAAGGTCCCAGTCCCTGTTGGACACTGCAAGTGAACCTGCGCGCTGCATGGCCCGATCTATGTATCCAGAGATTGTTGGGATCTCCTCCCTGCGTTGCTCTCCACAGTTGGGGACGGTGGGTGTGACAAAGCCTTGCTTCATGACATATCGGCTGGTCCAAGCCTCCATTGGTCTTAGGTGTGCTGGCTGTACAGAGAAGTTGCTCTCTTTGTCATATTCCTTTTGGATCATGAAATCCCTCAGCACCTGCTTGAAGACAGATGCCAGCTCCCAGGGCCTTATGTTATTCGTGGCAAGCACCTCACGAAACCTGTGAAAGGATGCAACCAATAGAGCTAATTAAACACCTGCTGAAATGGGAAGATTTTCATCAACACAGTGTCAGTGGCCCACATTTTTATATTGGAAATTTTAATGTTTTTTTCCAAGTGTCATGGTTTTGAAAAATATATATCTAGGACAATAACACATCTTTATGGCAATGGTACAAATATTCTTATTAAATATGTTTTTCTGTGTGGTTATGTAAGCACACAGTAGTGACCCACTAGTGAATTTAATGGGAAATGAGTAAGTAGGTCACAGTGCTCAACCATGTAGAACAACAATTTTTATATGATTAAGGCTAACATGGAGAAATATGAGTTGAAACCCTGGCAGTCTGCCTTCATTCAGCCTTACAGGGCATCCTTCACCTTCACATGTTCACACCCTACAACGCCTGCCTCGGTGACAGTAACACATAATGGCTTTCTTGGCAGATTGCCCTGCCTCCCTTTCCCTTTGGGTCTTCTCTGCTTTGCCTCCTGTCAGGCCTTGTGTTGATGCAGTAGCGGCTAGCCACTGTTGACAGCATACTAATGTGAGGAGCATGGCATGACTGCTACCAAACACCTGGAGAGCACGGTGGCTGCATGGATTGGTGGGATCTGGGCGCACAGGAACTCCAGCTGGTGCAGCTCTGATGTGGGGATAAGGGTTCGTAACCTGGGGTACTTCTGAAACCAGTGGA
>JAOWBC010000248.1:12544276-12554476 GCA_028566105.1 Hypoplectrus providencianus | reverse complement strand
GCACAGGAACTCCAGCTGGTGCAGCTCTGATGTGGGGATAAGGGTTCGTAACCTGGGGTACTTCTGAAACCAGTGGAGACCCATGGTGCTGTGAGCCATCCTGTGCTCTCGCTCCAGCTGCCTCGCAAGCAGCTCACGTTCCTCCACATGCCACAAGAGCTCTCTGATCAACATGTGACTTGGTACAACCCCCGTCGTCTTCAAAGGTGCTGCTTCATTCTGAGCCTGCTCTTTTGTGTCATGAGACCACTTCATCCAACGGAACAGGGGCATGGTGCCACAGCACACTATCCTGTAAAACTGAAGAAACAAGAATTATTATTCAAGACCATGAAGCCATGACTTACCTACAGCACAGGTTTACATAGTTAAATATGCTGAACTCTCTTGAGCGTCAAATTTAAGTACTAATTTTGCTCTAAGGTGCAATTACAAATGACAAGAAAGCATTAGATTGTGTGGTCATCTGCTCAGAGGCAGGTACTGCAAATATAAGAATATTAACATTAGAAAGAATAATTAAGAAGTAATGGTGGATAAAAGAAAACTAAGATATGCCAAAATTAGTGGAGTGTTATTTCTCATTTTATCCAAAACTGTAGCCCTGTTATAAAAGTTCAAGTTTGACAGTGAAAGATGTAGTCCTAATGTAGTCCATGCTGATTGATTACAGTGCTTGCAGGGTCAGAGGTCAGGCTCACTGAAGACAAACTCTATGTGTGGCATCACAAATCGTAATGAAATGAAACAGCTTTTCTAGCGTTTGATTTGGTTCAGTGCTATATTTGTTTTCGAGCAATTATCACACAAACATCTGACTAAGAATTGAAAGGAAACATTTGTACTTACAGTTAAAAACTGCAGTGCTGGTGCTTTATGAGTTATTCCGAAATAGGGCAGAGATGATCTTTTCTGCTCCTTGTCTCAATGGTTCAGTCCGTGTAAACTTTATTCCTTCACTTGCTGTTGCCTACGTCCATTAGTGCCAGATGCCATCAAAGGAGGATATCACTTGTATGTCAGCAGCAGTCCTGTAACGTCTTTGTTGTTCGAATTGTTTTTCCTCTTTGTGTTTTAGTTATTTTCTTGTTCCAATTGTCCCTCCCACTGCTCCTGTCATGCAGACTTTTTTCCAGGAGAGTTAGTCACACACTGCTAACTGACTAAGAGCTGTCACCTCTCCTCTCCTTTCACCCCACTCTCCTCTGTGCAGTGTGCAGCTTTTGTTGTAAGGTCAGCTGCTTTGTAGCTTGCACGAAATGTGTGCATTGGAGAGAAAGGGAGCGGGCGAGAGTACATGTGTGTGCACAAGCCGTGGGTGTGCTGTATTTGAGCTTCTCTTAGTACTGTCAGGGTTTGTGCCTGCTGTTGCAATAAAATCCTCCCCCCACTGAGAGAGGGTGAGAGGCAGAGACAAATGGGAATGTTCTCCTGGCTACAGTGCTGTGGGCCTGGTCCAGCTGACCAGAGGGAAAGATGAGAGGAGACTCAAATAATGTTAACAGACCTGCTGGTAATTTCACCCAGTGTGAACTCAACCTAAAATGAATGCTAGTAAGTTGTGAAGGCATTGTCATTTTAACAAATTACGTTGTTGGATTCCTTTAATGTTAAATGGCATTCATTTCTTAACTAGTAATTCATATTCATAGTGCTAATGCATTACGACATTCAGACCTAAAACACAGCCCCATACTTTCTGCATGAGCCTTAAATTGATCCAGATTCTGATAATAGTTGATTTTGTGGTGCTATGAAGCATTAAGTTTGTGGTGCTGCAAAGATCTTCCTGCCTAGACATTGTTATGTTTGGTAGACATTTTAAGATACTATTCAATGCAAAGGAGAATGGTGGACTATTAGGACTATTGCAGTTGGGCTTTCTGAGACACTGAATACCTATTAACCACTGTAAACAATTCTTGAAGAAGGACTTGCTGTCTATCATTTGAGTATATAGAAGAAAACTAAATAGATTTCTGTATGGTCTTTGCAAGTCATGAAAGTCACGTGAGGGCAAACTTGGGCAGATTGAAATGTTTTGCATTGTTTTTGTTATTGGAGTCTCAACAATGACAAAATGTTAAAAATTGCATTCATTTTTTTTCAGCCCATCAGAGGTTCCTGATAAGAACAGCCCTAAAAATGTAAAGTCTGATGGAGGGAGGTTTCAAAAACCAGAAAATGCAGGGGGTGAGTTTTAAACTTGGAGTAAGCTTTTTCTTCTTCTACACCATTCTGTCATTCATAGTCAGATGTACAGAAATGTACCTTCCGTCCTGCACCCTGTTCATGTGCATTTCATTCTGTATCCTTAGGTCCTGCTCCTCCTCCGCTTGCCAGCCATGAGTACCCCAGCTTGCCCATAACCAAAAACAGACAAAGGGTAAAATGTAGCACCCATACACTAAGTCTGCACATTCTGATGGTCTAAAGTACACTCTCATTCCCCTGAAGTACTGTCTCTTTTGATCTTTTTAGGAGTATTACTAAAATGACCATTATGTCCCCAGGACATTGGTGCACTTAAGCTTTTATTGTCTGCTCAAGATGAACTCAATGACATTTTATGTTGCAGAACAACAGCTAACTTTAAATTCAGTGTCTAAAAAAATCTGTTGTATCAAAGAGAATGGTGGATACATTTTAAGAGTTAATGTCATTTAAGCTGCACTTTCTTAATGCAGATTATAATGTGTGGCTTAGTTTAGCACATCCATCTGCCTTCCAATTTCATAATTTTTAAATGCATTTTATTTCAGTGATATGGTACAAATGGGGTTTTGTATTTGTGTTAGCTTTGCACATGTCTGTTTGGGTTTATGTTTTCTATGTGCCTCCCTCCAGTTGGTTTCCCTCATTGAAAACAACTCTGTAGTGATCATTCGAGGAGCTACAGGCAGTGGTAAGACCACCCAGGTGCCACAGTACATCTTGGACCACTACAATGACAAAAATGCCTCATGCAACATTGTGGTCACCCAACCACGCAAACTTGGGGCCAGTGGTATCGCCCGATGGGTTGCCACACAGCGCAAGTGTACCCTGGGTAGTCTGGTGGGATATCAGGTTAGTGCAGCATCTAGAAAGAATCTGTCTACTAAGATTGTGCAGTGCGGATACATTTGTGAGCCTGTTCATACACTCATACCTCCTATCATAATGTTTTTTTTTTCTTATTGAATAAAGGGAGAAATATAAATCCCCTCTATCTCAACTTAAAAAGATTATTTCTATGCGTTTGTTAACAAGCTCTTGTGTTTGCACTGTTGCCAGGATGATTGGCCGTGTTGTGCAGAGCTCTGAAACAGCATATCTAATAATAACTGTTCTCCTCCGCTTGGTGTAGACCTCTGGAGTTAAAGATGATGTCACTCACAGTGGTAGCAACAAAAAACAGTTTGTGTTCAGAAGATATTAAATGCACAAGTTATGCAGCATTACCTTAACATCATGTCCCATATTTGTGCATCTCAAAGGTATTTCTAAAAGACTGTCGTTAGTTCTTGTGAAATTATTTGCCTAAAGAAAAGACCTCTTTCCTCTACCCTTTTTCAGTCTGTGAAAGTCATGCTGTTAGTAATTGGAAAGTTCTTTTGTACTCAGAGTTGAATGATGAACCACTAGCAGTGGATTTCATTACAGGTCAGTGGTTGTCACAGAAATGTAATAGTTATACTTGTACAACCTATAATTGTTGACCAGCTGGCATGACAGACATAAGTTTTTATGACATTGAAAAAAGTTGAGGCTTAGCAGCCTGTGGCCTCTACTGTTCACCGTCATGAAGCAGTAGTTCATAAGCTTATTGACAGGAATTGTCAGGCAGGAATGAGTTAATTTATTAATTGTTATCATTTAATGAATAATGTCCTCTACAAACAGATTCTGTTCCTGTCCCTTTCGTGTGGGGACTCCAGTGGGAATACCAAAAAACCCTGATAGTCGTTTTCACTTTCAAAACAAATTAACTATCAGTGTTTTTTTCCAGACTTCTGAAGACAGATTTTCATGTGTGTTTCAGGTTGGACTAGAGAAGATGGCAACTGAGCACACCCGGCTCATTTTCATGACAACAGGAGTGCTGCTGCAAAAGCTGGTTTCAGCCAAGAGCCTCACAGAGTACTCCCACATTTTTATAGATGAGGTGCATTAACATGAGAATAATCTTTTTCTCTGGCCTTGAAAAATATATTTTTGTATTTCCCTTGTTGTTTTGTCATTTTTGTCAAAATTGTATCTACCTCATGTTACAATGTGTTAAAATTAAAATTTTTAATTCTATTTTGTTGTATGAAGTATCCTTACTATGTTTTGTTTTGCAGTGTTTTTTTTTTTTTTATAATGCTGCAGTAAGTGTGCAATTTTGATTATTTAATGAGTGATTGTTGGCATTTTGGTCAAAATGTAACCATTTAACTACTCTGCCCAAGGTTCATGAGCGCAGTCTGGAGATGGATTTTCTCCTGCTGGTTGTGAGAAAACTCCTTCATTCCAACTCATGTTTTGTCAAGGTATCTTCAATATCAAATAAACCTTATCTGTTCTCATTTTTACATCAGTTTAGCTGCAGTCACATGAACCTGTGTTTTTTTTTCAGATCATCCTAATGTCAGCCACCATAAACTGCAAAGAGTTTGCAGATTACTTTGGCTCACCAGTTTGCAGCAAAATGAATCCAGCCTATGTGTTCGAAGTAGAGGGAGCACCTCATGCCATTGAGGAGTTTTATCTGGATGACATCAAAAATTTGTTTCCATACAAGGTAAGAACATGGTAAATGTTTGCTGATGCTGATTTTTTCTTTTATTGAAGCCAAATATATGATTTCTGTGTGTGGCTTGTCAGGGTGAGTTGCTTCATCCAGATGACCCCATCATTTCAGCAGAGATATACAATCTCGCCATCGCTCTCATCCAGAGTTTTGATGAAATGGAGAGCAAAGATTCCAGGTTAGTCTACTGTTAGCATTCTTTGTTATTTTACCAAAAGTGCAGATACAAAGCAATTGTCATGGGTGTTTATGTTAAAACAGCAATGCAGAAGATGGCGTGTCAGAGCGGGGCAGTGTGCTGGTTTTCCTTCCCGGTCTTCACGAGATAAGCTACATGCAGGACGCCTTAGCCAAACTGGTACACAAAAGGTGAGCTTTTGAGTTTTATTCGGAATTTATTTATCAGAATTGGCTTTCTAAAATCCAAAGTGTCCCTTTTCTTTTTGATCGTTGTTTGCCATAATTATGAATGTGCTGCTGCTGTCCAGATTACAGATTTATCCTCTCCACTCCTCTGTGACTCTGGAGGAACAAAAATGTGTTTTTCTGTTCTCTGTTCCTGGATACAGGAAGGTAACACCACATTTGTGTTATTCCGTCCAAGAGGTGTCTTAAGTATTTGCTGCACTGATGATACTTAATCTTAACAGGTTATTCTTTCCACCAATATCGCTGAGAGTTCTGTGACAATTCCAGATGTCAAATATGGTGAGATTTCTTCCTTACCTTAGTTTTATTTCAATGCCAAGTATGTTTGAATTGAAGTAATATAAAATATTTTTTTGTCATTGCAGTGATTGATTTCTGCCTGGCCCGTCACTTGGTCTGTGATAAAGAAACCAATTATCAGTCTCTGCGTCTCACCTGGGCATCCAAAACAAACTGCAACCAGCGTCGAGGTACAAGAGGCTGTAGCACAGAAATTTACGTCTCAAATGCAATCTTCCCTTCACTTCTGTCTTCTAAACTTCTAAAATGTCCTTTCTGTCTCAGGTCGGGCAGGTCGAGTGTCTAAGGGCTACTGTTACCGGCTTGTTACCAAAGTGTTCTGGGAGAATGAAATGCCAGACTACATGATCCCTGATATGCTGGTAAGAGAATGTGTTCATGACCAGAGTTTTTCTTTCTTTCTTTTTCTTTCTCTTTTTTAACATTTCCACTAGACAATCTATCAATGGCATACTGCTTGCCTTCCCCTCAGGTTGCCCCATTGCCCAGCATCTTGCTGAAGGTGAAGCTGCTGGACATGGGAGATCCCCGCTCCATCCTGTCCACAGCCCTCTCTCCACCCAGCCTCGGTGACATTGTGAGGACAGTTCTCCATCTCAAAGAGGTAAACAAGTACAGTTTGATGATTCTTCTCAGGAGAGCAATTAATGTCTAGTCAAGTATGTATAAATGTGTGGTTGTAATGATGTGTTTTGGCAGGCAGCTGACCACCCAGCTCTGTCACAGAGTATTAGACCAGGAGCTTTCTGACTGGAGCTGTGTGTCAGCCAGAGTTTGCATAAGTCTTTTAGGAGATGATAATAAGGGGCTCTGTTATGTCATTGTTTATGTTTGTGTGGGGAAACAAACACAGAAAATGGGTTTATTAAGTTTTGTTTCTTTATGTCACTGACAAAAATGCATTTTGTTTTAGATCCATCTTTTAAACGTAGATTACTAAGCAGAGGCATTCTCTGACTTTTTGGTAAAAGTGAAAAATACAGCATCCAACAGCATTAAAATAGACATGGAAATAGCAAAGAAAAAACTCAGATTGTTGTTCATGCACCCACTGCACAACAGTGGGCAGTGAATTAAACCCATCCTTAACACACCAGTTCTAGGAGCAGTTGGCAGCAGATTTCTGCACCCAGGGAGAGAATGAGAGAATAAGGTGTCTTGCTTGTCGCTCCTCCCAGTCACAGGGTTCAATCCTCCAGATCAAGCCCAATTCTCTATCCTCTAGACTAGTGGTTCCCAACCTTTTTTCCTTGAAGCCCCCTCGCAAGAAAAAACAAAAAAATGAATTATAGTTTTTTCTTCTATCTGTATATGGCTTACTCTGTATATCAATAATTATGTTTTTCATTGTTTGTATATATTCCACACAAAAAAATAAAAATTTCAGGGGCATATAAATATTTATTTATAATATATCTTTTAATAAGGTCAAAACATTTTTATATTTGACATATGCCTACTATGTTTCCTGTCATTGTGTATTATTATTTTCTTATTAATATGCACAAATATAATTTCGGCAACATCAAAGCCTCAGAAGAGTCTAAATCCTGCACACCCCCCTTGAGTTTTCTGGTGCCCCTGCCAAAGGGACTTTGGCCCCAGGTTTGGGAAACACTGCTTTAGACCATGCCTGCTATAAGAATCAACATTGGAGGCCTCATCATGAGTTTTAACTATTTCAAAAAATGGTAAATGTCACAACACAGAATTAATAAATAAAAAAATGGGGTGCTGTGTAAATAAAAAAAGGAAGAGACACAAAAACAGAATGCATCAAACTGAATATTTACAAAAACAGAGTCTTCAAAAAGATTTCAATTTAATTATTTATTTTCAAATTATTTAATTCTGATTTATTTACATTGTAGACGATATCTTTGATTTTTGGGAATTGTGGTGTATTTGATTGCATAGCTCTTTGCAGCCTTCTTCCCCCACTCTGCCTCAGTTTTGTCAGAAAACAAATGAGACAAGATTTTTCCCCCCATTTTTTACTTCTTTGCAGTTCCTGTCCCTCTCTCAGTGCAAGGCAGGGTCAGTGGGCTGTTGGCCAGAGGCAATGTTGAGTGTAGCTAGCAATAAAAGTTGCTGCAGCAGCTGGCTGTGGGTCGATCTCTGGGATTGGCATCTGCTCTTCTCCTGGCAAAGTCTTCTGGCAGTAGGGGACTAAGATGGATCAAATGAATCAAAAACAAACAATCCTGTGCAAATAAATTCTACAAGTATTGTAATGTGAATGCTAAAAAAAGTTTCAAAATCATGAATGATGTTTTGATACTTTCTAGACCTGAAAACCAGCACGGGTGAATACATGACACAGAAGACAAGAGAAAACAAATAGTTAAAAAAGAAAAGAATACTAAAATTGAGTAAAGAATAGGAATTTTTAAACGAACCATCCATTTTTACATCTAAATTCCTATATTTTGAATATCAAACTTTTTTTTGAGGAAGGATTTTAAGAGTTGATTAGAGGTATGAATCAAACCTTTTGACTTGACATCAGCTGGATGTTTTTTTTTTCTCTAGATGGGAGCACTGTCTGTGAAAAGTGATGGCAGTGGTTACAATGAAGATGGTGAGTTGACATTCCTGGGCCGAGTGTTGGCCCACCTGCCTGTGGACCCGTGTCTGGGAAAGATGATCGTCCTGGGTCACATCTTTGATTGTCTGGACGAGTGCCTCATCATTGGTCAGTACGTCTTTATGCTACTGGAGTGGATTTACTGCATATGCATGTGTTTACAGCTGTATAAGCAAAAAAAAAAAAAATTGTCATGAGTGTGAATATTACATAGGACTCTGCATTTTCAGTGGTGTCACAATTTGATTCCAATTATCTTGTCCACAATTTGATATTAGATTCACAGATGCATCAAAATTCGTTAGGTCCTTGATTATTTTTTTTATATTATAGCACGTGATTACTTTTTCATCAATAAATACTACTGGTTGATTGAATGTGGGCTCACATTTTATTATTTAAAGTGCTTTACAAAATGTTTAGCCGACTTTTGGAGTCAAGTTGCAACTTTTAACCATTTCCTTCTGCTCTGAGGACATTCCTAATCCTGAATATGCAAAAACACACAAACATCACTCCAGTCCAATCATGACTTGAGCCTGTTTGGACTGGATAGTTGTACTTAAAGGGCATCAAACTGAGCAAGAACGAATAATCTGAGCAAGAAGGAATAATCATAACAAAAGTTAATTTGTGCAGTTTACCCCTTAATATAACTAAAATTTTAACTATAATATTTATATCTTTGTAGTTCAGCCACAGCACAAAATATTTCCTTAAAATATAAGGTTTTATTTAATTATTGACTGTCTCTGCATTGATGCAGATTAATTCACATCTACATTGCAATGCACTGATTATACAATTATTTTCAAAATCCCTAACATTATATCATGTGGACATAACATGTCCCTTCTTTTGAGCTATACAAATGACAATAACAACATCTCTTATCCCCAGCTGCCTCACACTCTCTGAGGTGTTTCTTTGCCATCCCATACATGCAGCCGCTTGCCGGCCACAGGTGAGTCAAGTCCAGCAGTTACACCTATTCACGGACAGGCTCACAGTGTAGAAAGTTTTGGTGTCCTGCTGAATTGGCACAAGACATTCGAGACATGATAATTGTATTGACTCCATGGAGTCCAGACCTCTCTATTGAGTATTGATTAACCATTATAGCACAAAGCTGGTGTATGCTGCTTTCTGAAAAAGGCACAAAAAACCCATCAAAATACATTAATCCTGCTGCAGCTCTTTCCATTCTGTCAGTACAAGTGGTGGTCATTCATTTCAATCACCCTGATCATGAAAGAAAGGAAGAAAAGTCTCTTTGGCATGTCCAGCTTTTTAAGACACCTGGTTTTAAAAAAATGTTTATATGTACATTTTGACCTATCAGAGCACAGTTGTTTTCCTTGCTGTGCTCATGTAGATGCTAACAAGGCCAAATTTGAAAACCTACAACATGATTTCATCAGACTCCTTGCTGGCCAGAAACGAATATTAATGTGTGCGTTGAGTGCCTTTACTCTGTTCACTGAATCGTATTTTGTTATTCCAGCAGCAAGATGGCCTTTGCCCGTGGCACACCAAGTGATGCCATTAGTTTTGTTAATGCCTTCAAGGTAACATTTTTTTGCTTGCATGTCAGCAGGAAGTTGTGGTGTTCAATAGATTTACATATTTGCCTGATGGCTGTTTTTAAAACTCTTCCCTATTGTCTGTTGCTGTTAGGCATGGTACACGTCCAAGAATAAAGGGCAGCTGAGAAACCAACAGGTGAAAATGCTCATTGAAACATCAGATGTCTAAAAGATGCGACATTCTGCACTTATTCATCCTAAATTACTTAAAAGATTGTATTAATAAAATATAGCACAAGGCTACATCTTACAGTGCAGTATACAAGAGTAAATTATTGTGTGTAGCCCATGTACAGTGAACCCTCGCTATATCGCGGTTCATAATTCGCAGCTTCACTGTTTCGCGGATTTTTTTTAGTGCAGTTTTTATGCTTTTTTTTTTTTTTTTTACAGTGTATGAACGCGCATCGTTTTCAGCTTCAGTAGAAAAAGGAGTTACAGCGGAGTGGAGTCAGGATAAGCTTATAAAGTTTATCACGATAGCCTACACTCGACCCGGTGAGTGTGTCACTCAAATCGGTCCC
>JAOWBC010000248.1:12526800-12544176 GCA_028566105.1 Hypoplectrus providencianus | reverse complement strand
CAGACCTTTTCCACCCTAAATATTACTTAAATAAATACAATAATTACAATACTACATAATAAATACAATAAATAAATTGAGGTTTTTATTTTATTTGGTTATTCAGAAGTACTATTTAGTTAGTTATTTGTGACACTAACTAAATAAAGTCTAAGTCTAGGGCAAATGGAACAGGTGGATCCAACTGCAGGAAACTGACAACCCTGAAACTTCAAGACATGAGATTTATTAAAATAGGAAATGATCTAACAAAGTCAAATGAAAACCAGGACTAAAATACAAACCAAACTAATGAGGAGATGAAGGGCAGGTGGAGAGAGGAGGGAGAATCACAGGTGAGGTGAATAGGAAATGTTCAAGGCAGGCAGGGAGCTGATTGGCAGGGTAATTACAGGGAGCAGGGACGGACTAATGAAGCGAATCAGGAGCAGGTGGGTAGAAAGGCAGAACAGGAACACACCAGGGAGTCGAACTAAAACATGATCAAAAACTGAGAAACAAAAGGAGAACTAAAACATCTTTGCAATAAACTCGAGACAGTCTGAAGCAAGAACTTTAGAACAGAGTGACAGTTTTTTAACTTACAATAACAGCGCTGACTTTGGCCTTCACACAGGACACGGGAACTGGTCTCCTAGGTCAGGGGTCAGCAACCCGCGGCTCTTTCATCCTTATACTGCGGCTCCGCATGGCCTGGGAATAAATTCAAAGTGTAACCCGGCCTCTCTACACCCGGGGACTCTGCATTGTGTTGTTTTTAGTTGTGATGAGTGAAGGAGGGACAGGTTGGACACAGGTTCTCTTTGTATTTTCGGCTTGAACCCTGTTTCTTTCTCGCCGATCAGCCATTCAATTGCAAACTGAAAGCTCTGGAATAAAAGACGCGAACCGGGCCGAAACAGGTTACAAATATATGGTGCCCTTGGAGGGACAAAGAGCTTAATTGCCCCAGGTCAGACATGTAACAAGAGCGCCATCTCCTGACCACACAAAGCAACTACCTTACAGTATTACAAGAATTTTATTAAAGTGTATTTTTTTTGTTAGTTATTTTTATTTTATTTTAGTTCTAAATTGGAAGTTTATTGCGACCTTGAAAATATTAAAACAAAATTATATTTTATAATTTTTCGTCGCTCAAATAAGTGTCCGACTCGCGGAAGCCTAAAAGTCGTCCATTTATCGAGACTCTCAACCCGAGGTAGGCCAAGTACAGAGAAATGCAAGAAAAGAAAAATATTGTTTTTTGTTATTATTTCTTCAAGAATTCTTTTTCTCATTTCTTCATTTTTAGATGTCAAAAAGTATTTGCAGCTCCCAGTGTTTTCTTTTCCATAGAAACCAGGTCCAAATGGCTCTTTGGGTGTTAAAGGTTGTCCTAGGTCAAAGTTCAGTGTTTGCTTGACCCTAATGAACTGAATCATTTGGGTTAGTTTTCTATGTATATCTTCATTATAACTATGACCACTAGAGGGGGCAGTTAATTACAAGTTTAAACATGGGTCATTGCTATACAACAATCTATGGGGTTGTGTTTGGGTTGGGGAATGATGATCACTCCATGCTGCTCGTAGCTAACTTAGCCTCCAGCAGAAATGAGAAGGGGGCTATAATCTAGTAAACCAACAAGAGAATTTGATGAGGGATATTTTTTGTACTTTTAATGTAAACGAGTTGCCAGAATGCAGTAAAAAAATTCATCAAAGAAGAGGTCGTTCAGCAGCCAACATCAAATCAGAGAATTGCGCCTGCATACAGCAGACTTGCTGTGCTGCTCTGACTGGATCATTGGCCTTTTTTTTTATTTATGCACAGTTAATTGAGACTCCAGAATTTCAATTAAAAAATAATAATGATCCAAAAAATATAATTACCTTCAATATCTGGAATCTTAAAGCAATGGCAATATCAGTCAAAATAATCACATTTAGGGTTAGGATTTTACTTTCAAATCCTGCTGCCCTAATTATTAATGTTGGTTCATTAAGCATCCTGTTATTGTAGAGTATCCTGGCCAGATTAAACTTCAAGGTGGATGAGGAACCCCCCAACCAGATTCTGGTCCATAACAACATCAGGCAAAACAGAGACACACTGAAGCGTTTCATCAACATCGTTGTGTTTCAAGGAAAACAAGAGCTTACTCTTTAACAACATGCTGAGGGCAAAGATTATGAGAATTAGATGAACAACTAGGTGGTAACAGAGTTTTTTCTGTCTGAAACAACAACCCTTCTCTGCTGTCATCCTTACACTGCTGCTACAACCTGATAGAGTTAGATAAAGACTTAAATTTGATGATATGAGTGAACACTAGCATGCAGAGAAAGTTGCCAGTCCAGTATGGCCCACATTCATCAGCTGAACCATTATGGAAACAAAATGGCTAAGCTTTCACCTGGCTTTTAAATTCAAAACAATGCTTAGAAATGCGGTCAGAAATAATAATCACATGCAAACACACAAATTCTCTGCAGACCAAACTACTACAGTTGTGTCCTGCTGTGTCTACTGTAGCCTGAAGTCCTGTGTACTCAGTGTGATTGGTTTTAATTAGGCATGCTTCTTTACTTCATTATCAGCACCAGGGCCACAAGGCATATGGGTCAATACTGTCTGCTGACGGCAGGGTTTGGTCTTTAATATGGATTTAGCTGTATTAAAGGCAGACACAGAGAATTTGTTTTTCAGCACCTCTGAAGATTTATTTCAACCTCCAACACCTGAAACTGAATAATGAAAAAGGAATACAACAGAAAAGTGTCTTAGGACCTTCAGTATACAAAAAAAAAAAAAGAAAAAAAAAAACCTGGAAAGAGTGCATTAAGTTTAAAGTTTTTAATAGACAGGAGACAGCAGGATTCTTCAGTCATTTTGCAATACAGTGAACCCTCGCTATATCGCCGTTCATATTTCGCGGCTTCGCTGTTTCGTGGATTTTTTTTAGTGCAGTTTTTTTTTTCTTTTTTTACAGCGTATGAACGCGCATTGTTTTCGGCTTCAATAGAAAAAGGAGTTACAGCGGAGCGGAGTCAGGATAAGCTTATAAAGTTTATCACGATAGCCTACACTCGACCCGGTGAGTGTGTCACTCAAATCGGTCCCCCTGGAAACACATCATAAAGATTCCAGAGTGTCCAGTGGTCCAACCTCGTAGGTTGATTATCAAAATCATTATTTTACAGTATTTCTAAAAACTATCCTAGTTATTTGTAAGAAAATGTTTATATTTATATTTTTTAAACAAATGCCTGGGCCTGAAAACAGGTTTTGATCTTTGGTTTCGTTTTATAATACTGTACTGTATAATAATTGACTACTTCGCGGATTTCACCTATCGCGGGTTCATTTTGGAACCTAACCCCTGCGATAAACGAGGGTTCACTGTATTAACAATCAGTGTAACACACTCGGGTCTCCTGTGTTTTTTTTTAAGCTTATTTTTCTTTGCGTTTGCTGATTTTTCCTCTTAGGAAGAGTTTGACTGGGGAAAGAAGAACTTCATTCAGATCAAGAGGATCAGGGAGGTAAAGAGTGTCGGTGATTTGATCACCAAGTAACGAGAAAGGTCTCAAGAAAGTCTTTGATCACCCATCCCACTAACAGTGAACAGCAGGCATTAATCTTGTTTGTAGTCATGTGTTACTGAAAATAAAACCTGCATCTGTTGAGTGACTAAAAGTCTCGATTTTTGAAAGGCTTAACTGCAGTTGTTACAGTCAAACTGTCAAATGAATAATCTGTATAAAGCTGTCAGTATTAGTAGAAGAGGAGGAGCAAGTCACTGTTATTGTCAAGGTCTAGGGTTAGGGTTCGACACTACAAACACTCTGATTGTTTGAGATTAGAGAAAGAAAAATCTGTTCAGTTTGTCTATTAAAACCTTGTACAACCTAATTTCAAAATTGGTTAGAAATGTAAAAAATACTGTAGTCTGAACCCCGCCTTAACAAGCTAATATTTTGAAATTGAAATATGAAAGTGAGATCTAAAGTACTGTGACTAAGACCTTAACAGTGATCCACTGTCCAGGTTGCAGAGCTCTATGAGGACCTGAAGAAGCGTGTTTCTCAGTTCAACATGCATGTGCAGGAGAGCACTCAATCCCTGGATTTCACCAGCCAACACAGGCAGAAATTCTTTCTCCAGGTTATAGTCAGCATTAGACATTTTATAATGGAAGTTGTACTCTATTCAAATCCAGTCATCAATTTAAATAAATATTAAGCTACTGATACATACACCTTAGTATCAGATTTTAGGTTGCATCTCTTTCTGTCTTAGGTGATCATTGCTGGTTCCCACTACCCAAACTACTTTGTCCCAGGAGAAATAGATGCACACATGGCCTCCAAAGAGCTGAGTGGATTTAACCCAAGAACGACAGTGATGGTATGACCCATAGTGTTAAGCCAAGAATGGATTACTGATCGTAATCATATTATTTTTAATGAGGGACACTTTTCTGGCTTAATGATCCTAAGGTCATAGGCTAGTATCCAGCCTCATAATCTAGGGAGTAGGAATGTGGTAAAATAACATCAGACACATTTTGTTTCCAGGTGAGGAAGCTCCCTCCATACCCTTTCCTGTATTACAAGCAGCTACAGTCTCTGTTCCGCCACTGTGGACAGGTCAAGGCCATTTCCTTTGACAGCTCCAGGTAGAAAAGTCACAGTAGCAAGTCCAACAACTTTTCTTTTTTATTTACCCAAACACTTGTTTTAAACTTGTTATTGCTCATCTGTGTTTGTGTGTGTGAATGTTTTCTTAGAGCCTATGTGGAGTTCCACAGGACATCCAAGGACTCGGGGGTGCTGCCTGAGGTGTCTCTTGCCCTGCTGGCACAGCAGAGTCATCGCATGGAGCTATCTGTCTTCCCCATCGAACAAATAGAAATGTTAGCTGGGGATAGACCCATAACTCACATGAAATATCCCCGGTATGGCTCTATTTACACACTATGGAAATGTTATTTCGGTATGTGAGTGAGTATATTCAGTTGCTGCATAAATTAACAAATATTTTACATTTGCTTTGCAAAAAATGTCATAGGAGTGAAGGGTTCCACTGCACCTTTGTTTTTGGGGCTTAAAAGAATAGTTCATGACCATCCTTTTGGCAAAGGTCGAACCTTGTGCACCAACGGCTGCAGTGGGCAGTTGCCCTGTATTGAACCTTAATGTAATCTGACATCCTCACACTCTGCATGACTCTCCAGCTATCACTTGGTTTTAGGGTGAGGCAGCTCCAGCTTCTTCCCACTTCCCTCTGGGAGGGAGATGGGGTGACTTTGCACATGACAAGCTATCCACCACAATACAGGCCATCAGCTGTTGTCACTAACTATTCACTTCAACACTGATGATTGCACCAATTCTTTTAAAATATTGGTATTTTTTGTTGGCTTAAATTAAATTTTTGTTGTGATTCTTATTTGACACCACTTTTGTAATGCCCCACCCAAACCAAAATAACCGGATCCAGGACCCATATTGACAAACATCCAACCTGCTACAACTAAGATATATTCTTAGCTCATTCATCTAAAATGCATGTTTGATACTTAAATCTCATTAACAACTAATTTTAACGACCATTAAGTTGGAGACCTATTTTACATGTTTGGCCACGGACTTAACACTGGCACAGTTGATTCAAACAAACAGTGAGATGCTGTGTTTCGTAGTTTTGGTTTATCAAAGAAGCTTGAAGAGCAGCATAGTACCCAACACAACACACAGCAGTAACTGATAGAGGGGATGGCAGTGTTTAACTCCATATCTCACCAGTTGACTATGTGGAAGTGATTGTTGTCATAACTGTGGTGTCAGTGATTTGATCTTTACTGATCCTGGCAGCCTTGTTTCCTAAACAGGGCTTGAAAAAAGGGATTGCATTAACTGCTGTAAGATGTTGATACCTTAAGTAAACTGTAATATTTCCATATTAAGTTTTAGTCAATTGTATCTTATGGACAGTATAACAGTTTCCATGCAACTCTTAACCCTCAGACATCACATTGGATATTTTGACCGTGTTAATGCATATCGCATAACTCTTGGCAGGGGTTTCATGCTTTATTTTTTATTCTCTCTCTTTTTCATTTATTTATTTTTTAAACGAATAAGCTTTTATTGAAGTTTTTTAACATGACACAAGAGCTAACTTTGTTTATAAAATGAGGATATGCTGGGGAGCCTGAAAACAGCAACAAAAAAGTTAATACAATGTATCCCCTGGGTCTTAAAGTGTCTTAAAATGTCTAAAACCCAGTAATTAGAATTTAAGATCTTAAAATGTCTTAAATATGATTTTGAAAGGTCTTAAAAATGTATTCGCCTTACTTTTAATCATAAATGCGTGAACTGTATATGAAGATACAGGCTGATGGTCTACCTGCTGGGCATTGCTGCCTGAAGCACCTCCACCGGTGATGTTTGAACACCTCACTGGGCATGAACGGGTCATCAGCTGGGCACCATCCGTCATAGATGTTTTGCTCCTTTAACCCCAGTACATCTCCTTGTGGCAGAGCGATGGCAGGGATCACTCCCTGCCACCCCCTACTGATGCCCTAAGTGTTACTCTGCCCCCAACTAATATGCTTACTGTTCAGGGTGAATGTGGACTTCCAGAACCAGTCTGTCTGTCCGGTGGGAATGTTGAGCGGGACTATTGACCTAGACAAGATACCACCCAACCGCATGTTTGTCATCAACATCACAGAGGTCAATCCTTTACATTTATCATCACGTAACTAAATTTCTGAATCTTGAATTTATGATTCCTGTCCTAACCCCCATCTCTGCTCCAGGTAATGGAGGTTGGTCATTTCTGGGGCTACCGGGTGGATGAATGCAGCTTAGAGAAGCAGCGCCGTATGACAGCAGAGATAAACTCAGGCAAGCTGGACCCTGTAACTGTGTCACTCTACCCCAATCTGCTGTGCCTGGCACCCTACTCTGAGAACAATGGGAAGAGCATGTACTACCGTGCCAAGATCCGGCACAAGCGTGGCAATGAGGTGGAGGTGAATATTACTCACACATTACAGCTAGCTAGTCAAGATTTAGTGCACCCATTCAGTGTTCAATATTAGATAAGCTCCTTTACCTCTCTCCTGTCTCTTGTTATGGATTAAAAACTGTACAGCTGTTTCGGTGTGAAATTGACCTCAGTTTTGACGACTGACAGTGTAAAGTGGAACATAGGCAAATCATTGTTAGCAGCAGTTTGTATCATTTAATAGCAGTTGCTGATTTTATGTTGTTGCCCTGCAGGTGTTTTTCTTGGACTTTGGCAACATGGAAGTTGTTGCCTGCAGCAGCCTCAGGGAGCTCCCTTCTCACCTTCTGTCTCACCCTTTCCAGGTAGAAATACAGTCAGTGGTCACAAAATCAGTGTGCACTTGTCTGCTTTTATTTTACAGTTTGTTTTTTTTACACAAACACTTTGTCTGCTTGTGGTCTCAGGCGCAAGAGTTCCAAGTTGTTGGAATGCGTCCTTCAGCTAAGTCCATCATCTTGGGAAACCCGTGGAGCAGCCTAGCACGCGACCGGTTCATCACACTGCTGAAGGGCCGTTCAGTGATTGTGTCCCTGTACTCCATACTTCATGATGTCATGCGTGTGCAGCTGTTTATCAATATGGAGACAACAAACCCTAGTGTGGTAGACATCTTGGTTGAAGAAGAACATGCTGTGAAGGCCGAAGAGAGCTACGATTCCAAGGTGAAGCACCAATTCAAGACCATCGAAAGTCAATAAGAGAAAACATAAAATCAAACTTAACTTTGTGAAAATTACTTATTGTAAACTTAATACTTAGTATTTCAAATGAAAAACTTTATTTTTTATATCAATAAATATTAATTGATATTTCATACATTTTAGGTAATTATGGATTATTTCACAACACCAAGCTATTATTTTAGTTAAGCATGTCATTATTTAATAAAGTTTCTCATTATCATGATGTACAGGATCACGTTGGTGGAAAGTTTCCATACGCACCAGCTGGTAGATCAGGTTATCCCACATGAAATGTTTAAGCAGACTGCAGTTTTAGAAATAACTAAATTATAACCTGCCTTACTTAATGTCTAGTACTACATACTGCATTATTCACATAAATGGTTCCTTCAAGTATCAACAGTTTTCCCCTTGCAGGCCGTAAAAGAGTCTAACAATAGCCATAGAAACTCCTCAAACCTGCGGCATATAACTGACCATAATGCATTGCATGTCCATGGACTTATCAGAAATCCATAGACTTATCAGAAAATATCAAATGCCAATAACAAGACTGCTCACACAGTTGCACTCCCACATGTTCCACTTTGTACTTGCAGTACTGATTCCTTCCAGCAGATGTTATCACTGGGCACTGTGAGCCACATTGCTATAGTCTCAATAAAAATATAAAGCATGAATCATGAAGTTGGCTAAGGTTTTGGGGCCTGGGCTGCAGAACAATATTGATGAGACAAAACCTAATGTTTTTGTATGCTCTTGCAGCAAAATCATGACACACTGATGTGCATGTACAAGGACATGGAAAAGGGGAGATATGTCCCCACTGCTGCCAGCAGCTCCTGGATGGAACGCAGAAAGGAGGATAAGCAGCTCATTGACAACCTGTTTGCCCAGTTTTCCAAGAGCTGCCAATCCCATTACAAGACGAAGGCAAGATGCATTGCAGCTAACAGAATATTTTTATATTATATTTGTAATAAAATGTTTGATATTTATTTGCAATAATACATAGTAACAAGGATTAAATGCTCAATGATTGCAGCCAGTTAAAAGAAAGCTTCAGATTTAAATGTAAAATTTGAAGGATCTAAATTAGGACACAGACTTCGAGTGTCTGAGATTCTGTTATTTTGGTGTTAGATGGATGACGCCATCATGTCTCTACTCACCTTGTCCAGGAGATGGTGCCATTTCAGTACATGTGTTGTTATCCAGAGGCACACCCATTCTGTCTTCCAAGCAGAACAATGAGGACAGGGCAACTGTTAAACTAAATCTAAATATATATCATGTGATGTGTCTGACTGCAGCCTGCCTTTCAACACCACAGGTTAATCTACCAGGACCGACCACTCCTTACAAGATAAACTTCCACAGCTTAAACAACAATAACTTCTACAAGTAAAACACATGATCATATAAGCAGACTTGCAGGTTGGCCATCCCCCTTACTTCCTCATGGGTTATGTTTGTCTCCTCTCACAGGACAGTTTTCATAGAGAGAACAAGCATCAACTCCATGGTGGTGAATGAAAACCCTCACTACAAACATCAGAGGATGTTGGTGGCTGGGACTGTGTCAGTCAACCCCACAGGTACCAGATACAGATTTAAAGTCATGGATGTGCATTTACAGTTTAAAGCTCCGCTAATCTGTTTATTCGCTGGCTAGCAGGCTGACACTTGCAGACTAACGCTGGTGTGTTAGGAATTTAGTGAATTTGCACATGAAGATGACCACAGTCCTATCTGACTTTACATCAAATATTACACCTCCTTTTCTGTGATGTCCAGTCTCTAGAGCTGCTACAGTGGAGCAGATGACTTGGGCTTACGTTTTTTTATTTCCGCAGCATTTGAATACACTATTGTGATGGGAAAATCTTCAAATGGTTATTGTAATATAGGTAATAATTGTTCTGACCATGTAGATTAAATTGTACTCAATTTGTTTTTCTTTTTTTCAAGGTATTGACTAATAACACAAATGATCATGGAAATTTGTCATTACATATATCCTTACAGAAAGTCATCTGTTGCAGCTTGAAATGTGTGGTTTGTTTCAGGGACACATATTATGCTGAGAAATACCTCCTTGATGCCAGACATCCCTGGGCTGCCTGCACTTGTGACTATGATTTTCACTCCGATTATGGAGTTACGGTGAGTCAGCATCCAAACACATCTTAAAGGCAGCATTATCTTAATACTCATGTTGATACAGTTAATATTTTCACCCCTTTTTATGTAGAACCGATGAGGAGAGGACCTGCTACACTGGTGCCCTCTGTGGCTTGGGCTGGAACAGTCAAACACAGGAAAGCATCCTGCCAGAGCATGACATCGAACTCACCTTTGACGTCAAGTTTGATGTTGAAGACATCACTGAGGTAACCTCTTTCACCAGAGAAACAGCTGTACTGTGACTGACAGCAGAGAGGAAGTAAGCAGGAATACTGATTTTATTTTATTTATTTTTTTTGTCCAACTACTTTGGTTGAATCTTGTGGTTTGACGAGTGATTTGTAGTGTCTCCTGAAAACTTTTTTTTTTTTTTTCACCTCAGCTCACAAAAATCACACCTTGATTGCAGCTCTTCCTTTCCCTTGAAGAGCTGCAAGAGTTGTTTCTAAATTGCATGGAAAATGTGAAATGTTAAAATGTGTTTCTCCAAAGTAATACAGAGCTGGAGCAATATCTTATAGATTATTTCATGAAATTCACAATTTAAAATGTTGTTTACTGAAATGCCTATATTATTGGTTGTTGCATTCTCTTCTCACTGATTCACTGATTAGTCTTTTCTGTATTTTTTCAGATAAATGCGTTGCGAGGGGCTATGAACTCCTTGGTGTGTGAAGGGCCCAATGGCACCCTGCACCTGGGGCCTGACAGGATCCACCACCTGCAGGAGGAATGCAGGGGCCGCCTTATAAGGTCACTTGCATAAACACTCGAAGACACATAATAAGTTTTCTATTCCATCATTGTAAATACAGTTACAGATCTGTGTTTATTTGATGTAATGCAGGCTGTTCACCACGTCACCACCAAGAGAAGCTGTCACACCCATTGACTACAATAAACCAGCGAAATGGAACCAGGTGTGGCAAATTAAAGAGCTTCTGCACTTGTTATTTAACATATCATTTGATCACTAGCCGTGCCACGTGCTCTGTACATTTTAGCGATGTGTTTTTGAAGTGTTTGTGTGTTGAATGTGCAGGTGGATCCTTCTCTGAAGATTGATATCATTGAGCCCAGAGAAGGAAAGACAAGAGGGGTTCTCTTCCAGCTGCATCCCATCACCCTCCTCAACAGCTAAAAAATCTGGACTGTATTTTTTGCATTTCAAGGAAATGGAATCAATTCTAATGTTGAACTTTTAAAGAGTTACCAGGAAATTTTAATTTAATTACGTTCAGAGGAATATTTAATTTTTGAAATGGGGCTGTAGCTTTTAACTGCACAGCAAAATCCTCAATCCTTTGTTGTTTAGAGCTGCTGTTGGAGTGTTTATTCCCTGTTAAAATAAGTGGCTGCTTTGTAACAGTTCATTGATGAGAATTGTCCTGTGTAGCTCTTTCAAACGGCGTTCCCCAGTGAGACATTAAAAATAGTTTTCTGCAACAGATGAGGCTTGTCAATCAGTCCTCACTCAAACATAGCCTCATTTTGACCCAAGAGTCAAGTTAAATATATTCCCACAGCACACACGCACGCATGCACACACACACACACACACACACACACACACACATTTGCAATTCCTCACTTGTGAGGACTCTTGACATGATGTATTTCCTAGCCCAATGTTTCCCTAACTTTTTTCTGGAGACCTTCTTTTTAAAAATTCCCAACCATTGCGTCCCAATCACAGAATCGTGGTAAGGTGTCCATGCCTACAAATTTGTTTCCACTGAAAAAAAAACAGTATGATAATTTTGTATTTCAAATTCAGTTCTCAAATATTGTGTTTTCAATATTTGTTTTTACACATCCTGCAACCCTATGGATTTTATTTGATGACCCATAAAATTTTCATGATTTTATTTGGTGACCCAAATGATATCATGGGTGGTGACCCAGACTGCAATGACTGCCCTAGTTCTTTCCTGTAACCCCAACCGTCAACCAACAAAATGCCTAGCTTATTCTAACCTGAACCTTTATCTGAACCCTCAAACAGCCTTTTAAAGGTCTCTCCAAAATTAAGTAGCAGCTAAAATGTCCTCACGTTCTTGGTCTAAAATCAAAGTGGATCTCTCTCTCTCTCTCCCTCCCTCTCTCTCTCTCTCTCTCTCTCTCTCTCTCTCTCTCTCTCACACACACACATACACACACTAACCTCCGACTACGAGTTGAGATGCGAGTCTGTGCCAGAATTCATTGGCTCGTATTTATAGCTCATCATTCCAGGTCTCCCATCAACAGTGTTATCACGTCAAACTTAGCTGCGGTGTCACACACATCTTCACTCAGGCGAAATGTCTCATGAATATGAACTCATCAGTAAAATGACTGAGGAGATGTTATACATCAAGGTACATTTATTTTTCTTATTCTTGTAATTAAATACATAGTGTAAGTGCAAATAGTTAAAGAGTCCAGGGTCTAGAGAACTACAGAGTATAGTTGAACATAGTACAAAGTTGGACATTATTCAAACAAGCTAAATATCACCAGATACTCCTTGTCTTCATAGTAGTTGTACAACAGTACCTAAAACATGAGCGTGTGTATTGTTCCTTATGGTTATACAAAAGCAAAAACCCTACAATTACCACATCTAAGACGCATATTGTTAAATTATGTTGTGCTTGGAGACACCAAAAGGAAATCATTTTTGCTATTTATATATATGGACATATACTGAGAGAAGCCCTGTCTGCTAACTCAGAAACATGAAGCAGTATTTAACATTGGCAGCAGAGCACGTCTGTGGGCATTCAGCTTTTTTGTGCCAAACCATACAGTTTTTGGTAAGCACTGCAAAGCAAAAATGTAGAGTGATTTAAAAACTGCACAAAAGATATCAAATATTATTTACCCAAGGCTCGACTTCATGCACTTTAATAATAAGCAACACAAAAAGTCAGTTTCTTTTTTTGATTTTCGAGTCGTGTACTACCTAGAAACTGGATTATGTGTGTGTGACTGTGTGTTAGTGTTTAGACTGCTATAGACAGAGTGATGGTTTCTCCAGTGGATGCTTTTAGAGAACACCAAGATGACAGCACTATGCCCCACAGATGACGACCAGGCTCTTTGAACAGTGAGCAAGCTGCCTGACTCTGAGCTGGACTGGACTGTCAGCTTCTCCACGAGACAGACAGGTCTACTCCTCCTTCCTCTTGGCCCCGGGGATCTTCGCTTGGATCCTGGACAAAGAAAACATGCGACGTGTCCAACAAGGTATTTATTCTTGATTAAGTTGTGCTTATTCTTTTTCCTACTCTCTCGCTTTTTATGGTAGTGACTGTCAAGCTTGACCAAAATTGGCCAGTTAATCGTGGTGAATCCAAAAAACTGCAGGCAGACATTTTGACACCAATTAACCCCTGAGAAACCCACAAACCCACAGTGTGTTTTTTAATTAAAAGATGACTAAAGAATACATATAGACATACATTTTACAAAAAAATGTAAGCATCAGCCTATTTGTGTTTGGTACAGTCATGTGAGCTAGCTTACCTACACTAGATTAATTTGTGATGCCTAACTAAACTAGTTAGCAACTTGACACATGTTGGCCAATCAGCTATATAATTATCCCATATTCAAATTCTTGTGAACCACAGTAGCACATTTTGTACATGTTCAAGTAAGAGGATCGATGTAACAGGTTAGTCAGTAATTATTACTTTTAACATTGATAGCTTAGTATTGTGTGTGGCAAAACATGTAATGTTTACACATGGCACTATAAGCAGGGCTAAACGTTCTATTCATCTACATTATATTCAGTAGCACAGAGTCCTTTTTTCGACTGCGGACTTTGGACTTAAATAGTTGAATACACCTGGTTTAGTCGGTTTCAATGAAATTGACTAGCTGATCCACTCTTCACCCTGTGCAACTTATTAGTATCTGTAACATTTTTTACTGAATTTAAACATGACATGAATGAAGCTTGCAAATTGCTGCCCTCAAATGTTTTCTTCAACCACTCCTTGCTTGCACAGCAATACCTGAAATCTCTCTTACAACTACAGTCTTATCTGCTGGCCACTGTAGGGATCAGTGCCCTGCATATGGGAACATCTGTGGCTTAAATGAATAGGGTGCACTGGGTTTTTCTGTACGTTGTTAAGTGATTTTCCAACAAAAACTCTGAAAGGCAAACACTCACTTTCCCACCACAGAGTTGACCTGGGTCCGTATTAGTCCCACATACTGGTCAATCTGTGCCTGAAAACAAAAAAAGAGTGACAAGTGTAAATACTGCATTGCATTTGTAAACCAAGGTTCACTAAACTTTCGTGAAGCTTCAAATTCCTACCTGATGTTTCTCATAGACCACAGGCATAGTGAACATGGAGACCACAGCTGCAGAGGCATGGGGAGAGTAATGGTTAATGTTAAGGTATTCTGATCTGCAGTGGAAACGTGTTCAAACAGGAACACACTTGTGTCAGCAGGACCAGTAGCACACCTCAACACTTATCTAAGGTCAACTGGAAAAGTCAACAGATAATGTACACGTTGGACGGTGAAGTAAACACATCCAACAAATGAATTTGGTTAGAGATAAGGACAAGTTGTACTTCTCATTAATGGGGCATATAATTTAATATAACTTCTGACACAAAAAGGCGAGAAATTAGTGTGTGTGACTTAACAGGAAAATTGTTGCATAATTAGTTGGGATGACCTCACCTAGGATGAGCAGTGTCAGGCCGTTGAAGAGAGCGCCCACGTAGGTCAGCAGCCACATCAAAACAGCAAACTGAAACACATACACAAATGGGGCTTGTTTTAAAGGGGACATATAACACTCATTATTAGGTTTATTCTGATTTAAGGTTTCCACAAGAAAATGTCGATGTTAAAATCAAAGTATGTTAATGTTAAAATCAGTCTGTGGAAAACTGCTTATATTCAGCTTCTGTTTGAAAGACACATTGTCTCAGTGCCTGTCTCTTTAAGTCTCCCCCTCCCAAAAAAGCACTGTCTGCTCTGATTGGTCAGCATGCCAAGGTCTTCTGCCGCCTTGCCATCATCTTTGCAGCGAGGGAATGAAAGCTGCAAAACTGTAGTGGCATTTTCTACTTATAAATGGTATAGCTATGGCATCAAAACCTTACAGAAGTCCTGATGGCACCTGTGAAGGCTCAGTTACTGAATACAGACTGTGCATTAATGATGCACCTCACCATAATTTAAAATAAATTTAAAAATCTTAATTTATTACAATAAAGGACCATTCGACTGTGTAACCTGCATGTCTGACAGTATATACGTCTACTACTAGACTGTTATGGTGGAAGTGTTCTTAGAGACAAAAAGCCCCTCTAGTGGCCCCAAGAGGCCCAGCAGTTCTGACACTGAACCTGCAGTTGGATCAGTTTGAAGTAACTGACAGACATTGTCATCCCTTACAAGTGATGCTAAAAGGCAAACAAGTGAGTTTGAGGCAAACCTTCAAGGAGTCAACCAGGTCTTGTACGAGGAACAGCCTGCGGAGCTCCTTCATGCAGGTGTTGGAGTACAGCAGGATTTTGTCTGCATATTTGCTAATCTGGTCCTGGGATAGAGCGATTTCCATCTCCAGGTAGGCTCTGGTGTCAAAGACAGGGTCGGAAACAGAGAAAAAAACTTAAGTAAGTTGATCATTTCTTAGAATCCATAATTGAACAATCTTCGATTTTACTCACTTGAAAGGATGTCCCTCATCGGTCTTCTGAACAGCCTGCAGCACAGACTTGTAGATCCTGAAGCTGATGGTGGCAGAGAGGGCTGCCAGGGCTAAGTAGGCTCCGACGCTGACCACACTGAACTGGGTCAGGGAGAAGAGGAGCAGAAGCACACTGCTGAACACGGCCCCCGACTGCTTCACATTCCTCCAGTAGAGCAGGTCAATCGCTGGAAGGGAAGGGCAGAACAAGGACAAATGGTTAGGACGCAAAGTGACCTGACCTCACTCTGTGTCATACATGCCCGGGCATTCATGGACGTATCCGTTTCAAAGTGGATTAGGTCGCTGCGATCTACACACCACACATTTGGGTCAAATATCTGGAAGCTGTTCACAACTAAATGTCCTCAGAGATCCTTGGCTGTCACGTGATCCTTTTCAACCCAGCTTCCTAACGGTGCTTTTCATTAGTTTTGAGCAAGCTCTGGTGCTGTAAGGTGGCGCAAAGGCATCTGAGTGACAATTTGTCACTTCAGTTTCTTTACTCCTATATATAGAGCGACCTCTGAAGAAGAGATAATGGCTGACTCTCACTTGTTGAGCAAGTGCCTCAGTCTCTGTGGCCAGTGGGTGATTTACATGTGACGTGTACTTGTCATTGCTGGCATCTGGTGTGGTCTCATACGTATACAAACATACATGCAAACAGACAGAGGGGAGTGTTTTAAACAGAAGGTACACCTGCAGTCTCTGCTCACATTGCAGAATTAATGATTGACCTATAGCTCGGTGAAAGCAGTAGCAGAAATAGAGGCACTATCAGCAGTTTATAGATAACGGTTCAATGTGACCTGACCAGACGAGCAGCTCTGTGGTTTGTGATAAAAAATGACAATGCTTTAATGCAGTGTCTCATTGATGCAGTGGAACATCAGGGTTCTTCTCAGCTGTATCCTACAGGAAATAACCATTGAAATATACAACATGACTGCAGGCACTTGTGCATCTTGCTGCACCATTCTCCTCTGATTCAAACATTTTCCTTGTCTCACTTCTTTGGGTGGTGGGGCCTGAAATCCAAAGCCACTAGCAAAGATGAGAGAGAGAAGTGATAACTGAGGATTAGCCCAGTGTACCATTACAGCTGACATGGTCCTCCTCTAGCAGTCGTCTGTGTTGGCTGGAAACATGCGCCTGTTTCCATGAGAACTGTCGGCTGCTTGTTTCAACCCCGCTGAACCAGCTGCCTCCACCACTGCATGTCTAACAGTCCTACAAGGGTTAACCATTCCTCTGCTGGTTCCAACACCTGGAGATCCTTCATATCACACAGGGAGGCAAGTACAACTGGTACGTTAATGTAAACTTTTGTGCCGCTGAAGAAGAGAGAATGGCGTTTAAGGTCTCTTGGGTGCCTTACTCTTCCTCTCTGAGCTGTCCGCCTGCTTGCTCTAATTTTAGCCATGGAGCTGTGAGCAGCATAGTGATGACGGCCATCTTTACTCTCCACTAAAAAGCATCTGTGGGTGCCAAAAAGGCAGGCTAAACCTGGGTGACAGAAGAACAGGCATTGTGGCTAAGTGAATCACTGCTAGCCACACACTAACCATTCTGTACTGTCAAATAACATGTATAATATTTTTTTTCTTATCAGTAACCAATAATGAATTACAGTACCTATCTCTGTAATTATTATCTGTTAACAGATGCAACAAGATAAAACAGTTAGAGCCATCTGGTCATTTATCCAAATCCTCACAC
>JAOWBC010000248.1:12513524-12526700 GCA_028566105.1 Hypoplectrus providencianus | reverse complement strand
CCACCACCACCACCAACCCCCCAAAATCAAATGAAAGACACTACTAATTCAGACACAGTGGGAACGAGATCCTTGTGTCCTAGCTGCTGTGCATGCACCACTCCCTACAGAAGCCATTGTTGCTGCCATCACTCACAAACTGTCCATGTGGCTACTGATTTGCATGGAGATGCTCCCACACACACAGACAGACACACAGGTAGCACATACAGCTGAAACAACACAGACACATCAACAGCAGACAGCTGTGCTAGAGGCAGGTGTTGACCGGCGACAGCGACTGTGCCTTGAGATGTGCTGCACAGACTGCACGCAGACTGTGAAAAGCTTTAGCTAGTGCAGTAGAAGCGTGTACTGACCTGCGGCGCCCATGGCTGAACAGGGAAAGAGGCAGCTGCTTTATCCACGGACAAAAGGAGAGCAGTGAAGGGGGAGTCCCCCCTGCACAGGAGGGGAGGGGCCACAGCCACACCAGCAAATCAGCATCCGCCTGCGCAGGGGGACTGAGGAAGGGGGGGGGGGTGTCTATGGGGTGCGGTTGCCAAAGAATCACATTGCAATCCAGCACACACACTCTATCACACACATGCAAACACTCCCTCTTTCTGTGAGCTCTATTATGCACAGGCTTTTAAGCGCAGCCCTGTTGCCACGTGACACAGACTGCCAAGCAGCAACTAAAATTAAAGACAGTGAATCAAAACGGAAAATGAAACCAGAGTCCTTTTTATGCACATCATAGGCTGTCACTTGCTGAAGATGACGCTGTTTCATTGCACGCTAATAAACCATAAAGCCTGGACCCATAGTCTACTCTGCCATTGAAATGCTTCAGTGGCAAGGAGCTGCCCAGCACCTGCCTGATGCAGTTACCATAGTTACCGTGCTCCATTTTCTCTCCACCACTCACTGAGAGATGGAGAGAGGGAGGAAGGGAGGGGCCCAAAGTGAAAAAAAGCAAGAAAGGGAGGGAGGGTAAAGAGCCTTCCTTTGGGAACAGAGAGAGATTCATTTGCTCTGAATCTGGGGAATCAGCAGCACATAATGTGTCTCTACACCCCGACACATGAAGACAGCCTCTCCCTTTATTGTGGAGCACAAAAGGACAATGGCAGATTTAACAAGAAGCTCAGTTGCCCGGAGAGAGAATGAGAAGGACAGTGTGTATAAAGGGCTAAAAGATTGACATAGTCAAAGTACAAGCTAACATTTTCACAAATTTTAGCTGATTTAAATAATAAAATGGCTTACACGTGGGGTGCTGCTTGTTTACAGGAGATGATGGTGACACTGGAGTGACATTTCCACTGCTTAATTTCAAATAAAACTCATACTCATACTAAGACATGTGCCAAACATAGAAAATCCAGTTTGTTTCCTGATGCTAGCAAAAAGTTAACCGCATGAGTGACAGTTTTAATGTAAGACACTGGATTTTTTTAATTGGAGTATGGAAACAGAAAAGCTGAGCTTGTTGATATGACTTTCATATCTGATATTCAACACATTAAGCAAAAACCAGAGCAAATTATTAACAACTGTGACAATAATATGATTCCCCCGCCCCCTTTTCTGTAGTGAAACTAGTTTAGCCTGACCTCATTAAATCACTGAAGACATCCTTGTGGCCTCAAACAAGCCATCAGCCAGAGTGAGCAAACATGCAAAGGGACTTCTGCTGCCAGCAGCTGAGATTCAGGACTTTCGTCTCACACTGGGTTCTGATTGGACGAGTTTATATTTGGTATGAGATAGTGCTAGTGTAGACTTTTTAAAACCAAACAGTACTTAAAAACTTCTACCATCCAATCACCTTTAGTGCATTTCAATTCAATTCAATTCTTCCATCAGACCCCTCTTTAACACCAAACACAAAACCAAGGTATGCAGGTTTTCAGTGGCACTAACATTATTCATTGCAGACTTAAAGAGTAGCAGCGGTAATTAACAGCAGGACACAGACTGATATTCTGATGCAACTAAAGATGGACACCAGTGATGTCACATTTTCCCTCAATTAAGTTTGATAGGCGTATATAGATGTGCTGTCAGAGCCAATGATGAACATAATGCCTAAATATTCATTAATCATTATAAATTTAAATTAGAAAACATAATCATAGTGTGATGAGTTGAAGTTATGATAGCTTTTTTAAGAGTAGCCCATAAGACTTCCCCCTTAACAATATCCTTATCAATCTTGATGTTTCACTAACCCTAACCCAGTACACGAGACATTGGTCAACCCTAACCACCACCAGAAAATCTGACCTATTTCTTATTAACTGAACGAAGGTAACAATCAAATAATGACTTCAAACAACCAGCAAAAATTTAAGTCTTCCTAAATATACAAAATACTAAAACTTTTAACCTGTGTTTACATAGAAACTAATACATAAAATATTACTGCTATTTTAATGTTACTGCTATATTTTGTTAACAAAACATGATTTTCATGTGTTATCTTTGTTGTTTTGTGATAGGATTTTGTTCATTTACAGATATAGATTAACTTGATTGATAAAGGAGACATAATTGAAGTTTACACAGAGAGCATAGGTTGTGAGTATGCATTATAACATCATGCATGACTCAATTTTGGATACGTCTGCATCATTGTCTGATCGTTCTTGAGCAGCTTGGTGGCAGTGAGTCAGTGCTGTTCATTTGCAACGAGAATGACTAAACATAAAAATGTCTTCAATTTCAAGGTGATTTGCAAACATTAAATTGCAGAAAATAAATATGCTCAATTTCTTCATTTGCTCTGCGGACTGTATCAGCTAAATTTGATGCGCTCTTACTGTTGTGGATGGGTCCCATCAGATAGGCTATAATGTTACACAGCCTAGGTCAAATTATACAGATAATGACTCAGTAGATCAGGGTTTGCTGTCAAGGTTATTTTTACAACACTGCATATAAACAATCAGTGAGTCAGTCAGTGCTGCGGTCTCTGTTAAGATACATTAAACAGGCCATCCTATTGGATTCACACTGCTGAGCTAAACCTTAAAAGATGGATGATAATGAGCTACAACTGGTGTGGAGAAAAGGACGCCATTTTCTCTTTTGGCCCCTTTCTATGAGCCCCCCATGCTATGGAAACAGACAGACGGAGGATGCTCTTCTACGGCCCAGTCTCTGCAAGGTGCCATGGCAGCCGGGGAGATGGGGCTGATGTAATCAGGATGGGTGTGCCCTGGTTACCATGGAGACAGTCTGTCAATGCCGTCCGGATACCTCGCTACACAAAAACAGAGCATACGCCATATAAAACCAGCTCCCCTGCACGGTTGCAAAGTGAGGGAGGGTGATGACAATGACATGCCGAGTACAAAACACAACACAGGCATCCATATTAATGTGCAGCCAAAACAGATGGCTCCCAACACACTGGTGTGTGTATACTTATTTTTCTAATACACCCACCATCATCTCCTGCCCCCTCTCCTTTGTTTTTTGTTTTTTTATTGGATACATACATGCAGCAGAAAGGATCTGTCATCAGGGCGTGTCCGTGTGACAGGAGGCGCAGGTAAACACTGCCGTTTGATTCCCCAACACTCAAAAAAATACAGTAACATAGCAAACGTACACATGCAAAGCACACAGTCATGACTACACACTTACACTGTCATGAAAATGTAACCTACATGCAGAGCTAACAGCCCCTCTCTCACAGCTACAACACACAGGCAGACAGATGAGAAAATCACAGTAAACACATCAGTACCCTGGCCCTTCCAGCCGCTCCATGAGCTTTCCTTCTTGGTAACGTCTGCAGTGGCCTGCATGCTGGTGATCGGTTATGTCCCTGTTCTCTTTCTCTCTTTATGGTCTCCGTTTTCTTCTTTGTCTCCCTCTTCAGTTGCACCGACTCACTCACTCATCCCAGAAAGGCATGAATGGTCGAAAAAAAGGATGCGGGAGATAGGCTGAGATGACAGAAAGGGAGGAAGGGAGGGAGGGAGGAAAGGTTTCCAAGGTGCTGCCGGCTCACGGAGCTCACAGACTGATGCTGTGGAGCAGCGCTGGCTAGAACAGAAGGAGCGAGGAAAGTGCGTATGTGTATGTCTGTGTGTGTGTGTGTGTGTGTGTGTGGTGGGGGAGGGGGAAGGGGGGGTCAAATTGTAAACACCACACCACAGTTGCTGCTGCAGCAAACCATCCATGCAATGATTAAGAGCCTAGGGGGAAGAGGGTGGGTGGTGATTGTTGAGACTAAGCTTTTTTTCTTGAAAGGGAAGGTACACTAGCTTTCACAATAAAAGCCCTAACAAGGCATCAGAAGAAGTGATTGTGGGGATACAAGCAGCAGGAGGGTTATCCCACATAAGCTTGCTGCTCTGACTTCCTTTATAGCTTGTTTATTTTTTTTTTTTAGTGTACAGGAACCATATTTATTCATGCAGTTAATGTTAAAGGCTGTAAATATGTTATGTTACCACATTTGGTGCAACCCAAAAGAAGATTAGTCATTTTAATAGTCTGATGTCATGCTGCACACCATACAGGTTGGGAAAGCAAAGTGTCCTGAAGACTGAAAATAGCTGGACTTGAAGCCATGTTGCTAAGGAAAAATATGGCAAACATCCAGGTCTGTTGTTCTTTATTTGAATTGAACAATATTTAAGCTTGTAGCCAGAGATTCAAATAGCTGTTTCCACTATGACTCACTGATAATTGAAGAGGCTAAGTGCTTATTCTTTAATAATTCATACTGGGAGACACTGTGCATTACAGCACAATGTTCTCTGTTTAGTACCCCCAGGTTTTGGTCATAAAATACCATGTCCTTCTTGAAATGCATTTGTTACGGAGATTGACATTTAAAGACACCTGGGACTAAAAAACTAACGTAGGATGCTTGAAAACGAGGTGAAAAATTAAACAGCACAGTCACTGTGTTGTCAGCACTGAGCAGAAAACAAAACCAGCTTGGTTCACGTCACTTTCTAATCCAATCAAAGCCATTAGTCCTGTCCCCTCTGTCCTCCCCCCTGCAGACAGCCACACCTCACACCTTCTGCTCACTGCAGACTTGACAGGCTTCAGTGCCAATACCAACCAAGAGGAATGAAAAAACAGATTTCCCTGAAACCAGACTGAGCACGCTCCCACATCACTGTTGCTATGGCAACTGGTGTGGAAGTGCACACAATGGTGCATTTCACCCTCTAGTGGTGGAGAATAAATACAAGTGACCTGCTTTTTAGCATTTCCAGAACCTTCTTACAGTCTGTGTAAACAAAACAAGCACAGCCGCCTCTATTTACTATTCAATAACGCAACTTGTAATATTATACATTTCAAATCTGTAACTCAACATTTCAATCAGTTCGAGGATTGATAGCTAGAAACAGTAGCTAAAATCCTTAGTCAAACAACATTAATTGGGATGTGACTTTATACAGCTCTGTAACTGTGAAATTCAACAAGAATCCTTTAGGACCCCAAAGTAGGAGTGTGCCCCAGTTTTGACATCACAGGATTATGTAAACCCACTGTTTACAGGGACAGAGAGAACCGCCAATAGAAGTCAAAATACCAATGCCAACCCCAAATGCGCAGCTTAGACAGCATTAACTCCTGCTGACTGCGGCTGGCATGTCTGACTTATGTAATCACAAAGTGATGTAAGGAGCCAGATGCTGTTAAGATGCAGGAAGAGATTTTTTTCCCTCAATATCTGCAATTTCATTATTTGTGCTTCTGTTTCTCCTGAAAACTTAGAGTGATGTTCAGAGTTTAGACAATGATGCTGTTAAGTTTTAGTTATCATGAATGGTCATAAATGTGAATAAATGCATCCTCACGCTGCTTTTTTCTTAAATGTACCACCAGGGGGAAGCAGAGTTTAGGAAAGTACAACTCCCGCTCACCCCTGCAAAGACACACACAAGCAGCAGTGGAACATCCCATCTCTCTCAGCAATCCTGTGTGCTTTCCCAGCTCTGTCAACAAAACAATGTCAAAGCACACCATGCAGGTAGCCACCACGAGGTAAACAAACATGAGTTCACCATTAGAGATTTGATTAGAAAAAGCTGTTGACAATTTTCAAACAGTTTTTAGCCATAGCCATGAAGGGGAAGGTTTTGAATATAATGTACATGCAATAGCTGTTTCATTCAGGCTTGAAAACACCACGGCATATGCAATGCTACCTGTTCCACAGCACTATTTCTTGAAAGCCAGTACCCAAGATAGCAGCTTATAAATCAAGGTGAAACCACTGAAACAATGAAAAGATTATAGACATGTTTTATGAGGTGAAAAGTGTACCCTTTAGAAATTCTTCATTCATGCAAATAAGAAAAATCTGAATGTTTGAGACTCACCTTTTTGTTTATCAAAACCCTTCAGGAAGATGGAGGCAGCAGATTTTCCCAGGTCTCCTTTTCCCTCATTGGCATGCTTGTGCATGTCCTCCTGGTGGGGCTTATCTGATCGCACCTCTGGGGGCACAGCAGCAGTGGGTGGCTTGGGCTTGCTGGGGCGCTCCTCTTCTGTTTTCACTGGGGTCTTGACCTTTTCTGTGACCAGGGGCTCGGCTGGAACGGCCTCAGCCGTACAGCGGGGAGGGACGGTGCTGGGCACCAATGGAGAGGGAGGGCTGACTCCCTGTTTGGGGCCACCAAAGCCCTGCTCTCTCTTTGGGCTCTCTTCAGATGCAGACTCAATGAAGAGATCACTGTCAAGCTCTGCCTCTCTCTCCTCTCTCAGAATGCTGTAGGCTGTGGGTGGAGCATGGTTGCCTGCTGGGCCATAACCACCCTTGGCGACTGGGGGATTGTCAAAGGGGTTGTTAGGCTGGCTGAAAGTGCCCTTGCTTTGAGGCGACTGGGCGAATGGGTTGCTAGTGGCCTTTGGAGGCTCCTCAGACACAAGCTCAATCTCTGAGTCTCCAGACTCTGCACTGCTGCCATCATGCTCCCTGCTGCCTGCCTTTGTGCTTGGACTGCTTTTGGGAGCTGCAGGCTTAACTGCGTCAGCCTTGTACATGTCATGGGAAGGGAATTCTTTTTCTGTTCACAAAGAAAAAAAAAGTTGGCATTCAAGTTTTCATTCACACGACAAATTCAGACAAACAACTTCTGTACAAACAACCTTAAGATATATATTTTTTAAACTTTTGCAAGAAGAAGTAACACAGTAACAATCTTACAAATCAAATGTTTACTTGCTCAATAAAGTTTTTCCTGTTAGAACCTTACTTTGTCTGGTATGACCAGCAGGTTATGGCAGCTAATATTAGGTAATATTAAAGCAGATAGAAGGAGTTTTTAACCTGTTATGAAACAGTGTTGATTATATAATGATGCCTCCTTATGAACTAAATAAGCAAACAGGACCGTCAGCATGACGTTTTCTCTATTTCAAAAACCAGCAATGTTGTACGAAGTATGTTAACCAAAAAAAAAGCAAGGAGGAGATAATTATATTTTGTGGTTAGGGCCAATACTAGGCCAGAATCAGCATAGGGAAAAAAATACCCAAAGAAGTTATATACTATTTCATTTATAAAATACATTGCAATACATGGCAGCATATGGATTATATGGTGCCTAAAACAAAGTTTACTTTGTTCCATCATTGTCATAGTACAGTTACTGGATTTTAGCTACACACCCAACTTCTATATCTGACCAACTGACAGGTGTTTGTGTGTTTGCTGTGCCTACGTGTTGGTGAAGCATTCGGGGTGGAAGCAGGACTCTCATCCTCTGGCTCTGATAAGGTCACAGTAGGAACCCCCTGTAAGCCCACACTGAGGACGTTTTCACGCTCAGACACACTGACTGGAGGGGGATGCTGCTGCGGCTCAGTCTTGGAAGTTGGCGGCTGGGATTCGGTCAAGGTGATCTTCACTGGGCTGGCCGTCTGTGGGGTGCCACCCAGGTTTCGGTAGGAGCGGTAGTCTGACAGCTCCTCATCAGATGGCTCCTCCACATAGGGGAAAGAGTGGGAACCCAGTGCTGGACCTAGGTTTTCCTCTTCCTCCTCGTCATCCTCATCTTTTGTGAGGTTTTTATCCATGTAGCTGCCCAGTGAGTCATGACCGGTTGAGCCTGTGTCCACTAGGCTTTGCTGGTCATGGTGTTCATCGTGGCTTATGTCCATATAGTTGTAGGACTCTGTCTTATCTGAGCCAAACATAGATTTTGGCACATCATCAACCAGGCTGGAAGTCATCTTGGTGCTGGAGCTGAAGCTATAGGCGTCGCTGGAGAAGTGATCCAGGCCAGAGGAGCCCGAGGAGGGCTTGGATGGTTTCATGTCGTCAGACAGATAGGAGGCTTCCCGTCCTGATGTGAAGCTCTGATTTGACATCAGTGAAGTGTAGACATCACCATCATCATTCATAGGCTTCCTAAACAAACCAGACATGGGGTCGTCTGCAGAGATTGACAGGAAGAGAGAGAAGAGAAACTCAGCGAGGAATGACAGCAGTCTCTGTGTCACACGATCAAATCAAATCAGACTGTGCCTGAGCTGTTTGATTAATGAAAACATCCTGTTAAACAAGGCTATGCTTCAGCTGGCGCTGATGCCAGGGAGAGTGGCTGTGGCAGTGTGAGGGCAGCGCAGTCAGACTGGGTGCTCGCCTGTGAAGATCAGCGAGGCAGCAGTAACAGAGGGTACTTGTACCCAGTGTGGGACAAAGGGGGATTGTTCAGACCCCAAAAAACCGCAGGCCTACAACCAGAGTCTGTTCTAAATCATGCAGGCAAAGTGCACTCTCTAGTCACATCTCTGCCCTGTATCACTAAGCCTGCATCTGTGCTGACAAATGAGTGTTTCTGAAAACAAACACATAAGATTTGAACAATGTATACTGTATGCACGAGCTATTCTAAATTTAAACAACCTAAGCTAGGCTAAACTTGGTTAACAAAACAACTTCATGATAAATGCATAGAATAAAAAAAAAATAAACAAAGCAAACCTTCTGTCTATTCAACACACATGCAAAGCTAAAATAATACTAATTACAGCATTGCAGTTGTCATGCAAATGATTTTTCAACTCCAATTTAGAATTCAAAACTGACAGATGTTAGCTGTGAATTTGTGTGTGCTCTGCTGTAAAATATCACTCAACATCTCACTGAATAATTTGTTACAGTGTTGCAGGGAAATGCTAAGCATGCTCATATTACATATGACTTGCAAAACAGGAAGAGACAGACTTGATCGGGATGGTATTTCATACCACTGGGTCAGAAGTCAAAGTCACAAAGTATTCAGATTTGTTGACTTGAGTGATGATTTAGTGACCTTAATCACACACTGCCTCATGTTTATACACACACATAAACACAGCAACCACACACAAAAACACACTATACACCACCACTCATTGGAAGCTTATATTTTTGTTGTGCTGTGGACAAATCAGACCTTTTACTTCTTCATACTGAGCTCCTCCTCCTGCTCTCTAGCCCTGCTTCTCCCAGGGCAGCGGTGGTGCTATAAATAGGCTTGGTCCAGCTGCTGGGCTGGATGTGTGGGGGAAAATTTTAAATAGCAGCCTTAGGGTCAGCTCTGGAGGATGCAGACTGACTGACAGGAGACCCAACAGGTCAGGACGTCCCGTCCCTCCCTTCACTTCCTCTTAAAAGCCCCAACACCCTTCCCCTCTGCTGTCCTTCCTACTGCTGCTGCCTTAGTCATTAACAATACATCATACCGCAGTACAATGGCATAAACACTACACCCATGCTGGGACATAGGGGGAGGGCTGATGTGTTGTGAAGGAAAAGCAAAGAAGGCCCATGTTTTAAGTTTGAGTATATTTTGTATCCAATGGACTCAACTGTATTCTAGATCAAAATTTGAACTGATTATGGATCTGAGTTGTAAATAACATGGATGGACACAGCTGTTGAGCCGTGTCATTCAGTGACATGGATGCCCTTGATGCACTGCTAAAGCGAACCAATGTATAATCCTCTTAGTGTACTACCATTGTATAGGTCCCATCACACTGGCAACACCCGTGGTGAAAGGATCCCAATTCCTTACTGAAGTAAACAAACAAATACCACACCACATTACAAGTAAAAGACCTAGATTCAAAAGTACAAGTACTCATTATGCAGAGGAGCCCTACTAAGATTGTTAAATACACATTTCAAATGTGTTATTAGATTATTATCAAGGCATTTATGTAAGCGTAATTATAATGTTGTCTAGGTAGGGGCCATTTTAACTCAATAAATTGAAAACAATGTAAAACTTTTATTTCTGTTTAATCCTCAGGTGAAAGGTAACTTAAGATGAAAAAAATATAAAATACAATATTTACCTCTGGAGTATAAGTATAAAGCTATATAAATGGAAGTATTCAAGTTAAATACAAGAACTATTAAATAAATGCACTTTAAATGCACATTACATTCCACCACTGTACAAATACCAACTGTGCACATGTGGGAAGCACTCAGGGCCACTACAAACTGTGAAGAGATGTGATCCATGGAACTGTGAACTGCCAGTAATCCTGTTGACTGTAGGCAACACACCCCCTCCCTCTTTATCAGCCCATTCTACATACCAACACAGCTACAGTCACCCTCAGTTGCATAAGGCATCTGTAACAATGATGAGGCTGGTGCTTTACTTTAGCTGCCATGAGTCCAGCCTCTTTGAGCAGCTACTTGACAAAGCATGTGTGTTGAGATTGAAGGCATTTTAAATCTGCAGATATGGCATAGCACCCAGACACTGGGAAAACACCCCACAAGGCTGAAACAAATGCTTTGTCGTGCTCAGATGGGATTGGACATGACAACAGAGGAATTCACAGCTCACACTGTAGCCACGCAGCATAATCATGTCACTGGAAGGATGGTGCAGTTAAATAAATAAATCCTGGTGGATGCGCTGTGAAGGGGCAGTCCTTTTGTTGTCCTCTGTGCAGCCAGTGCACCCCCGAAACTAATGCAGCCTGACAATCTGTGCTACGCCAAGGCATGGGCTCCTAATTATCAGAAACATGTGAGCACAGATGATATCAAAAGAGCCGGAGTTTCAAAATGAATATATTACCACTTTGAAATTATAGGGTTTACTGAGCTGCATGTGGGACTCCCTTGCAGACAGTCAATGATCCACTGCAGTTATTCAATGTATGTATAAAATGGATAACCTTATGTGATAACAGAAAGGGATTTTCAAAGTGCCAATATTTTTTGTGCAAGCAGCTGTTTGCTTATCTCGAGGACATAGTGTTGTCTCACTTCTTGCTGCCAGGGGTCCAGTGCAAAGACGGAAAAGATGCTGCTGACTTTCACAGGAACTGTCTCTGTCAGCTTGTGTTGTCCAAGCAACCACCATCATTACTTTAATCGGTAGTTTAGATGTACTTTTAAGCGTCTGTTAATCTACTACAGTGCAACGTTTCCATTACTGTGTCCATGACCCTCTCGACTATGGTGTTACATTTCAGGAGTTCTCTTTCACTCCCTGACCTTGTGGAAAGCAATCCATCAAGGCAATCGCTGTGCTCTTTTTTCAAAGCCATCTGTGCCTTTGACGTGAAATAATATGCTTCAGCTTTACTATTTTAGGTATAAGTATAATGTACTGGGACCTGTGCAATACTTTGTTTAGAAAGTAAACCTGGATGATGCACAAAGACTTGACAGTTGACTGTGAACATTAAAATAAGTCTATTATATTACTTGGTGGAAGTCTGGGAGATGACAAAAACACCCTTCATCAGCACGAAATAGGCTATAGGCTTTTCTTGTAGTATGTATTTTCTCTCCTATTATTTGGTGTTCAGTTTATTTAAAAAGGCATAATGATATCTATCAGTGTGTCTGATGTAAAAACTTTTTTAGCAGAATATATGATGCAGAAAACAATGTTAGGGTAATTAAGAAATAGTACCGGTATTAGCTTTTTATTTTTATTCATTCATTATTTATTTAAATGGTCAGCAATTGACTGCTAAAAAAATATAGTTCTGATCATTTATAGCATTTATTTTGTTGTTATATATTATTTAATTTTAAATCACGATTAATGATTGACAATGTAATACATTGTATGCATAAAGGATAATTATATTAAACAAACTTTAATAAGTTATTTAATAAGTTGCCTTTGCACACATATAGTGTTGCAAAATTGGTACATCTGCATAGAAATGATCTTTTGTTGTTCCATCTAAATAATTCCATATATTGGCCACCATGTCAGCAATCTGTTCATTTTCTCCTTGTAGCACCCTCTACTTCAATAATTTCCTGATAATGTAATAACGTCTAAAATGTAATAAAATTTGCACTTAACTGGATTGGAAATGATATAAATCCCAATATTGTAATAACATATCCTGATTGATATTATAATAACATTTTTACTTATAATGTAATACCTTTTTAAATGATTGTGAATTTACTACTTTTTCAGGGGGGGTTTTTGTTTGTTTTTTTTCAAACTGATTACTTGCAGTAATTACTCACAGATTACCAACAAATCACTAGCTCAAGAAAACAACCACAAACCAACAAAACAACTTTCAGTAATTCTGCATTTGAAGAGGATATACATAAGCGTTCATAACACCTACCTACACATTACACGGGACCTGACATGAACATAAGCCTACACATCTACTCATAAATTGTTATGTCACTTTTCATGTAAAATTGACATACTTACTGCTGTCACACTTCAAAATGACAGAACATGACAACTGATAAATTCATTTTGCTTTTTTTCCCTCATCTCTCTCTCTATATCAAGGCAGGAATTTCTGTAAATGTTACATTTTTAATTTGACATTTTTAAGTGATATTATTACCATTTATGAGTAGATGTCTAGGCTTATGTTCATGTCAGGTCTCACGTAATGTGTAGAGTGTGTGTGTCTGTGAAGAGGTACATTTAGGGAATAGTTACCTCCAGTGCAGCTCAGAAGCTTATCTGAGCTGGAATCCTGGTCCCCCAAGGAGGTTAGTCCCTCACCCACTCAGTAGGACCAGGATGTATGTACCTGCGTATCTGCACATATGCATATTGTAATAAGGTATTAAATTTTAGGTAAAAATGTTATTCAAATATATTCAAGATACTTCATTACATTATTGGGTTTTATTACATTTCCGATCGAGTTAAATGCAAATTTTTATAACATTTCTTTATCAGGAAATTA
>JAOWBC010000248.1:12493606-12508942 GCA_028566105.1 Hypoplectrus providencianus | reverse complement strand
TTCTTGTTCTTTTTTCTTTCTTACCGTGCTGTAACTGAGCAGTGGCAACGCTTCTGCGCTAGAATGGGTGACAGAGACAAACCGCACAACAATGCAGCTCCTGGCTGGCGTCTGTCAACTGAGCCTGGGGTTTGTAGACGCCACAGATGAGGCGGTGCGGTCGGTCGGGGAGCAAGAGGAGAGGAGTGAGGTTGATTGTTTTAGTTCACTGCTCCAACGGTGACGTCATGGTGTCCGCGAGGCTACAGGGTTGGCACTTTATTTGGGGCAAAGTCATATAAGAAAGGCGTTTCGTATATTATATTTATTTTAATGAAGTCGCGTGTTTTGCCATTGAAGAAGAGAAAAACAGCGAAATGATGCTTAGTGTGGTGAAACAGGCCTCAAGTGACCAGTCAGTGAAATTGGACGCAGTGTTCAAAAGGAGACCTATAAAGATGGCGGATATCCAGTTCAATAATACGAACTGAAGATGGGGAAAAACAGATAGAATTTAAGTGCATTGTTTAATAAGCGTACCTAAAAATAAAACAAGAATGTGTGTTTTACGTTGTTTTCTAAAAATGTATGTTGCAGTGTGGCGCCCTCGTGTGGCAGCTCTAAATATAATCAGGTGGACAGAAAGTTTCAACATGGCTCCCTAGCAACCAGACGCTCCTGCCTGGACACAGACTGATGGCAAACATCGCTGATGGGACACAGTGTTGAAATAATTATTGTGTTTTTGCAGAAGTCCGGAAAAGTATCTTGTAACTCGTCTTCCGAAAGAGACATGTAAGGTCTGCCATGTAAAGTTGCATTTCACTCATTAAGTCATGTAAACACTTTTTAACTGCGTTTTAACTGACACGAGCTCAAAAGTTCCTAGACCTACGCCTATCTTTCGGTAGCTAGCTGGTGAGTTAGCATAACTAGTGTAGTGGGGTTATTTATTTATTATTATTTTTAGTCTCAATATGCTCTTAGTACAGTAAAGCAAGGTATATGTCTCATAACAGCGAATTAAATACGGTACTTAGCGTTGCACAGGGTTCGGAAAAGTTATGATACAGGGTGAGAGACAAAAGTACCGCGGGGACGAGGAGGTGGTCAAAGAACTGGTGAGTATGACTTTCAATTGTAGTACAACACTGTAATATTCTGTAAGAAAAAGTCCTGTATTGAAAATATTTCCTCGGTAATAGTATATAATCAAAGCATTAAGTTACCGAAGCAGAAAAATGCCATTATATGAACTTGTACAACTATAACTATTAGCTATTTTACTATGGATTAATTACAGAAAATGTTATCGATCAATCGCTTTATTGTTTGGTTTGCAAACATTAAATAATAGAGCTCACAAACACGTTCACAATGTTTACCAAAATGATGAAATGTTTCATTAACAAATGGCCTTATATGTATCTATATATATATATTACCCTATTTTCTTAATTTAATGATGATTCACATTTGTCTCTTAAGTGCATGGTCAATGGAGTGTCCTATGAAAAAATTGCACAAGAAGGAAGCAACGTCAGCTCCCTGGAGATCTTCTTCTCTGGTTTTCCCCGCATGGTTGGACTTTCCTTCTTCCCGAGGCTCTGCCAGCTTACCATTGTGGGCCAGAATGTTAAACACATTGAAGGACTTGAGTGCTGTCCTCTGCTTCGGGAGCTTTGGTTAGTCCAGTGCCACCTGACAGTAAGTTTTTTTTGGCTGCTAAGATTTGTAGTAATCAAACGTGGCACTGATTGTGTCAACATTTATACAGAATGTACTGCCTGATCAAACATTTTTGTGTTTTTCATTGAGAGTGATTGCAACTTATTGTTTTATTGCATAGGTTCCTAAATCTCAAACACATAGCAAAACAGTGTCATGTTTAAGTGAATATATGGTTTGTAAATAATTAAGAATATGTGTCCTGTCCTTTACTTTACAGGGAATATCTGGACTACAGAATTGTGCGCAACTAGAGAAGCTCTACCTTTATGATAACCAGATCTGTGAAATAAAAAATTTAGAACTGCAAATCAATCTAGAAGTATTATGGCTCAACAACAACTGCATAACTCGGATACAGGTTTGATCATTTCTAATTTCGGAATTTCTATCTATGTGGCTCACCAAAAAAAAAAGCATTTTTTACGCAATTAAAAATACAGTTACACATATTACTGTACATTTTGGTCAGAGTAGTATGCTCCCATATTTAATCAGTTGTCTGTTATGTGTGGTTGTATGTTGTTCTTTTACAGGGCTTAAACACGCTTGAAAACCTGAAAGAACTAAACCTTGCTGATAACAACATTGAAAAGATTGGTTGGTTTTCAAATTCCTATTTATTTTCTGTTCCAAGTTTGATTGAGATTCCATGAGCTGTTTTGAAGAAAAAGAAATCTCATATTTTTCAACTTCTTTTAAGGGCATAGCCTTGATCCTAATGACAAACTTCAGAATCTTAATTTGTCCGGGAACAAGATCAGCTCCTTTAAGGTGAGTTTAAAACAGAAATATGCTTTTGAAACATCTTACATATAAAGTTTCCTTCTTATTTGTAAAATCTTATTAAAATCCTTGGTCTGAAAACGGCTGTTGCATATTCTTGTGAAACGTCGAGGTCAGTTCAGATTTTCAATTAATTCTACAATGGGCTAACAGCACAAGACTTTCAAATAGGTAAGCATCATTTCTTTTTGATGTCATTTAGGATATATATTCATGGCTGAATTGGAAAAAAAAACTTGAAAGATGTGCACTTGTCTTTGTGATTTGTGGGTTTATGCTGTTGCTCATACATTTTTTTGACATGCTGACACTCATTCACAGCATTTATACTGAGTCATTGTCTTTTTTAAGGCCCTTTGACAGGAAAGATTTTTTGTGTCTCTTGCTTTGATTGCATGGTTTAACGTCATGATCATATTTTTGCACTTCACTTTTTCTCCCCGCCTAGCTACCTAAAATCCAAATAGACTAATCAGGCACAGTGGGTCTTCTGTGAATAAAATATAATTAATTGTAGTTCAAATTAGAATGAGGGTATAACCAAAAACAGTTCATGTCAGTATACAGTAAAGTGATTGGTTGATGGCTGTAACTATTATTATTGCCATGTTGTTTCTTATGGTGTAACAGGAGCTGACCCTGCTTGCCAACTTACCCCATCTGAGAGAACTAGCACTGAAGGACCCCACGTCAACCCCAAACCCAGTATGCCTGCTGTGTAACTACGCCACACACCTTCTTTACCACATACCAGGCCTCCAGATACTTGACACTGATGACGTCTCAAGCAAGCAAGTCAAGGAAGCAGCTGAGGTACTGAGAAGGCTAGCAGGACCCACCAGTAGAGCTCCCTCTGTTTGGCTCTTAGGAAGATATGAATTCTCTTGATTTATGTTGACTCAATATTTTTAAGTCCTAATAACAATCGAAACAAAACTAATTTCAGATATACCTAAAGACATCACTCATTCATACATAAAATGAGTCAAATATTTATAATTGATTCACACTTTCTTAACACGTCTTAAATAAAAAAAATTGTCTTGTGTCTCACATATGCATACTTTCCTTTTGTGTGATATTTTTTGTAATGTTTTACAGGACATAAGTAATGTATAATTGGGCTTTGTAGTTTTGAATAATTGCTGTCTTTATACAAAGTAAGTAATACTTCTGTTATTTGTTGCATCTATCTGTTCTGTTTGCCTTTCCTCTATTCCCTTTAGTCCACAGTAATGAAAAAAATGATGTACTACAACATGCGTGTACGTACTGCTCAGAGGAACCTGGCAGAGATCCGGCTCAGTCTGATTGAGAGGAGGAAAACTATGTTGCAGTTACCTGAAGAATGCATCCGAACACTCAGTCATGCCCTCAAGGGTGTATGTACAATCCAATTTAAAATATCCCTTTTAAAAAATTCTAGTTGCATTTGTAATGAAAACAGATATTCAACTTCAATCTCTGTTACTGTTCAAAACAATGAAGAGAGATGTTTTCATTTGGATGCAGCTTGAACGTGAGCTCTCCAAGGTGCCGGCTGGTTGTAAGAAGTCTGCCTGTACTTTGGTGGACGGATCGACCCACATGGTTGAAGGTTCAGCGGACAGGAGTGACTCAAACACTGACATCAGCCACGACCCCGCCATGGAAGACAAAATACTCATTAAGATTGAAGCACTGAGAGAGAGACTGGTGCTCTGGACAAGGCGGCTGGATGAGTATGTATATTTGTAAGAAAAGAGATTTGTAGTTATAGAAATATACTAGATTGTGTTATTGAATTACACTATATTGTACTTTAAAGAAAGTTCCCTCTTCTACAGGATTGAGGCCTGTTGTGAGCAGGATTTGAATCAAGCCACAAACCAGATGGAGTATACTGTCCAATTTCTGTTGATGGAACTAGAAAGTGTTGGAAATATTCGTTTGGAAGATGGCTGCTCCACAGACCCGTGGTATGTATGTTGTTCTGTTTTTTGTTTTTTTTTTGCACTGATTTTTGATGCTTTTATTATACTGGGCTTTTTGTCTATATGCCTGACAGAAACAAACAAAGAAAAAAACAATACCACTTGTTTGGCTGCTTTTACCCTCAGATTGACCCATTTTCTTATGTTTGCCCTAAGGGTTGTTGGTGATGTATTGTGGAGGACTGCAGAATCAATATTGTTTCTAATCATTGATATATTCCAGACTGTGGAACAAAATCCTCCATAGCAGTTAGTATACAGAAAATGCTTGTTTTTCATTAAAAAAAAAAAACAACAACTGTAGCATAATGAAAACAAACTGATATTTGAGTTCATATGAATATACATATGAATATATATTATATGTTAGTCTTTTTTTATTCTTAAAGGAAATCCAATCAAGGGTTGAATACAATTATAGTCATTACAAAATGTACAATCACAGAGGACAAATTAAAAGCAGACATCACTTCACTCCTGGTTTTTGTATTTTGTACCCAACAGGTTTACTTCCTGTTGCGACCTTCTGCGTTCCCGCTTCTCTCATGCAGACTTTAAAGTTTACGGCATCACTGGAATTAAGATCAGCCGAGTTATTCGTATTCACAACAGTGCTTTGAGACTTCGCTTTGAGGACAAGCTTTACACACTTCTGGCCGGAGAAGACTCGGCTAACTCTTCACAGTAAGTTAAACTGTGAATTTGTGTGAACTAGTGAAATGCAATAATTACTTAGTTTTAACCAATATGTTACAGCCATGTTAACCTTGTCATCGTTGTAACAGTAACATTACCATCAATTATTAGAACTTGTATCTAATTGAACATTTTCAAGCAGGAGCTACAGGCGTCGGCTGGAGCACTTGTTCTACATTGCTGACGCTGAGAAAAGCGTTGAGAGGGAAGACGTTTTTTGCATTCTAGAGGAAGGCTTCAAAACAGCTGAACAACATAAGGTGTTTGTCTTCTGTCCACTTGCACACAACACCAATGCATTTTGAGCAAATTCTAACATACTAATTAATGAATTAGTTACTGGTTAAATAGTTGCTCCATTTGTATTGCAATTTTAACAAAACATTTTTGGTTGGTTTGAATTTAAATTCAAGTTGAAATAAAACAGGCAAATGAAGTACTTAGTTACGTTCACTTGATAAGGGAGAGACTTAACCCCAAAGACCAAGCTCCTACACTCTTGAGAAAATTGCTTTGAAACAGCCACTTTACCTTTGTATGCTTGAAGCTGTTTGCACCTCAGTATATACATTTATATTTATCACTTCTCATTACACATAGGTTATCCATTTACAAGGTTCCTATTTGCATTCAGTGTTTTATTTGCAAGTTCATTTTATAAATTTTATATTGTAAGTTTAATTTGCTTCGAGTGTCATTTTCTTTACCAGCATGTTATTTTCTTTCTATACATATTTAATGCAGTGTTTTATCAGAGGATCCACCTATTAATCTGGATCTTCAATTTCCGACTCTCTGACTTATTGAATTTCACCTTGTTGACTATGAACTAGGTGTTAGAAGGAGAGGGTGCGATACCTTTAACTAACAGCCTGAGTGTGACTGAACAGCCCAGAATTGAGCACACACTGTGCCAAGCCAGCCAAGGTGGTTCCAAGCACAGCACTGACACATCCCCCTTCAGGCATGGTAAGTTAGGTCCCCTTATAGTAATATATTACCCTAAGCTGTGACATTTTTTTCTTAATAGCTAAAATGGTAATGTTTTTGCCTGTAGGTCAGGTTATTGTCTCCAAAGTGTTTGTGGGCCACAGCATGCCTATCCAGGAGAGAGAGCCGTTCCCCTTATAGTAATATATTACCCTAAGCTGTGACATTTTTTTCTTAATAGCTAAAATGGTAATGTTTTTGCCTGTAGGTCAGGTTATTGTCTCCAAAGTGTTTGTGGGCCACAGCATGCCTATCCAGGAGAGAGAGCCGTTCAACAGAAGTAGATACCCCAGAGCCTGCTCTGTGTATCGCAATGTGGACACTAAGCACAGAACTGCAATGAATGAAGGTACGTGGTCAATGGAAATATAACACAATACTTTTCTGACAGTATTTGTAAAACATAATTGCATCTCTGGTTGTTTTTCATTTAGAAAGACCTCGCTCCATCAAAACACACACTGGTCCTGAATGCAGTCCTAGACGGAGACAGTGGTTTGTATTTGACCATGAGCTTGTTCTGCCAGAGTACATCATTTACTTCGAATACATCACGAGGGTAATTAATTGATAGGTTTTATTGTTTGTTTCATAACATATAATATGATAAATGAGTCAGTAATGATTCAGGGTTTTTTCCTCCTATTATACATATGGCATTAAAGTTCTGTAAGGGAAGCTTCTTTTATGCATAACTGAATGTAGGCAGCAGGATGTCAGACAGGCCACCCCCGTGTGGTGCTCCGTACTGTATGCAGCCAGCCTTGGAGAACCAAACCTTCCACTCTAATTGAGATTTAATCACAATAGTAATGAAATTCTGAGTTATGCTGAGCTCATGTGTGATCAGAATTCTTGCCTTTAGTCAGATTTGACAGATTTTTTTCTATTCTAAAACCACATACCTGTTTTCCTAAATTAAGTCATGTTTTATCATTACCTAACCTTATTTTTATTTAAAATGTAAAACTCTTTACGAGGCAATATTTAAAGCATGACATGATGGATTCCACTGTTCCCAAAGTTTGGAAATTGACTTGTTACAGCAGTGTATGAGCCAAAAAGGCATAGGAAAAAAGTGATAAAGGACAATGAAACACGATAAAAAAAAAAAAAAAAAAGATAAAAAAAAACCATACATTTAAAGTACAGTAAAATAAAATAAAATGAGACAAAATAAAAATTAAAAAATAGGTAGCCTCAACTAAACTATACATTTTTCACTTAAACAGATATGTCTATCAAGGATAATTGTAATACACACAATATGTTGCTAGAGGGTAAACAGTGGAACAGTGTTACATTATGTCATGCTTTTGGGTTTTTTATCACTTAGATTTTATTTTCATTTTGACAAAATCAGTAAATACGAACAGATACAAACACACAGTCTAGCACACACATCACGGCCAACATCTCCAGTCAGGGAATACAAAGCAAATTATCCTCAAGTTAATTTGCTTTGTTTCTGTTTTCCTGTAAAACCCCAGAGAAAAGGTAAAATGAGGAAGTGAAAACTCTAGCCTTGTACTTCATTCCTTACAGTATCAAATTCTGTGTTGTATGCAATCCATCTCAGTTTTTTTGACTATGTTTCATGCTTTCATTACAATTTTAAAAAAAAAAGCGTCTCCCATTATGTACCTTCTTGCCTTAAACATTGTGATAATATTGCCAGGATCAAGAACAACCACACAGCACAGGCAGAGATGATACACAGTCCAACGATATTATCCTGGACAGGAAAGTCCTCAACATGGAACCTGTGTTGAAGCCGCAGCCCCGGTTGTTGAGCTTGGATGACAAAATTCTGCTTAATGTGGCCAGAGCCAATGTCCTCAGTCAAATCACTGTAAGTGCTCTCAGAGGACAACTTGAGATTTCAAACCATTTCATTCTCTAACCAATAATGTTGGATGTGTTAACCCCCAGGTACTGAACCTTCATGGCAACAGTCTGAGTAATATAAAGGAGATTTCTCGCCTCACAGCTCTGCGGCATCTTACCATCAGCTTCAATGAGTTCACACATCTGGACGACATTTCTCACATGGTAAAAGTGACGCTAAAAATATTTTTTAAGGTACATTACACAATGTATAAGTCATAGAAAAGAAACCATTTTAAAGTAGCAATAAAATTGTTAAAAGGCACATAATATGCAGAAACTATGTTGTGGACCATAAAGTGGAATTATTTAAAATCTTTTGTCTCTGGTATCCAAATCACAGCCCAACCTTGAGTTTTTGGATGCTAGCTATAACCGCCTTGTGACCCTTGAAGGGTTGAGGAGGCTTGGACAGCTCAAAGAGCTCGACCTGCAATGGAACAAACTGACCAATGCCAGAGAGGATACGGCTGTGTTGAGAAAACACACACCTGCTCTGCTAAAACTTGACACCCGACACAACCCCTGGGACAGGGTGCGTGCGGTTATCAAATAAAATCTAATAAATATGTTGTACAGTGAACAATGAAGAGGTATACAGTGATTATTTTCTTTTTTTTTAGTCTGAAGCAGTAAGAGTGACCATACTGGGCCGGCTGACCACTCTCACACACCTGGATGACGTCATGGTAACAGAGGAAGAGGCTGCTTATGCTGTTCAGATGGCTGCTGGATCCAAAATTAACCAGGTTTAGATCTTACATAAATGTTTGTACATTTGAATCCCTGTGAGAAACTTTCTTTTCAAACTCATCTCCTATAATACATCTAGAATAAACTGCACACAAGGTCATGAGGACAAAAATGTTGCCATTGAAACTAATTCAATCCATTTTTTATTCCGCAGTTATTGCAGCATGGAATCATGTATTCTATTAATCTCGAGTCATGGCTTTGAGAATGTAGTTTTTAGCATTTCCTTATCCAGACTCAGCCTTTTATTTTTTCGGACTGACATTCAGCATATTGTTGATACAATCAAAGGCAACCAGTGCGAACAATAAAGACTTGAGTATGAAATACATGGCATCAGAGTAGCCTCTGATTTATTGTATACAAAAATAATCAAGTTTTGTGAGTTTGCTGCTGAAATTGGTTAAAAGACTTAACTCAGTAAAGGTGTAAAATTATATACAGAATTAATAAATATTTTTTTGGCAGTCACACAAAAGACAGCTCATTGTTGATTTATTTAGTCAAAAAGAGCCAGTAGTACAGTATGTAAACATCCACCTGTGTTTTTCAGGATGTACTGTAATTCAATCGTGTCTGTTGATACTCTCCTCGCAGGCATCTCTTCTGTCTCACTCTCGTACCAACAGTGGCCGTCCCCGCAGTCTCAGCCTGCTGTCAACAGCCCAGCTCCTATGTCTTCTCAGCCCTGGACCCTGGGGCCTCCACCGAGAGCTGGAGCCAGACTGGACTGCTAAGGTGAGCTACAGGCATGTGGCTTTCTCCCTAATAACGTGATCTCTAAAAACAATATTTGTAAAGTTTTAGAAAAGTTTAGTAATCAAGTAAACAACTGTAGTAATTTTATATTTTTCATGTCCCTCTGGCCCTTAATATTGAACAGATCACTGCCCTGAACCTTGACAGCCAGAGGATTTCCAAATTGATCAATCTGAATAAGCTGGTCAACCTTCGCTGGGCGTCCTTTAATGATAATGACATTTCTAAAGTGGAGGGTCTTGACAGCTGCTTGAAGCTAGAGGAGCTTTCTCTAAACAACAACAACATAAGCACACTCAATGGTTCGTTACACAGTCATCTTTAAATAAATAATTTGTTTCATATAGCAGGAACAGCTGTGCAATAGCCAGCATTTTTTGTACATCTATCTTTGCCTTCTTTTTCTTCAGGCTTATCAAAACTGCATTGCCTCAACAAACTGAGTATGGATGGGAATCAGCTGTCTATTCTAGATGCTTCAGTCCTCGATCAGCTGCCAGACCTGTCATTTCTGTCTGTGGAGAACAACTTCATCAGTTCCCTGCATGGCATCCACAGAGCCTGTTCCCTTCTTGAGCTCTACATAGGCAACAACCACATTTCTACATCTCGAGACATCTACTATTTGAAGGCATGTGGGAAAATAAAGAGAAAATAAAGACAGCACGATCTTTCCACGATTTGCATCTTGTCTGAGCTCATATGCTCCTGTTTCTCTTCAGGGACTGGCAAACCTCATCATTCTGGATCTTTATGGTAATCCTTTGGTTGAAAAGCTGGAAAACTATAGGATTTATGCAGTGTTCCACCTCAGCTCCCTGAAGGCTCTGGATGGCATTGCAGTGGTATGTAGCAATAACCCTCAGATATTGTTGTGATAATGACGTGGTTACATCCAACATTCTCATTTGCTGTTGTTTTCTTAAGGAGGTTACAGAGTGTGAAAGTGCAAAAGACATGTTTGGAGGAAGACTTACCTCTGACATGGTAGCAGAGAAGCTGGGCCACACAAACTACACAGACATCACCTACCTCACTCTGCAGTCCTGCTCTATTAGGTAATAGCCTGGATGATCCAGCCAATTTATCAGTTACACCAGTTCAACTGCTTACACAGGTGGCAGTGTATTCAGGCCTTTAGATAGGGTTGGGATGATCCGCTGAAGTTTAAGCTTGACACCTGAAAGGGAGCAAAATGTTTCCCATACCCCTTTCCCTTCTTTCCCTCCCCTTTTGAATCAATTCCACAAATAATTGACACAGTTCTAAAGGTCCTACCTGGTAAGACATAGGTGTGCCTAATGTGGGCAAAATGAGCATGATTGTACTGACTTACTTACTTGAAAGAATAAGCTAATTCAATATCTGTTTTTTTCCCCTCACAGGATGGTTGATCTGTCTCCAGCGGACCTGTTCTGTAGCCTGCGCAGTGTCAACTTAGACCACAACAACCTCACCTCTTTCTCAGGCCTCATTTACCTACCAAACATTAAAGTACGAAATTACACTGAATGTCAAACAACAATTGGCTCAAACAGCTCTGACAGAACAAATGCTCATATTTCTGCTATTTATTTTACTGCTATCGGGTGGTTGCCAATTTTGTGCATATTAATGCAATGACATTTATGATTTTATTATCTGCTTTCTGATTCCTGTTAACCCAACCCCTACATGGTTATGATTAAATGATTAAATGACAAGAAAGTTGTATTTAAAATGAGCTTTAAAATGGTCAGCCTGGCTTGAAATGCACACAAGCCACTGACAATTATGATGTCTTTTTCAGGCTCTGTGTTTGAACTACAACCACATTGAGTCCATTCTGCCAAGACAGAAGTCCCAGGCACCTTTGACAAACAGACAGATACTGCACAGCAAAGTTCATTCTAGTGGTTACGGCCAACAAAGCTCAACCAAAGGAAAAGGGTAACACAGTTCTTATTGCAGTAATTTGTGCATGTTTACATTGTACAATCTTTAACTGTTGCCATGTGTGAAGTGTGACCTTTAACTGAATGTGTATAATGTAACCATTAGAGGGCAGCACTGACCACCCAATGTATGAACTGTCTCTCAATATAAGATTAGCTTTTATTGATCCTCAGAGGAGGAAAATCTGGTGTTTTTCTCAGAAAAACACAGAAATAAGTACAGAAAAATATATATATATATATAGGAAATAGGAAATAAAAATAAGAATTATACGCAAATAGCAGAAGAATAAAAAAGAACTATACAACAACAATTAAATTCAGTTGCTGGTTGATATATATAATATCAACCAGCAACTGATATATAATATATATATATCACGCATATATAATGATATATGCGTGATTAAGAATAATACTTAGTGTTGTCTGTATGGATTGAAATAAAAAGCATATTAAAACATATAAAATAGTATCATGCAATAACACAGTAGAACATATTTATGTAGTATAGTACGATATAGTACAATTTAGTATGAAGTATAAGATATAATATAAGATACAATGCAATGATGTTGCCTGTAATAGTCTAAATAATAAAAGTATAATTATAAGCAGTTTTAAGATGTGGTCGTTTAATTCAAGAAAAGCTCGTTTTTATTTTCTGTAGTTGTCCCTCCTATAATAAACACAAATGTTTCATTCATGTTTATATATTTCAGGGGTCATCGTCTTCCAATAAAATGTCCCTTTAAAAGAAACTAGTCCATAAGCTTGAGCTGTGACAGGACTTGGTTGTATTTGCCCTTAGTGTGATTGCCTTTAGGAGGTCTGTGCCTGTGAGGTCCGACAAGTTAAATGAGGCAACAGGATGGAGACAGAGATGTTCATTTTACCACAGAGGTTGCAAACTGTCTTTCTGTGACTTTGTTGAAGGGAAGCTGGGCCCACTGGCAGTCTGGAACCACTGATGGGCAGCCTGGAGGTGCTGCATTTGAGTCACAATGGCATTTCCAATATGGCCAATCTGCAGCTCAGCAGGCTCACCAATCTTAAAGCACTCTTCCTTCAAGGTATGTATAGTTGACGTACCACCCCTCCCTAACAAAGTCTGTTAAAAGAACAGTGTATAGAGCCTGTGAAAAGGCAAGCACTGAGAGCAAAGTCCCCCACAGACTGCAGGCCAGGTGGGAGATGAGACCTGAAGAAAAGAACCACTGACTTTCTTTTCAAGCGTGTTTGATGGCTTTTGATTGAGTTTTGCTTTGTCAGGGTGATTTGTCACACAAAGCCGACCTTACTTGTCCATTCTTCTTTTTTTGCTTAGAAACCTTTTCGAAGCCGTCTCCATAATTTCAGTGCCGTTTACACCAGAGGCACCCAACACATTTTTATGTTGTCCTTAAATGCTGCCTTTTATATTGTTTAGGGCAGCGAATCCCAACCAGGGGTACTTGTGCCCTAGGGGGTCATTCTGCAGTATCCAGTGGATACCTGGAAATATTGTGGTTGAGAAACAAAAAACACACAAAAAAAAGAAACACAATTAGACTAAAAAAATAAAGAAATGTATCCTTAAAAGAAGGTTGGGTAGTGAGCAGAGTTTAAACAGTTAGCTAAATGTGCAAATAGTAAAAAAAAATATTCATTCATTTATCACTAAATTGATTAATTGAAAATTAATGAATATACCATACTACATTAGCTTAGTCTAATGGATAAATGGCAGAAAGAGTATTCTAAAAGTACTGGCTATTGATCTATAATAAATTTAAATAGCTGAATGTTTAGTCTCTGCCACTACTGTTACAAATGCAAATCTGACTAAATTATTACCTTTACGTTGAACATTTTTATTAAACATTTAATTGTATGAAAAATGTCATAAGGATATTTAAAAACATATTGTTTTGGTATGATGTGTTGGAGGTTGCAGATATGGGTTATAGAGATGTTTGCCTTTTCTCCAACTACAATAGACGGAACTACAATAGATAGAAAATAGGTCCATCATACTGGCGAGAAGGCAAAACTCTCTTCAGCAGATATCTCCTCAGCAACTCACCTAAACAATCTTGACTGATAAATAGCAAATAGAAAAATATATTTTTTAGATTTTATGGTAAGCTGTCTCTTTTAAAGAAAACTTCACTTAGGGTGGTCACTTTATTTTGTTTATGTTACTATAAGATTATTGTATGAGGCATATTTCCATTGTTTTGAAGAGGCTTTCTCTCTCTGTCTAGGTAATGAGATCAGCCAGGTGGAAGGATTGGAGGGGCTTCACCAGCTCAGAGAGCTCGTGTTAGACAGAAACCGGATCAAAGCTCTGGCAGATAACTCTTTCATATCCCAGAACGTCCTGCTTGAATTGCACCTCGCTGAGAACCGGATCCGGGAGCTCAGCCATCTAGATTCTTTGACTGAGCTTCGCAAGCTCTTCCTTGGCATGAACAAGCTGCAGGTATTCTCCTCCAGCAACATTAGTCTCCTCACATGCTGGATTTTTTTAAGTTTAAATTCCAATTTTTAATAAAACTGCACATTCAGATACTCATTCAAACTGCCTTAATGACTCAAACCACAGTGATTTTCTCTGACCACCAAGGTCACAGTAAGCTTTTGTGCAGTTTTTGATTTACCACCAATTTTTACTGATTGGTTCATATGAAAAAATATGTCGGATGTTTAAGAATGTATTTTATTCAATGTGTATTACTTTTCCCTGCATTTGCAAAGTAAGACATGAAGTATAGTAATCATGAGTTATTACCACCCCACTGTGGCATGCGAGGGGTAGCATTAAGGAGAATCAAGTTTGATTGAAGGTCAGGGCCATGTGTATGAAGAAAGAGGGGGAACAATCAGGACAACGTGCAATCAGCTTCTCAGTATGCATCTGCTTCTCACCCAGGGCGAGTGATTTGCACTTTTGTTGCCAGTTCTTTCATCCATTCCCATCATAATGTTTCTATGCATTCAATTAAGACATAAAACACAGCAATCATCCCAGTACAACAGTTCTCACAGTGGGGGCGTCTTTGAATCACAGCCAAGTGCAACCATAAACCTGGGAATGAGAGAAAACACCGCCATGCCCTGTTGCGTGCCCAAACTCTCTCATGAGATTAATGAAAGCTCACACATGTAATCTCTCCCATCAGCTGCTTCCATCCTCCCTACACCAAAATTATGAAAGGTTCAGCTCTGATGCATATGTCTCCATTATCAACACATAGTAGGCTTCAACATGTGGGAATGAAAAGTGAAATGATGTGCCAGTGAATAGGAATAAATTAATATAATATTTGCTTTTTTGCTTCTCCTAGGACATCACAGAGCTGGATAAATTAGAAGTTCTTCCTTCGCTGACAGAGCTCTCTGTGATTGGCAATCCTGTAAGTGTCACATATTAGTACATAAAACACAATTAGGGGGTGTGAAATATATGATCCAAGTTTTTTTTTATTATTATGAGATTTGCCAAGTGATGTGAATGTTTCTGGAGTTAGGAGAATCCCAGAGTTACTCGTTGCCCTCATTGATTCACAATACAGTGATTCTGCATGAGAAAAATCCTCAGTACCCCTAAAAAGATAAAAAATATATATATATATATGTGACACACACACACACGCACATACACTCAAACTGACTGTCACTTGCCCATATATGCCATCACTCCAGTGTAAAAGCCATAATGTTAAAATACCAGAGAGTAGTACTTGTAAATAGTACTTGAGTTAAAATATTTAAACGAAGCATACAACTCATTTGATGGGTACCACCACTAGAGGTAATGAAGTAGTGACTCTGCTTCGTCAAACTGATAGTGGCATCAGCTTTGAGCG
>JAOWBC010000248.1:12464727-12483747 GCA_028566105.1 Hypoplectrus providencianus | reverse complement strand
TGTCCTCAATGTCCTATCCCTTGTGTCTTTGAGACAAACGTGTTTGTGTTGTTCTCTTTTGTTTTAATAACGTGTAAAGTTGACGGGGCGGAGTTAGGTGATGTGGGGGCGGGATTTACTAATTTCAAGCCAATCAGAATACGCGTTCTCCGTTTCTTTCCACTCCCATTGGCCACTATCTGTCTGTGTATCATGCCCGATGTTGCCTGGTTTTCAACCGTTAGCTCTGTGCTAAAGTTAATGCAGGCGATTTCCGCCTAATATCCTTACCCATTTCATCAAATATAACACAAAGCGTTTCTACAGTTGGCTATTCTGCTGTTAACGGTAAGTTTGTCTCACATCAGAGGTGCTGCGGTTTGCCAACCTGCTGGTATTTACCTGTTACTGATAGCAAGCTAACGGACAGTAAAGCTGAAATGACTCGCTGGCATCTCCAGCTAACAATAATGTAGCTAGCTGACGTAAGAAGATGAGAATAGTCTTAGAGAGATCAAGGAAACGATTTACTTTTTGCTAATTAGCTGGTTTTGTCGTATTAGTTGTCAGTCGATATGTCCAGGTACTAGCTCGAACAGGTTAGCCCACGTTAGCGCATCCACAAGCTTCAGCATCTGTGTTGTGTTTTTATGGCAACTCGGCAGCTGTTGATCCTGTAATGCATCTTATTTTGTAGTATACATTACAAATCGAAACATATTCGTTATTATTTTTTGTTATAAATACAATCAGCCTTTTGTGGACTTACGTATACAAGATGCTAACGACAATTTCAACAAAACAACTCTGTGAGTTTCAGTGTTGCACTGACAACATTATGCTATCAGATAGATGACGAAATGGGTAGGTGCCAAAGGTGTTGATGTTCTCCACGCGCCTGGCTTTGTTTATGTTTAGCCCTGAAATTAGATTAATAATATACATATATGGTTATTAGTATTAATAATAAGCAACAGTGTTCTGTGTAGATTACAGCACTTATAAGATATGAGTTTGGAAAGTTATCAGATATTCCCAAATCATCCAAATAAGAGCAGCAAAAATGTTTCGCACTATATTGCAGTTTAAAATAGTTGTTGTTTAGTACTTCAGTTTGTGTGATGCTACTGTATGGACAGATCATACTATTTCTATGACATGGAAAGTGATATATTGTGAGAGAGCATCTGTAGTTTGCTGAGTAACAAAGTATTTTCCATTGCCTAGCTGAAGGTGTGCTTCCTTGCAGACAGCTCGCTGTGTATGGGATGATGAATGGACCCCCTCCTTCAGCTGTGTGGAGATGACCTGCCACCCCTTTGGGAATGGTCAGAATGGGGCCAGATGTGCCCCTTCTTAATGAGTACAAGCAGGAGTTCTTCTGGAAGCGCTTCCCCCAGACAGTGTTGGGGGGTCCACGCTTCAAGTTGGGCTACTGTGCCCCACCATATGTCTACGTTAATCAGGCAGTCTTGTTCTTGACACCATGGCTTTTTGGAGGCATTGGTACTCTGCTCTGCCAGCTTCAGCTGCTTCAGGAGCTCCACGCCACAGTGCTGTCTGGCATGCTAATGTTCGGGGCTGCAGCGGGTGTCCAGGCCCTGGCACTGTATGCAGCTCGGAGAAGTGGCACAGTGGAGAGACTAGGTGCACCCAACATCTTGGTTGATGAAGAGGAAGTGGAATTCACCCACTGTGTCAGCCCAGAGACAGTCCGATTTATCGCCCCAGGGAAGAGGTTTGGACTGAATGTGGTGCTACATACAGTGCTGGCTGGGGTGCTCTGTGGCTTTGGGACATGGTATTTGTTACTTGGCCGACTCACTGCTCTCTACGACAGCATTGGCATATCTCTGGTTGTCTTCGTCCTAAGTTGGGTGACACTCTGTATAGCTGAGTATTCCCTTATTGTGAATACAGCCACAGAGACAGCCACTTTCCAGGCACAGGACACTTACGAAATCACCCCACTCACCCGACCACTCTACATCTTCATTTTCATTGCTGTGGACTTGGCCGATAGGTGAGCAATATCACAATTTTTTGACTAAATGAGATGTCATCCTATTGAATTCTACTGTGTTTGACTTAAATTTTGCTATAATACTTTAGGTTCGCTGGCCCTGTCCCTGAGCTCCAGCTCGCCAGCCAGGCTCTCCATGTCCTGTTCCTTTTTCTACCTCTGCTGTGGGCGCTGGGTATACTGCCCCCCCTGGATGCCCTGCTCCTCTGGGGCATGGAGCAGGCTCTCGTGTTTGGCTTAGGAGGCTCGCCCATGTCCAGCAACCTCAGGTACATGTTGAAAGAGCATGCGTTCAGCTTTAGCATTCATCAGCAGTTTTACTTATGCTGAAAAGTATTATTTTCTTGTGCTCAACTTTTCTGAAGTCACCAAATATAATTTTATACCTAATGTCGTTAACAAAAGCTGTAAGGTGCTGCAAAAGTTTGAAAATGCACTTTAGTATGCTCCAAAAGCACATGAAATTACCTTTCAAAAAGGTGTAGGAACCTAATACTGTATTGTATTAGATTCCTTGCCTGTTGCCTGCTTTAATGCACATTATCTTAAATGCATATAAACTAGACATTCAGTCTTAATTTGTGCCTGCCAGTAGTTGTTTTTTTCAAGGCAGTAGCTTCAGTGTTTTCTCAAGCCACATTTTATTTGTTCATTCAGATTTATGTTATGTGGGAAACTTGTCCTCATCAAATTCTAATAGTGCCATTGACGTGACAAGTGTGTGTATCATTAGCCCTGACGCAGTGTGTGTTTGTTTGTGTGTGTGCTGTCCCACAGGCTGCTGTTAATGTTTGGTATATCTGCCGGCGTAGCTGTGTGTAATTACTTCATCCCATCAACGCTGGGCGTGGTTCTCTTCTCCATCTCTACGGGATTTCTGCTGAGCCTGGACCTCAGCCAGGTTGGCACACTCTGCAGAGGTCCCAGCGCAGCCTTTGGGGGCCGTGGATTGCGCAGAGGGGGGTCACCACCTCCTCCTTCCAGTTCCTTTGGCTGGAATCTGGGCTGCAGGGAGCTGCTGCTATATTTGAGTCTGTTTCTGGTGGCGATTGCAGAGGCAGGGCTGTTGCATCACTTCCTCGGTTCAGTTCAGTCCCAGAGCTTGGTTACAGGACCCCAGGCTCCTGTCAGCTACCTCCTCCTCGGACTCTTCTGCCTCTGTTGGGCTCTCAGAGAGATCCAGGGGGCCTATGTATTTGGAGGGGCGTTCCTCAATCCCCTGTATCCTAAAGGCATGTCTAGTGTGCAGACCTTCAAGCAGAGGAACAGGGGATTGTACATGGCTGCAGCGATCAGACGAGTCCTTCTTTATCTCGGTGAGCTTGCTTAAATGTGTACTTAAAGTCTCCAGACTTAACATCCCTATCAGGTGTGAAATCAACAATGCTCTGCAGGTAGATGTGTTTTGACCTATCATGTCTTTTACTTCACAGTGTCTCCATTTGCAATGATTGCTTTCCTGTCTATGGACAAATCTCTGCAGCTGCTCCACAGGGCTTCCCTCAGTGTGGGATTTACACGAGCCTTTAGAGTGGTATGCACACAATCTCCCCTTGTCACAGGCTAAGAATTAATGTAGAAATAGCATGCAGAACATATCCATGTCAATGAAGATCCTTAATGTATTCAACACAGATCTTTGTTTTATACCTAATTGAAAGATTTGTCAAAACATGTCTCCTTGGTGTATTTTGCAAAATTAATTAATGCCAGAGTATTTTCTGCTTTTTTTTATATGCCTGCTCCATTCTAAGCACAGTTGTCATTCCTTGTTGTTGTTCAGGTGTGGCAGAATTCAGAAGATGCTCTGCTGCAGATGGTGGTGGTGGTCTTGGTGCAGCTTGCAGCTGGAAACAACATGCTGCCAGGGTGGGACAACCTGGGCACTGGAGTTCAGCTTCTTCTGGTGAGGTCAACATTATTTTAGTTTTATTATTTTATCAACAATAGAGCTGTCCTGAATACTTTTTTTTGGGCTCTTGACCTTTGTAAGTAATCTTCATCAAATCTGTGAATATGTGCTTCTCGATGGAGGGGCTGATGTGTACTTGGTTGAGATGGACAACATGTAGATGCAGTTACCTGATGCCAGTGGCACTATACACTGCATAAATTAGCCTAGAGGCTAGCTGGTTTTTCCTCTGCTCATAGCTCCTTCCTATTAGAACACCACAGTTAAAATCTTTTCCTGCAGTAAAAATTATCACACTGAGCTGAGAAGAGAATGTTTAACAACAAGTGTCTTTGGGTTTTATTAAAATAATTTATTCCTAACACTTGTGTTTTCTACAGTATTACAGTATACACTTCTCTCAAATGTCTCACACTGCAGCTGTCAGAACACTGAACTGTTGTCATGCATCGGATACTGATTTTTTTCAATATGATTTTTAATCGAAAGCACTTTTACCATAATCAGGATTTCTTTTCACAACATAAACATGTAGAATTGTGAATGTAAATGGGTAGTGAAACATTTTTTTGCTTTTTTTCCCAAATATTGCACATTTTTGGGGGGTGAGTACAGTGTCTTGGTGAAAAAATAGTGTTTTCATGACCCTTTTATTAGGTACACCAATACACTTTAATGTCATTCAGGACAGTATTGTCATCAATTTATGTTAATTTTGTCCTGAAAGTTAAGGGATGTGTTTATTTAACTATATGTTTAGAACTGAGGTCATATGAGTGCTTATTTTGTACTGGACTGTTATTATATTGAAATGTGTATATTTAAGATTTAGGGAGGCTACATCTACAGATAAACCATGTTTATTCATGTATTTATCAAATTATTTTCTCAATAAAATCACAGAAAGAAAATGGACCCTTGGTTTTAGTTAGTATTTAGGAAAATTTTAGACCACTCCCCCCTATACAAAACTATGTATTGACATATGATTTTAGTTAGTTATTGTCTTTATCAAGCCATGCAGTCTTCAGGCTGGTCGAGGCAAGGATTGGGAGACATTTTTTTTTTTAACGTCTAATCCATTTTGTAGTAACAGTTTTAAAGGGCCAGTAGCAGCAAAACAACTACAGGTCATGGCGATCCCTACTGTATACTATACACTTGACTTGAGGGATACAAGGCTACAGAATGAAACAAAATTGTCTTTTCTCAAAAGTCTTTTCTCAGAGCATTGTCCCAGTCACACAATGAAATATTCAATGCCAATGCCCATTTAAGATGAACATGTCCTCAGTTTATTGGAGCGAGGACTGTGCTTTCCTTTATGTTCCCGCCCTAATGTTGCTCCCTGGGCACTCGTGTTGCCCTATATTTAACTTATTTCTGACACATAAATTGCAAATTCAGTGACTTTGAGATATTTAGTCAGATCCTTCACTGTAACCCTGGGAGAGATCTCCTCCACCTTTTTAAACCTCTCGTTTCATCTGAAGTACTCAAGCAAATATGAATGAGGCATGGTTCACATCTGGCTGTAAAACACAGTGAATGGTAAATGGAGTGTGTCTGTATAATGCTTAACTAGTCATAGCGAAGAATCAAAGCGCTTTTATGCTACGAGCTAGTATTCACACACACGTTTATACACTGCTTCAATATCTAGCCCAAGGATACTTCTACATGAAGAGTACAGAAAGCAAACTACTGTATATTACACAGACGTCAGCTGGCTCAGTGCTTCTCATGTTTGCTGTGTGTTTCTTATCCAGGTGGGCCTCCTGATCGACAGGCTGACCCAGTTCCTGGCCAAGCTAAAGTTCACCCTGACTGTGTTGGTGACATCTTGGACGGAGAAGAAGCAGCGCCGTCAGTCTGCAGGAACCCTCTTGGCTCTGAACGCCTCCCTGTGCCCACTGGTGCTGGCAGTGGTGACCCTGTCTGCCCTACTCTCTGCCCCTCTGCTGCCCCTCTTCACCCTGCCCATCTTCCTGGTGGGGTTCCCCAGGCCTCAACGCAGTTGGCCAGGCCCTGTAGGAACAGCCTGTCCCTGCCCGGACTCGATCTTCTACCAGCAGATGAGTGGAAGTCTGGCCTCTGCCCTCAGGACGGCCTTTGCAAGAGGGTCACTGGGTCAGTTGTCCACACTTGATTTCCCTTCTCTCTATGGTGTTTTCTTTTAATGTTATTCTCAAAGGCTACAGTTAAATTTTGTTTATTATTTAAGCCATGCATGTCCAAACTATACCATAAAGGGCCATGTGGCTGCAGATTGTTTTTTTCCAACCAATCAAGAGCACACCAAAAATGCTCTTTCCATACTGAGATAAGTTGATGAAATGTCTGAGGCCGTTGTGCTCCTGCTTGGTTGGAAGGAAAACCTTCAGCCACATGGCCCTTTATGGTATATTTTTGTTTGATTTACGCATTTAGATAATCAACACTTTTATTATAGGGGTGCTGAGAAGTATATAGGAAGGACTAAGCCAGACAATTCTCCTTTGTCTCTATAAATGTGCCATATTTCAAGCTAGGGGTTTATGCTAGGTATCTAGTTGTCAAAACTTAATCAAAGACATTACATAGTGTCATCGCAGTGCACTTGTCCCAGTTTGTGCTCATATATCAGAGGGTTTTCATGAGGAACTTGTTTAACCTCCATTTGTGCCTCTACAACCAAACTGACCCAAGGATTTAATCCAAAAAGAAAAACTGAATAAAGCAGTTTCATGTTAAAAACTAAGATGTAGTTTCTAAGATGCAGGCGAAGGGCTTGAACCAAGTTGCTGCCAATGTTTCCTCAGTTTGTTTCACTGATAGCTCAACTTAAGATCCAAACATGACGATTAAAATCCTTCATTAGATAAAAATATATAGTATAGACACGTGCAAAGGGAATATGACGCTACTGACAGGCAACTGGCATGTCCTTAAAATTACGGGTTTTTGTTGAAAGTGTTCCTTATCGTCACATAACTAAAATAATGGCCTGATTTATTTATGTTTTTATATTTGCCTTACTTATCTCCTCATGATGCTGTCCACCTTTTTTAACAACAAACAAACAAAATAAATGACTTGTGCTATTATTTTAATAGGGTGTCTTTCTGATACTTTCAAAAGAAAAAGTACAGACCAAGACTGTGCTGACAGAATGTATTGGTTCTGAATTTTCTATTTTGGTATTTATTGAGAGCACATTCAGATCAGATTGAAATAATGCTTAGGCAATAAAGCCAAATATCAAGCTAAACAATGTTTGCATATTAACAATAAAAAACTTAAATTTGTAATTGATTATCAAAATAATTAACCAAACCGCTTAATTTTCACTTATATAGCTTCTCGTTGATAATGTAATTTACAGCCTACAGCACTAAACACAGCACTATTCAGTGCTCCAACAGAAGTTAATATAATTTTTCTTTTTCTTTGTTTTACTACAATGTGTTTTGACGTACTATAATTGCAGTGACCGAACCCACCTCTGGGTCAAGTAGAGACAGTATGCAGATCAGAGCACTGAACCATCACCTCATATGGTTTAATAGCAGGAGGGATGTTGTTGTGAGCAGCTCTGGGGAATTGCTGCCAGTAATGCAAGCTCGCATGATCCAGTTGAGCTTCCTGTGAAGTGACCCAAAAAAAAATAGCACTGATCTGTATTCATTACATCCAAATGTTTCCACACCATTAAGCGCGTAATACTCTTAGGCCAAACGGAGCTGCTGCAAGGACTTTGTTCAGGAGGGGGCAAGAGAAAAAACGGTAGTAGAGAATCATTATTTATGGATTGGCGATTAAAACTGAATAAAGCTGCTATGGTGATGTCATCATTCAATCATGTTTTTATTTTGGATGCTTGGGGTGCTGAAGCAGTTATGTTTAATTCAGAACAGGAACTTGTTAGGTTGAAGCTCCCAGTTTAGTGATGGCAGTTTGTAGTGTTCTCCTGCTCTGCTCACACCGGGGGCCGCGGAGCAGCGAGCGGGAAAGGAGTCTGCCCAGCTTGTCACTTCCCATCATGAGGTAGCGGCTGGGACTATTCTGAGATGTCGTTATGGGACATGACATTATTCCTGAGCCAAGCAAGCACTAGTCAACCTAAAACAAAAAGGCTCTATCACCTTGCCATTTCTGTTTATCTGCGTTTGCAATGAACGTCTGTCTTCTGCTCATATCGTATGAAAGAAGTGAATATTTAGAGACTAATGGAAAGATGAGGCCAAGAAAAGATGTAATATTTAGATCTCTGTGCAGTCAGCCAGTTAAAACAGTATCATGACCTTCCTGTACCACTGTGATGGTACGCGTCTCCCTGCAGCTCATCCGGTTGCCACATTATCCACATAGTCAGCAGAGGGACTCACAACTGATGCAAAATGAAAGGAATGAGCAGAATTTTTTATGTTTGTTACACCATGTACATATAATATGTGTTTGCCCTCTGTATTGCCCTCAATTTACAGATCCCCTGTATACATGTCAGATGCATGGATGGCTGATGACTCTCTCCCCCTCTGTAGGTTCTCTAGCCCCAGGCTCTCATTTTCTTGGGCGCTTTCAGGACCGTATGGTTTGGATAATGATCCTGGAAAGAGGATATGGCTACTGCACAGTCAACATCAAGGTATTGTTTTTTTTCTGTTTGTCTATTAAGCCTCTGAGTCTTAAAACCTGACAGTGGGTTTGCACACTGCATTTTCCTTATTTAAAAAAATCACCACCACAACAAATTATCATTACATTTTTTTTCTTTTTCCCTTTTTTTGTATTAAACATCCGACATTTTTTCTATGATTGTCATGATAGATATATATATATATATATATATATATATATATTATTTTAATAATTGCTGAGAATGTGAGAGCACTCAGAAAAAGTCTATAAAAATCTATTTTTTTGCACATTGCCATCAGTAAAATTGAAACTTAAAATAGTGGTATTTCAACTTCACTTTAGCCAAAATTGACTAATAGATCATATGTCAACACAGAGCAGAAGGGAGAGGACAAGAGAGGTTTTAACTGTTAACAAGGTTGTGGAAATATTAAATTTTAATATTTTTTTAGCATAATAATGTAATTTAACACGTTTTCTGATTTAAAATGAAATGAAATTGATCTGTTTCAGGGTCTGGAGCTGCAGGAGACGTCTTGCCACACAGTTGAGGCACGGAGGGTTGATGAGGTGTTCGAGGCTGCTTTTGAGCGCCCTGAGCGGCTCGGCTTTACCCAGGGCTTTAACCTGCACTGGGGGAACGCCCTCACCCCCTGCGCTGCCCTCGCAGTGCGGGTCTACTCTGATGCCCGAAACGTGCTCTCTGGCATCATTGATTCTCACGACAACCTGAGGAAACTTCAGGATGACTTTCTAAAAGCGCTGGTCTGGCTGCTTCTCCGATACTGTGTGCAGAAGCATAAAGGATTTCTGTGGACCAGTGAAGAAGGTCCTGGGGTTGGAGGCAGGAAGTCCCAGTCTTCCCAGCTGGCCCAAACCACTTGTAACCCAGCACCTGAGGCTGTCATGGTGGAATCCAATGTGTCTTCTCTCAGGTTCAGACAGGACAGCTCCAGTTTGACCTCCTTTGGTGATTGGTCAGATGAGGACGACTTATTTGGACCTCAGCCAGCCAGGCGGACAGTGGCACTAGTGACTGCTGAGGTCCAGCCTGGACATCCAGCGCTGCAGACAGGCGCCTCTCTGCCAGGCTCTGTGGAGATGGACAGTCTTTTTGAAAACATGGCCCTCTCTGCCCTGCAGCCACTCCAGCCCCTGGGTCTGGGCATCGGGATGCCAGCCGTAGACAAAGGCCGTAACACAGAGGTCTTCAGAGAGAGTCCCGGCTCTCTCCCTCAGCTGAACTTTAGCTGCCCCCAGTCGGAGGCTTTCAACCTACCGACAGGGTGGAGGACTGCACCTCTGCTACCATCCCGCCTGCTGCAGCTGAAGCCTTTGTTTCCTGAGGACTGGTTTCGGTTTTCAGTGGGACGGTTTGGACCTGCTGTGCAGGGCGAGACCTCAGAGGACATGACCAAAGCCCTGAAGGAGGATGAAGCCTTGAAGGAGCTGCACGCACAGGTTGCACTTTCATGTCTCATCTCACTGGGGGCAGAGCCTGCCTTCACCAGTCCTAGTTACGTCTACAGACTCTACTGTGGGGATATACCATGGACAGAAGGACTGGACTGGCTCTCCTCAAGTAAAGAACTTTACCATCTTGCACTTCGGGCTTTCAGGTAAATTTGTTAGTTTTGAGGTTTGGTAACTGATCATTGGGCTGGGTAGAATTTAAATAGGTTGGATACTGGTAGCAATACCTTTACCTGACCATTACCTATTCTGGTACCGGTTTTTAAAGAACAAAATGGAACTACCTCCTTACACAGTACTGTGCAATTTTATGCTATTTTTAGGTCCCTTCGACCAACGTGACACACACTGCACTCAAGCCTCTCAAAATTCAAGGACACACACACACACACACACACACACACACAAACACTCCAACAACCAGCATTATTGGAATCTTTGTACAGGGCGCCTAAAATAATGTATGCCCTGATTGTTATTTCATTAATCTCTGTCTCTGTGTTTTGGGGGGGTGTTTACCTTCAGGTTCAGTTTCAAGCTTCTGTTTGATCAAGCGAGTCTCGGGCCTATGGAGTCCCCCGAGGAACTGTTCAGCACATTGGAGGAATATGAAAGGGATTGGTACATTGGCCTGGTGACAGAGAAAGGCTGGCACGACAGTGTCCTTCAGGAGAAACCTTTTTTATTCTCTCTAGGACATGACCTTGCTATGGTAATTACAAATACCAGTTATTGTTTATCTTCTCCAAGTTAAAACATATAAAAGTAAATCTGTGGAATAAAACAGAGGCTATCTATGGTCATGCACCAAAAGAATCATCACTTACTGTTTGTAAGGGCTGCTTTGTCTGCCTTCTGTCTCACTTTGATATGTTGTTGTTTTTGGTGTGGTGTGTATATATATATATGGGGGCAGAGTATATATATGTCACAGCATTCAACAAAGACCGTAGTTTCTAGGTCAACCTGAATAGAATACCTTTAAAAATGCAATATACAGGCAGTGTCAGTCAATTGAGTTTTTCATTTTCCCATTGGCTGTATTTGTCCACAGGGAACCTACACAGGGCGAGTCCTGTCCCTGCAGGAGCAGCTGGTGCAGGTGGGCCGTCTGAATGGAGAGGGCGTGCGAGGCCAGTGGGCCAACCTTTCCTGGGAGCTCCTGTATGCAACTAATGATGACGAAGAGCGTTACAGCATCCAGGCTCACCCCTTCATGCTGAGGAACCTGACTGTGCAGGCAGCTGATCCTCCTCTAGGATACCCCATTTACTCCTCAGCCCCCCTTCACTTCCCCTGCCTCTGACATGTGGCTTCTGCTCAAAGTACTCTACAGAAGGGGGGGATGCTCCTCAGATGGTACTAGCACAGCAAAATGTCCATTTCCAAAGTTTTTAGAAATTCATGAAACTTTGGCACTGTCATGAGAAAATACAGAAATAATTGCTTTGCTTTTGTTTTTTGGTGTCTCATTTCTTGCACCACAGAGGAGGAAGCACTGGCATCACAACTGTTCTCACATAGCAGTTGCAAAATGTTAACAGAGTTAAACTGACAGTGTGGGCTACCTCCATGAGCAGCACACGAAAGAAGAAAAAGATCCCTGACAGCAAAGCACATATGTTTTGTCATTGGTTTACTAATGTTTGTGCTTAAAAGGAAGTAAAGAAATTTTCCCACCTCCCTTCTAGATGACACATGCTGAATACCTCTGGTTTTATTGTACTTTTTAGATTTCACAATCTTCAGGTGATCATCCTTTCCGTACACAAAACCAGGACAAGAATTTTAATGTTTTGTTAAGATATCAAGGATGTGCCTTGGGTATGTCTTGCTGTATGTATAAGGTGTTTAGTGCTCTTGTTTTGTTTACAATTCACTTGTTTACAATTTAGAATGAAGAGTCAAATGAATTGTCCATATTCTCTTGTACATATTGTCAACTTTTTATATGTGTACCTGTATATACTTATAATAAAATAGCTTGTCAGAAACAATTTTGTTATGGTTCATAAAACAAACTTGCCAGTGCTTCAACTTAATTTTATTATTCATTGCAAACATTGTCAGTTTTATTATTCATTGTAAACATTGCATGGAATTCATAATCTTAGTGTTGTAAATTCACATTATCTGAAGATGCTTGTTACATAAAATATATAGAAAAATAGAAGGTTGAGAAGAGAGCTCTGAGTTTTCACAGCAGATGTAAATGATTTCCTTTGACATAAAGGCAGAGGTACCCACATCACTTTCCAGGTCGAACATCAGGAATGCAATAAATGTGTTTCCTCCGAGGACTCTCAGGAGGTCTTGGGCTTAGTGAAGTATGCACAGTCCGCATCCTGCAAAAAAGAAAAAGGGGGGCTGGCCATTAGAACACAACCATTCTGGTGACATTTATCTCAAGTCATTGTGTGGTGGTCACAAATAAGGTTGCAAAATTCTGAGAATATTTAATGTTAAAACTTTCCATGGGAATTAATTGGAATCTCGTGGAAATAAAGGTGATTGGCTCTGGCTGTATTTACTGTGTCAAAAAGATAATTCTTCTACTAAATCAGACAACACTATTTTTTTTTTTTTTTACATTTGATTATTGAAATGATGAGGACACTGGCAAATGACAAAGTAGTACAAAATACAATCCTACCTCTTAATCTTAACATTTCATTTACCTTATGACAATGAGGAAGCTCTTGATATCTCAATAATAATGAGAATAAATGTAAACAAAAGAATAACAAAGAATAAATGTAAACTAAAAAGAAATCAGGTGAACGAGATCAAACACAAAGCTTGTTTTCAAGATATTTCGCCAGTGCTGATCAATGGATGAAGCCACGAAAGGCATATTTTGACGGATGGGAAAAGCACAACTGAATGGGTATGCTATTGACTCTTCCAGCCCATAAACAATTTATAAACTGTTACTGACTGGTTTGGGTTACACTCACCAAATTGTTCCCATATGTAAACCATCGACTGGATTGATAACAACAAAAAAACAATGAAACCAAACCATGAATAAAACATTTGAAATAATCTCCATTCTGCTTCCAAAAACAAGGAAACGCATGTAAGACAAACTCTAACGTAAGGCACAGTTTTCTTTTAAAAGGTAAGGGTCTATATTGAAATTTGTCATCATTTCCCAAACCATGTATGGACAAAAATAATCCCTCGTATGAGCAGAGACCCTGCCCTGCCTGTATTTTCTACTTCCTTTTGTAGCACGTTGAAACACCAAGCAGGTGTTAGTCACATTTCTGCAGAGTACGTCTTTAACTTGCCTCTGAAGTTTTGTATTCCCTGTGCATCACAAGTCTCAAGCATAACCGCCACGTTGGCCAACAACAGTGGCTTCACTGTTTAGAAACACTGTCTAGATGGTTTCCACTTTTTATGTATGTGTCAAAAGGATAGGCCACAGTCTTTGCTGGAGTATTAGCATGTGAGCTCCAATGTCAGGGCAGTTGGAACATGACCTTTCTTTACAGCCCTCAGCTGTCACTGTCCAGCAGAGGCCAACAGGCACACTGGTCAGTCAGTCAGCACCGCGGGGACGCACTCATGCTCACTGTCATACCCTGGCCACCGTCTTCTTCTCATTTGAGTCAAGCAAGGTCAGTAACAGCTGAGGCCCCCCAGCTGTTAAGACACAGCTCTGCATAATGTCTGCCACGTTCTGCTTTATTCAAGTATTTTAGGTCCTTTGACACAGTGAGAATCCCCCGGTCCCTGGTCCTAATGCAGCAAGGTCACCATACAGAATGCAGTAACAAGGCCAAATGTGACATTTCTGGGATTCTCTTTATCTGAAGCTGCCCACATGTACACACATCTCATAAAGTAATTTTGCACTACTACAGGGGATGTTCTTTAAAGGTTGAGTGATGTCATCATACACAATTCCCATAAAACTAACCCATTTTAGATATAATATATATTGGAGGGAGTGAACATGTTTGGATAATTAAGACAAAGATTTAAACTGCACAAACTGCACATGAAGGCATGTGAGGAAAAACACGATTTCAACGTGAGTTACTGATAAACAGATGATCACTTTTGGGGGGTGAAAACTAATTCAGGGGCATGACATAATGTAGAATAGTAACCCTCTCTTATTCAATTTCTATAATCCATCCTTGATTTGGTTTTGTTATTTTTTAACTGCACAATTCTGGACCAAGGTAACCAAAGGTATGAAACCATGTATGTCCTCATTAGTGACATTATGTGTCCTTAACACAGGGCGATAGGGGAAGAGGGATCATTGAGTTAGATCATATCAAGTCATTCTCTACTAAAAAATAACAATTGTCCTATATATACTCAGTTGACTGACTGCATTATCTAAACCTGTTCAACTGCTTGCTAATGCAAATGTCTTATCAGTAAGTTACATGTCAGCAACTCAGTACATTTAGTCATGTAGAAATGATGAACATGAGTGAAGAATGGGGATTTAAGTTACTGCATGGCTGCTCTGAGTATTTCACAAACTGTTGATCTAACAACCATCTCTAGAGTTTACAGAGGATGGTGTGAAAAGAGAAAATATCAAGAGAGCCTCAACAGTAAGTGAGATAACCACTCGTTACAACTAAGGTATGCAGGAGACCATCTCTGAACACACAACACATACTCCCTGAGCCAGAGGACCAAACCACTCAACTTTATTAGAAACACAGTTCACTAAGGTGAGTGAGTGCAACCCTAGGTTAAATATACGGCACACTGACTTCCATAAAAGTAGATGAAAAACCTACCAGACCAGCTTTGAAATCCTGCACCCTTTTTCTGCCCAACGTGTTTGTGATGAACCAGGCAAGTGTGGGTGTGTACTGCCAGGCGTAATAGAACAGGAGGAAGGGCTGCTGTGCGATCCACATTTCCTTGACACCGTTGGCAATTCCCACCAGCATTAAACGCACACAGCGACTTGTTGGCATCCTGTGCTCCTGGCTACCAGCCGCAAGCACCCGCTTAGGTAATGGAAGGAAAAATGAAAACAGGTTCTCTCATGTCACTCACAGGCAAAATACAGGATTAATTGGTTCAAATTCAACAGCTCTGTAACAAATACCTTGTTCAGTTCCTCTGTGAAGGCATTGTGGATGATCTGTGACTGTACGGGCCCTGGACACACTGTGCTGATGAGGATGTTTGGAAAGTCAGTCAGCTCAGCCCGAAGGGAATTAAAGAAACCCTGTAGACAATATACAGTGACAATCAGCAACATATTTACTAGGGCCTTAAGCATTCCCTTTGTACTGAATCCCTAAAAAGCCTGTGAGAAAACTATATCTAGTACAGAATACTAAAGCCAGGGTCTGAACCAAAACAAGCAAACATTTATCACATTATCTCACTTATTAGACACTGTACTGGCTATCTATATCTTTCACAAATTATTGTATAACTTTAACTAAATGATTTTCTCTCATTCTTTTTCCAGCTAGATGAGAAGAATCCTCCACCGCTTTTCCTTTAACAGCCCTTCTGTATACAATAACAGTACTGGTGAAAAGGCCTTGTTATTTTTTTAACTCCTTAAGCTCTCTTTTAACTCATGAGTAATTTACCAACTTTTTTTTTAACTGAGTTTTGATTGAAAGTAATCTTAGAACAATTTTTATTGTTGTAACTTTTGATCAAAATGTAATTCATTCTTGTACATAAGAGTTTTTGCTTTGTTTTTAACATTAATTTTACTGCATATTGTTTATTCTATTTTGATAAATTGACTCTCAGTATTTATTGATTTCGGTTTCTTGTTTTATTGTTTATTGTTTTTTGCAAGTCTGTATAATCGTTATTTACATTTTTAATCACTGGTGTTTATTTTTTTTATTGTATTAACCTTTATCTATTGATATTTGTCTTTTTTCCTTTTTTTTTTTATTTTTATTTTTTTTTTTACATTTTATTGTTTGAGTGTTGTAAGTAGATTTTAAGGAATAAATATGCTCTGAAACAATGACTGACCAGAACATGGCTGCTGCTTTGAAAACAAGAGGGACAGGAATAATGAAAATTAAAATAACCAACTCTTCAACATGAAATTAGATTATTCTTTCATAAAGTCATGTGAGTGTTCTTGCAGAATGTGTTGTTGAATGTTAAATGTAAAATGCAAAATAAAAAGATAGATAAAAACACCACCTTTTCCTGTGTAATTAAAAAAAATAGTAAACATTGCATGAGGAAGTTAGAGTGATGAAATCTGAGAAAACAACCCCTGTGTTAAGTGACGTCTGTGGTGCTGTCTGCATTTCCTTCACCTGAAGAGCGTGTTTGCTGGCTGAGTATCCTGTTACCAGGGGAGCTCCAGCGAGGCCGACGATGCTGCTGACAGTCACAATGCTCCCAGTGCCCCGCTGCGTCATGTGAGGCAGCACCTGCTTGGTGATGGAGACCGTGCCGAGGTAGTTGAGTTCCATCAAGGCCTGATATACATCAACACTGGTCTCCATGCACAGAGAGCGCTGGCTACGGCCGCCATTGTTAATTAGGACATCAATCTGAAAAGGCAAAATGAAATACAGAATGATTGTTTTAAACTTACAATGTTAGAATACTCTGGCTTTATTAGAGTGATATCTGTACAGAGTATTATGAACATACAACAGTAAAGTGAAACTGAATGCAGTCCTTTATGTTGTAATTGAGTTTATGTAATTGCTAAGTGATCACACATTATTAAAAGAATATAGTAACAATAACAACAGCTGGAATCATCAAATAAGAGCCTTCCACGTTTTCACCCGATTGAGTTGTTCATCACAATGCAATGAAGCTGATAATGAAAACACTTTGTCTTATAAAAAAATAATTGCAGTGGCCTCACATGTCCAAAGTACTGAACTGCTGCTTTTGTTTTTGCCTCATGCGATGTTCTATCCAACAAATCAAGTGGAAGAACATGGATATCTTCCTCCTGGAGGTTGGATCTCTCTTGGAGGAATAAAAGAGGAAAGAACTTTAGGTGGTGACAACTACTTGGACAGAATGAAAGTCCTATGGCAAAGTATTTACAGTTTAATTACTGTGTTGCAATGCAGCGTTGCACCTTTTAAGTTTAGAATGTAAGAGACAGTACTGGTAAATTTTAACTAGGATTATTGTTAGTCTGACCATATATAACATGCAAAAATATATAATCCCACCTAAACAGCCACGTTTGACCCTGTTTAGCTCATCCTCACGTCGAGCAGACAGGATGAGACGTGACTCACACCGTGCTAGTTGGTAGGCCAGCTCCTCCCCAATACCACTGGAGGCTCCAGTGACCCACACCACCAGCCCTCTAAGCTTCTTCTCTGGTTAACAAAAAAACACAACTCCTCAACATTTCATGTCCTATGCTGCATCAAGACAACTAAAAAATGTTGATTAGACCATCACTGGTTCTGGTCTCTCCAAGGGACAATCAAAACAATTCCAGTTTGTTTTAAGGGTCCCTGAAGGATATGTATTTTACAAGAATAACTGCTGGGAAGCACAAACTAGGCTATTTCTCACAAACCAAAACCATCTTAAATATATACAACTTCATGAAACAAAAATTTAACTCACGCTGGCCTGTGTTGTCCTTGACAGTGGCTGAACTTTTTTTTTTTTACTTTACTCTGCATGTGTATAATAATCTGTTCTGTTCCTAAGTACAGTACTTAAATACTGTTGAGGTTTTGTTCTTAACTTGAGGATTTAAATTTACATTCTACAATAAAGAACAAATATTGTATCTTTCACTTCACTACATTTTTTTTTATAATGCTTTAGTTAATAATTACTTTAAAACTTTCATTTCAAAAAATACAAATAGAATAATAGTTTATGATACATTAGGCCTATAGATTAAGCCACTACCAATAGGAAAAGTAAAAAATAAATCAACTGAGCCCCATATTTACTAGCTACAACTTTAAGGTTATGTACATATTAATGCATCACTGTCTACAATAAAATATTATTGATATGAAATGGGCCACTCTGCAAAAGTAGTACTTTTACTGAGGACTTTAACTTGTAACTGAGTAATTTTATACCGTAGCATAACCACATATATGATCTCAGAAATTCTTCCACTTCTGTGTATAGCACCCAGATATGATTAGGTTAAAAAGAAAGACTTTAGAAAATGTTTAACTACACCTAGAACAGGAGTTTGACCTTTATAGAGCTCAGAGAGTAAATCAACTGTTAAATGTTAGCTAATTCTGGTTTAACGGTTTACTCTGTGTAGGAAAACTTCAATAAAACTTTATGAATGGAAACATTATTACTGACTGTGCCACCATAGCATAAATCAGATATATGTGTTTTGGGTAAATAAGACTCAAAAAGAGACGTGAAGACAGACAGGTCTCATGAACTCACCTGGCCGGTGTCCTAGCAGACCTGCCCACAGCAGAGTGAAGTCTGCATCCGCGAAAATAAAACAAACGAGGTGAAGAAGTAGATAAAGTGGAATAAAACACCACAGTGCGGAAACAAGGCAGCAGTCCATTTGTGTGAAGCAAATAGACCTATCTTTTCAGTAGCTAATACTGTGTAACGCTGCAGCTTCAGTCCAAACAAAGCTGCAGTTAAAGGATATTAACGTCACTTCCACGACAATACTTTCAAAATAATGGCTCACCAGCCGAAGTCGAAGGTACATAAACATTAATGATGAGAAGGGAGTAACCGTAACACGAACAACCAAATGATGATTATAGGCAGTACTGGGCAGGAGGGAACTACATGTCATTGAATTTGTAGTTAAGCCAGATTTTGCAGTATAATACTGGTAGGCAATCGGCATGTATATTTGTGTATTGATTTGTGTAATATTATTTTTGCATTTTTTGTGAAGTTGTTCTGATGTGACTCCTAATTAGAAAGTGGGCCATTAAACGAAATAATAATAATAATAATAATAATAATAATTATTATTATTATTATTATTATTATTATTATTATTATTATTGTTGTTGTTGTTGTTGTTGTTGTTGTTGTTGTT
>JAOWBC010000248.1:12444004-12459575 GCA_028566105.1 Hypoplectrus providencianus | reverse complement strand
ATAGATATAGATATAGATATAGATATAGATATAGATATAGATTCTCATCAGGATGATCAACATAATGGACCACAATTAAATACTTAAAGAATATTAAGACCAGCCATAATGTATAATATGTGCCCCTGGTTTGAACCGGTTACATGTGTGTACATATTGTACAATCAAACAATAATAAACAAATACATCACATTTAAATCTCTTTTTTGCAGGATAACGGAAGTTGTACTTACCCAAAGCAGCCACTAGGCCACTATCGCTTCCCAGCCCAGCGCCGTTCCTGGGGGCTCGCTCTATGCTCCTCAGAAGCTAACGTTAGCTAGCAAGCTGTCAAGCTGTCTAGTGGAGAGGCTGGGACAGACGTTTCAGCTTCCCCCTGGCTTGGCTACGCAAAGCTCCGGCCCCGAAAATTCCCAAGAAAATCTGTTAGAATATATTTTTGATAGCCAGCTGAGATAATGTAATGCTTCACGGGCGTACGAAAAGAGGGACCTCCGCACTTACACATCTATATGCACTGAGTCTTGAGTGACGATTGCTCACTGCTAGCAAACCTACTAGCTAACCTAGCTCACCCGCCGCAGCCCTCCTAGTTTCGTCGGTGTAGCCTCTCTGGTGTGAACTGAGGCCAGTCAGTCCTTGTCACTGTCGCAGCCTTCGTTGCTGTTAACTGGTATTTCGGATATTTGGTAAGTCACAAATTGTTTACTCTGAAGCCAGTAACTGTTGAAAAATGTTAAACGGCTAGCTATCCTAGCCACGTTAGCATTCACCGCTAGCAGTAATACGTTAGCAAGGCCAACGGCTCTCCTTGCTTTAACGTTAGCAAACTATGGATGAGGGAGGCCTGTCAAAGTTAGCTGTAAGGGGACAAGGGTCAAGGCCCGCAACTAGGCAAGGATGTTTGTTTATTTGGGTTGTGGTCTAGGCTTGCTACATAGCTAACTTTTTGCGTTAAAGTAACAGCAAAAGCTGCACTTACTAGACAGGTTCATGCTGTAAACTAGCTCACCAAAATGTTAGCATTAATGTTGGGTTAGTCAGGTCTCCAACAAATGTTTTGTAGTAGTTATCGAGAACTGGTCAGTCGGTTAGCTCGCGTTAGCTCCGCAGGTATGTAACTAGTTTTTAATAATATTACCCTGGCTAGCTAGTGTGGTTAAGTGTTATGCATTCCGAAGGTCAGATAGATGGTGCCCAGCGGTATATTCAAAACAGAATTACATTACACTCATTTAATTTAACGTGGAGCTTCATCAGGCAGTGGTTTAAGGTCGTTCCAAGCTGATCCACACCAGCAGTGTTCCTAATATGTAGCCAAAATGTGTACACAGGTCTACTATTTTTAGATTTGAGCAGGGGGCCTAAACTCAGGTCTTATATGCTAATCTTTTGCCACCAATGCATGGAAGGGTGTTATTTCTTTTTAAACAAATTGACACAGAACACTTTGTACTTCTTAGCACCAACATGTCATATGTATATTTTTGGGGAAATCATTTGGATTTTTTTTCCTCTATGATAAATAGTTGCAGAATTGAAAACTTTTTTTTATAATTTTTCACAAAATCCATAATTTATTTGCCTCAAAATATAACTCAACATTTCAGCCTTATCTAATAAATAGTATTTCTTTTTATTTGTGTTACAGGTCTTAAGGGGGACACAATGGGTGCATTTCTGGACAAACCAAAGATGGAAAAATACAATTCCCGTGGTGAGGGCAATGAACTGAGGTATGGGCTGAGTAGTATGCAGGGTTGGCGAGTAGAGATGGAAGATGCACACACAGCAGTAATTGGTCTTCCTCATGGTCTCGACCGCTGGTCATTCTTTGCTGTTTATGATGGGCATGCTGGGTCTCAGGTGGCCAAGTACTGCTGTGAGCACCTGCTGGAGCACATCACCAGTAACTCAGACTTCCAGAGTGCTCTGCAGGAGGACCCCTCTGTGGATAGCGTGAAGAATGGGATCCGCACAGGATTCCTGCAGATTGATGAACACATGCGAACCATCTCTGAGAAGAAACATGGTGTGGACCGCAGTGGTTCCACTGCAGTGGGAGTGATGATTGCTCCAGGCCATATCTACTTTATCAACTGTGGCGACTCACGGGGACTCCTCAGCAGAGGCGGAGCTGTGCATTTCTTCACACAGGATCACAAACCCAGCAACCCATTGGAGAAGGAAAGGATCCAGAATGCTGGTGGTTCAGTCATGATCCAGCGAGTTAATGGCTCCCTAGCTGTGTCTCGGGCTTTGGGAGACTTCGACTACAAGTGTGTGCATGGAAAAGGCCCGACAGAGCAGCTTGTGTCTCCTGAGCCCGAGGTTTATGCAATAGAGAGATGCGAGGGTGAAGATGAATTCATTATACTAGCTTGTGATGGCATCTGGGATGTCATGGCCAATGAGGAACTGTGTGACTTTGTCAGGTCAAGGTTAGAGGTGACGGATGATCTTGAAAGAGTCAGCAATGAAATTGTTGATACCTGCTTGTACAAGGTATGACATGTATACAATACAAAACATTAATTTACAATAATTTATTAGTTTGTAACAGGCTTTTCTGTTGTGTGTGAGTGATTTACATGATATCCTGTGTTTGTTCTTTATTTTTCCATAGGGAAGTCGGGACAATATGAGTGTTGTGTTAATCTGCTTTCCGGGGGCACCAAAGGTATCTCCAGAAGCAGTGAAACGGGAGGCCGAGCTGGATAAATATCTGGAGGGCAGAGTAGAAGGTAGGAAAGAAAAAAGTTAGGTGTTAGGGTTCGTCGCCCACCACAGAATGTTGGATATTGACATAAAATTATCTTTTATTTTTTGTGTAATAATATTGTAGTGTTTTAAAAGAATAAACAGAAACGTATCTAACAGGCACTGGATATTATCATTTCGTATAAACGGCATATCAGTATTCCATTTTTTTAATATGATGGTAATCATGTCAAAGATGTACATTACGAAATCCATATTTAAAATGTTATTGTTTTCTGCATGATTCAATCACAACATCTTAGGTTTGAGTTAATACACACATTAATTAACACTTTTTGTCAGGACTCTATAGGCCTTTTTAAATGTCCTTTTTTGCATTACAGTTATGTAGGAAATTTGAAATATTGAAACACAAACTTAAAGACATAACCTGTGGGAGGTGCTCTGCCGTGATAGTTGTTCCTTTTTTTTTCATTATAAGATTTATTTTCATTGTACATATCAGTTTAATGTGCTCATTTGATCAAAATAGTGGTGTCATTCAGCAGACTTTTATCAAGTAAGCTTCAAAGTCTAAGGTTTAAAGTACACAACCATCAATTACAATTACCAAAGAACTGCAGCAAGAGAAAGTAAGCTCTTTACAGTAAAATCCATAATTTATTACAAATAATGCAATTTCTGTAGTGTGTTTTGTATTGTTTTTGAAAGATTAAGGCACACATTTCAAAATGAAGGCCATTTCATCTTTGAATTAATATTAGCACATGTTCAGTGTTGACTTGACTACCAGGAAAAAAGGATTTGTCCATAAAACCTTCCTGGTTAATATTTTTCTATTAGTAGAGTAGTTGACCATGGATTTCAAAAAGCGTTTCCACTCCCTCTCAGTGTTACACTACTAAACCTTGATACTTACTAACCAAGATGCAAAGTCAAGTGAAATAAAATGATTTTATAGGCCAATAAAACAAATCCCAAATTTGATCCTTATAATCTATACAGCCTCAAACCCCCTCCTGATCCAGACGACCAAAAGCTGCCCTAAAAAGCCTTTGAGTCGGTAAATAGGAAAACTAATTATCAGGAAAGCAACAGAGAAGGACTTACCCTTCAGGATGGAAAGGCATTTAATACTGTGGATTTTATGTATACAGAGCGAACATGTATTTAGGTGGCAGTAACTTATTGTTTGTGTATAAACAAACATACTTAAACCAGTTTTAATGAGTTCTATTCATAATAATGAGAAGAACAATTGTATAACCTGAGCATTAATTAAACCCAACTCTAACTTGCTTTATTCGAGATATGATAGTGATAGTATTCACCTGTAAGACACATTTCAACCTTCTAGACCGTCAGTCTAGACTCTGAAAGAAAAAAGGTCTGTAAAATCTTGTGGTAAGGGATTAAAAAAAAACACCTCTATACATTCTTGTGAAGGAGTCCAAATATATCTTTTTTCCAACAGAGATCATAAAAAAGCAGGGGGATGAAGGTGTCCCGGATTTGGTCCATGTTATGCGGACGTTAGCATCTGAGAGCATCCCTAATCTCCCTCCTGGTGGAGAGCTGGCAAGCAAGTAAGTAAGATTTGTGGTTAGAATTGATGACACTGACAAATTTAGTTGTCTGACAGTGGCTGTCAGTTAGGCCAGTTGAATGAAAACATCTAATATTTGTATACTTTTTCTTTAGACGAAGTGTTATTGAAGCAGTGTACAACAAACTCAACCCCTACCGAAGTGATGACACAGTAAGTATCACAACTTACCTTTCAACTCCCTGTAGGTGTGCCTGGCTTGGATTGTGCATGTTTTTCATGTGTGACAACCAATTTTATGCATGTCAATAGTATTCAAAAATGCAGAGCAAGGTAATAGGCTTGTTGACAAGTCTAATTTACTCAAAATGCAGTCAGAAAAAAAATTTACCTACTAACTCAGTGATTACATAGTGACCTGTTTGGATGTCTCTTTGCATTCCGTGAAGTTCATTTAAATCTGAAAAGCAGAGAAAATTGATTTAACAAGCAACACCATAACGTTGTTATAATACTTTTTTTTTAGTTTTTGTATGGCTGACACTTGTAGATAGTATAATGATAGTCTGAATTTTTTTTCCATTAAAGAGGCAGTTCAGATTTATTGAAGAGGGGTTGTATGAGGTACTTATCCATAGACAGTGTATCAATGGCTGTCACCACTGCCCCAGTTTGTAGAAGCAGGCAGGAGTACTGACACAGAACCTAAGTAATGTACCTCAGTGGATGGGGCACACAAACAAACCAACCAATCAATATTGGTAGAATAGTGACTCCTTTATTATGCAATATCACTTTTCTGTCTGAGGAGTTGGGGGTTATTTAGATGTGTATAACGTCTTTTTCTCATATACACTCTTCATTCTGTGTTGGATGTTTCCTCTTTTTATTATGATTTACACAGTGTTCAAACTTTATTTGCAATCAGGGTTGTACTAACTGATGAGTACCTTATGCAACCCCAACCCCAAAATTCCAAGCTATCACTTAATATAGTCATAGCATAACTTGGTTTATCTTGACAAAGGACATCAATTGCATTGCAGGTTCTATGTCAAAAAGGCCCAGTTTTATACCACATGAGCTTATTTCACTAATTAGCGCTCTTAAAATCAAAGAGGAGAGAGCTAATAAGTGAAAATGTCTGGTATTTGTGTGGATGGAATAAAACCTGTACTCTCTTACATGCTGGTTTCAAAAAGGAAAATTGCTCATCATTCCCTTATATGCAAACAGACCGCAAAGCTGTTGCCCTCGTCCACTCAGATATCGTGCTTTTGAGTTTTCATCAGATGAGCTCACTGGGTCAGCTACATCTGAATTGTGCACATGCCATCTTGTCCTTGACAGTAAATTGTCATTTTGTTTCACTGTTTCATGTTTGTACAAAGATGGGACATTTTAAATGACTGTCACACATTGCATTATTTCTGAAATTAGGATACCTTCATAAAGCCATCAGGCCCCTTGACTTCCTCTGTATTATGTGGTGCAGCCTGAATATATAATGGGTTTAAATGACATAAAGCTCTCCATGGAGAAGGTCGAATAAGGTTCTTTGAAATTTTGCAAATGTTTTCAAAGCAACTCATAGAAACTGTATACAGTATTTATTTCCACATTCAACTGTTATATGTGAGTAGTCATTTGAACCTGAATCTTTGGCAGCATTTGAACTCTGTTCTTCCAGGACAAATTTTTTATCCTTGCACATCTGGGAATTATCTACTTGTTTATAGATGAGCCCCAGCTTGGTCAAGCAGGAAGGAGGAAGGTTGTTAACACTTTTCTTTGAAGTTGTTAGAATTCTCAATTAAATTTGAATTTGAGCTTTGGCCTGCTGATCCTTTAATGTTCTTCTTTTGACAGTCTCATGTTGATTTAGCTATGCAAGGTCTAAAATGTTTATGGTTTTGAACAGATAAAAATACAGGGTGTCCATAACATCTCTTTACAATTTAAAAAAAAAATAAATAAAAAATGACCAAGGCAATTTATGAGCTATTCAAATTTGATTAGGTGTATGTACTCAGTGGTTATCGAAGTTTTTCCATTACATTGTATCTGTGTATTTCAGGTGCTGTCTGGATGTGATTTGTGCAGCTAATGGTGTCCATATAGAGGTGTATTAAATGAGGCAGACACTTTAATATCTACTCCTCATTTTGTAATAATTTCCACATCTGTCTGTCTGTCTGTCATTTGCCTCATGGATACCCTCTATTAAATGAAGCAACAAAGTTTAAAAAAAAATGCATTTATTTTGGTCAAGGTCCTGTTCCACTTTAGTTTATTCGTCCCAAACAGATTCTTCTTTAGAATTTCGCTGCATAGTCAACTTTATTAGTATTCCTGTAACAATTGCTGCAAAAAAAACAATAACCGCTCAGTGTTCACTGTCAGGACCATGCTCTACAGCACATCGCATTGTTGCTGAAGAGTTCTGTGGCCTTTTCATCTGACCAAAGACCTTATTTTGCTTTTTGCCGCCAGTCTTCACATTCCGCCTTTTCAAATCAAAAACATTATGTCATGAAACCTTTGGATTGATGAGATTTTTTGTTGTTGTTTTTCTTTTTTCAAAGTTCCTCTAGTGACCATGGTACTTTATATCTGTTAATCCGAATGAATCTAGCCTGGATACTTGGTTTAGATGTTTTCTTCTTGAACTTTCCTTCCCTTTATTCATCAGAAAAGATCTTCACATAATAGTTATGTTTTGCTGAGTATGTGAGGTGTAAACAAAGATGCAGTTCTGGAACAAGAAATCCTGATTTAAAGCCCACTATGAACTCATGTAGCACCACAAAATACAGAAAAATGTTTGGGGGTTCTGTCACAAATGTAATGTGTATCACTTTATTTTGTAAAATTTGAGTTGTTTGTTAACTGTATCTTAACTGTTTTCGCAGAGGTCAGTGTTGAGCAAAAATTATAGCCTTGCAATTGGCACTTTAGTCATCAATATCTTCCTATTATTATTTTTTGCCTCGACCATACTTAGATGAGCAGGTGGAGGTGGTTGGTTCTGATGGGGCCATGTAACATTGGCATAGTAAACGCTTAGTTACCAGCTAACAATAGTGCTTGCTATATTGCTTCAGCAGAATGGTACACCTATAATTAATCATGACTGTAATAATAATTGTTGAGGACCTAAATGTTGCAATTTCAGCAAGGGAAAGTACACTGCGAAGGGGTCAAAGTTCTGAACTGTAAACACCATAAAACATTGCTTTTTAGATGTAGACAGTTAATATGCATTGCTGCACCTCTGTACGTGAGAAAGTAGCAGTATGACAATCAGAAGGTAGCTAAGTCCTCAAACGTCCCCTGCTATATCGCCTGTTTTGTTCTCACAGGTACAAATATTTACTAAGTGAATATCATGCTGAATTGAAGAAGACTAGAAACCAGCAATTAAGACCATAAACACATTCAGAAAATGTTAACCACAAACCACATGGACTGTCAGCTTTTTTTTCTTCTTGTAACCTGTTTTACAATTTCTAGACTTTTTACTGAAAGTGTAGGGAATTTCTGAACTGGTTAGTTTGTCGCAGACCAGAGTCCTTTAATATTCAATATGCGTCTCAATACCAATGCCATAAATTAAATATACCTGAAGGCTTCAATAGTGAAAGATGGGGCTTTGCCTTTGATTCGGATTATTTTTGCTGATACCGATCAATTTAAACATGCCCTGATACTGGCCCTTTAGACTGGCTGTGAAGTGTCCTGCAGGCAATGCTAAAACAACATGGTAGTTACAATAACTCTTGAGCCACCAGAATAATGGCAGTCATTGGGAGTATGTGCTTCAGCTCTCAGTACGTAGGTATTGCACTAATCTATTTTCACAATACTGTTCCAACCCAGACGATGATTGAAGCCAAGTTTGTGCCTGAACATGCATTGAACAATAATTAGGTTTGTTTTAAACAATCATTTTGAACAAGTTGATGCATAAAACTTGTCATTTACTGTCAAACTTGTATTCGAGCGTATTGTAATTGCCTGTACCCATGGCAAATTACACATTCTTCATTAACAACAGTTTCCAGGCGTTGCTACTTCCTTACAAAGCTAGACAACATGGACAACAACAATCATATTGAACCTTAACACCTAATTTCTCATATTCTTCAGCTACAGGTCTCTAAATGAAAGCAATATCTAAAGACTCAGCTTGGTGACTTTGTGAAGTAGTTTGGGATCATGGCAGTTACTGTCTTGACCACCACTGTCTAATTGCAGTCAGCTTCTGGCCATTCAGGGTTTATCATTCAGTATGTTTTTTTTTTTTTTTTGCTGAGCCCCGAATTGCTTATTTCCCTCCTCCAAAAACACAATATAAAAACACTAAAAATACTTATATATATTCAGAACTCAACAAAATGTGCAACATGGATCTAGTTCTATGTGTTTGTATATGCAGAAAAGTTGCACACTATAACTCTTAACATGTATATGTACTGTCATCACAATCATGCAATCATATATTTCCACGGTTATTTTTTCACCCTACAAGATAATAAAGACCAAGTTTATGTCTGAACTTTGTTAAATGATTATTTAAGCATAAACCTGTTATTCACTATCAAACTTGTGTTCAACAATTTCATAATAGCCAATACCTGTGCCAAATTCCCAAACACATTTCAACATTGCGACTACTTTACAAACCTGAAAAACTGGAAAGCTGATATAGAGGATGCTCAGAATAAATGAGGAACGGGAACTATTTTGATTTGCACTCTTAACATGACCTTTAAGTACACACGTTCAGATAATGATTTAGTCATTCACCTACTGAATACAATACAGTACAGTACAGTAGCATCAGAAATTTTTGGGGTAGTCATGGTTTCGATACACAAGAATCTCTATCAACCCTGGATAATGATAATTATTATTCAGTCAGTTTGTACCTGCTTAAACCTGTCCAGCTGTTGATAGAGATCTGATGGATGTAGCGCCAGAGTCTGAAGGGTTTTCCCCTCCTCTCCTCTCTTTTCAAGGACTCTGCGTCCACAGACGACATGTGGTAACACAACCTCCTACCACTAACACAGCATAGAGTTTACAAACCACCATCCTCTCAAGACCCACAGCAGCTCAGCTCAGCAGTCTGTCTCTCCGTCACTCTGAGCTTTTGGTTTCTAAGAAGGGAATTTCATGGGAAGAGGAGGACAAGGAGGAAGAAGAGGAGTTGCATGCACACAAACCTGGAATAGTGCAGCACCAGTCCACTCTGGAGTTCAGGATCCCCACTGTCTTGTCTCCCCCTTTATGTTCACCCACCTTAATACTCTCCTCTAAAGTAATCCGTAACAAGTGAGTCCCCAAGGTTTTCTTTCTTTTTGTTAAATAATCAGCTTAAGTAGTAAGGTTTTTTTGCTGTAATTAATTTGATTCACATTTCCTTGTGTGTGTTTGTATATTTCTGTTTTTGTGAAGTGCAATTGTCCTGTACAAACAGCCTGTATTTAATGCAGCTTGATTTTAAGTTAAAAAATGAAAGAAATGAAAAAGAGAACCTTTTATGCACTATCTGCCTTTTCCTGCTCTTCTGGAATTGTAACAAATGTCTATTCAGTGAATATTACTGCTTGTCCTCCAGGCACAATGTCTCTGCGCTTTTACTTTCCCTTTTTTTCAGTTAGTCTATGCTCCTTTAAGAAACGGGTAAATTGTATAGTTGACAGCACAGTAAGCTCTATATCAAACCATTTAAATCCTAATTATTTTTCCCTGTGCTTTTTTATTGTATTTTATTTTTGTAAGTGGTTTTCTGTACATGCTCAAATAATAATAGCAAAGTGTTTCTCAGTTATTTTGGAAGTTTGAAGTGAAAAAATAATCTTTTTTCCATTTCTTCGAGGCATCTGATGAAAATAAGAGACCCCTGTTAACACATTTGTCTGTGCGAATAGATACTTGCAAGCGTGCGTGGGTGCTTGTGTGTATGTATGTGCGCACGTGTGTCAGTGTAAAGGCAGATTTGTATGTGCAACTCTAATTTAAATTTGCTATGGTGGTTCAGACAACAGACCAGACTGGAGTTTAAGGGAATTGTTCTCCAAATGCTTACCCATTGTCTGCCCTTTTTCAGCCAGAGTTCATATCAGCCCAACACTGGCTATCACTACTTCTTATTCCAAAAAGCTTTGAATAACACAGTTTACATGCTGTTTGAACAACTTCAAGTTATATATCAGAACTACACAGTAACCTGAGATGACACAAGTAGTTCAATTTATTTTGGTGTACAGTGCAGCGTTGCAGCTAGTCAGCTCTAGACTAGTTTACACATCTGTTGTGTCATATTTAAATATCAGTTTCTAAACATACATAGTTACCAGTGCCCACTGTGGGTGCCATATGATTTATATTCACTTTCAGCTTTATGACAGCCTATGCCAAGTTTGTTTCATGAGATTCATTTTTTGTATGTGGTACAGATAGATTTTTAGCTTCTACATTTAACATCCAATAATTTGTCTGACGTGAAAGGTTTAAGCACTGACCTATTTTTAGAAAAGAAATCACCCATTACCAGTCTGATGAAACTGTAAACTCACAAGGTTATTTTTATTCTTTACATTAGCCAGACATTCAAACCAAGAACAAATTGGCTGACTGCAATGTGTTCTCATGGTTGTATAGCACCTTTTTATTCCCATCGGCTTTGCTCTGCTTAAAACTTTCCCCAGCTGCACCACAAGCCAGAGCACAATACAGTTTGCTGCTATCGTGTATGATCTGCGGGTTTAGTTTCTTTTTCCCTTCTCTGAAAAGATGAATAGTCACCGACTAAATCTGTATTTAACACACACACACACAGCAGATATATTTCTTGAAGAGAAATGGTTTTATTTCAGATTTATTTTCTGCCATTTTTTTTTGTCTAAAATTGCATTGTTGGAAATTTATGTATGTATATATTTTTGACTTAAACTTTCAAGGAATAAATGATGTCGCTTGATTTAGTTTTTTTTGCCATGGAAAAAATGTGATTCTGGTTTGTTTTGGGATGCTTAGTCAAGTCAAATATTTTCTAGCAAACAAAGGTTTTCATCAAATCACTTTGGTGTCCCTCTGATCAACACTGAGGGCTTGAACGGTTATTTAATAACATACTAAATTTTTGACTCTAAATGACAATCCTAACCATTTCACCGCATTTAGGTTGTGGTGGTAGAAAATGATAAAATCTTTAACAAAACACAGACTTTAATCCTAAATTAGCTGCTTTTTAATTTGCTGGCCAAAGACAAAAAAGGAACAAAAGAGAGCTGTAAAAATGGTAATAACATCAGGCTATTAAAGAGCGATGTTACTTCATTGTGAGATCTCTATTATTTTAACTTTTAAAGTTACTCTGTGGAGTCTCTTTCACTGGTGATGCTGTAGAGAAATGTTAAAATGAGCGGGTCCTCCCTCTACTAGCATGAGTACGAAGGGTGAGCATGACTGCAGGGGGCAGTAATAGCAACATTTGGTGCCATTTTGACAGGGCATAAAAAGGCTATGAGACCCAGCCCGATGTATTTAGAAAAAAAAAGGCAATCAAATTTTTTTTTTTTGTGGAATAGCATTAAACATGTTTGTTAGGCCTTAAAGACACGCACAATACATTTTGGTGAGATTTGAATGTAAACCTAACTTGTGTGTTCACAGTGGATACTCCACAGGGTACCTTTAAACCTCAAAATTGACTTTAATAACATTCACTAGTTTACTTTGTGTATGTGTTTGCATGGAAATGTGTTTTTTGTTGACTATTCACTCGAAGAAAAAGACTAAAATGCAACAAAAACAAACATTGAAAATGCTAAAAAATTACAACATTGTATTTGTACCACAATACTCACCTGTTGTGCTCACATAATGTAATAATTGGAACTCTTCGTGTCAGTTTATTCAATACATTTGAGAACTCAGTATGTATGTAAATGCCTTTCATATGTAGATAAGCAGTTTGTTTGTTTTTTTGCGATGCTTTCTTGTATTTGTTAAGTGAGTGCACTTAATGTCTCTCTTATCAAACATCTTCAGCACGCGGCTGCTTATTGCAAGACTGATGGGTGCTGATGACTCGTAAAGCAACATTTCATGCAGTTTTTCTTTATGCCTCATAAGGAACAAACAATATTTCTTTGCATCTTAAGGCCATTGATAAGCCCCCACGCCCACCGGACTGTCCCGAGTTGCCCAAGAGATTTAAAATCCAGGATGTGGCCCTTAAATGACCCATTTACACAGATTGAAAACTGTAGGAAATAGCTTTTTAATACTCAAAAGTGCTGTAGCTGAAATGTTAGCGGATATTGACTTTGGCTTGGATGTGATTTCTGACAGCCTCTACAAAAAAAGAAAAGAAAAAAAAAAATTCCACGCGTCTAATTCCCCTTGTTTAAATTTTTCATGAATTGAAATACCTCATAACATTTATAGGAAGTGTTTTTGTCTTGTGTTATCCAAACTGTTCATAAAGCAGTTAATTTGGAGAATTTAATGAGAGCAGTTTTTCCTTTTGAGAACTTCATATATGAACACCAACCTATTTGAGTGGGTTATGACTGTGCTGATGTACAGTATTTGACTGAATTGTACTGATAACTAAACAAGTAATGAATTAAATGGCTACTACAAATGACGACTTCTTTTAGTACCTAGTAACACTATTGGCCTTGTCTTATAAGCTGCCCCCTACCTAAATCAATCCCCTCAAACGCTCACCTGTGTGATTTCCCCCACTTGTCTACTTGTGTGATGCTCACTTAGCTCAAATCTAGAATTGTATCGAGAGTTCAGGGTTGTAAAATTGTGAGACGTGTGAGAAGTGATACATGACAAAAGTCATATGCACTGATCATCTGTATAATCAGCTTTTTTTTAATTCAGAAAATTGTTATTGTAGAAAAAAAAGATTATAAAGCTATTAACAGAGTTACCTTTGGTTGCCTGGATTGCATCCTGTATATTCTTGTATGGAGGACTACCTGGCAGAAGAGATTTTAAATGCTTGCGCCCTCTTGTACATATTGATGTACCTCGGTTGTGGCGTTTACTGTGTGACCCTTAGCAGTTGTGGTTTATTTGTCCCCTCACAGGGCGACCTGAGCCTCACTTTGCTGACCTTTTTCAGCTCATAAATAAGCTCACCGATTTGCCTTACCCAATCTCATGTTGCCCCCTAAAGTACTTGTTCAACAAAACACTATGAGGAGGAGTAATGCCGCGGACATTACACTCTAACTGATTCAAAACTGTCCCTGTGTTAGGGTACGTAAGCTATCAACAAAAGTGACTTTGTCCTTGTTGTCACATGGTACAACTTTTCAACCATCGCTGTTTGTATGCTACCCCCCACCCCATGTTATCTATTTCAATCTCGGTCTTGATAGCTTATTTAATTTTCCACTGCAGATGATGTCATACTTTTAACTAATGCAAGTGTTTTAACATGGTAACCTCGTAAGCATTCAAAATGTGCATACATACATTCATGTCTGCTATATTTATGATTACATTCAAGAATAGCTTTAGAGTGCTGTAGATAAGTATTGTCAATGTTGATTCAAATGCTTCTCAGAGGCCTCTGTGAGTGATTTTACAAAGTTCAATAACTGTATATTTTGTATTATGTTCTAGCTCCAAAGGAATGGCAGAAAAAAAAGAAAAAGTTTAAAAAAGCTTTGTTCCCTGAACTAAATTGTACTATTTGTGTTGTCGATTGAACAAATTGCATTCCTTGCTTGTGAATTGATGCATTTCTCTCCCTGCTCCTTACATTTTCTCCCCTTCTTTCCCTCCTTTCTTTCATTTTTTAGCCTTTGAAGTTTGAATAAAATTTCTAGTTTGCAGAATGTATTACTAAATAAATGGGTTGTCATCTTGTACCTCTCATTTCATCATTTTTTTATCTGTTTGAGCCTGTTGCACAACTGAAACTTTCTTCAATTATAAAAGAAAAACAACTTGACAGACATAAACACAGGTTTTGCATTGAAAGCGACATTATCTTAACACAAAACGTGTCTATTGTAAACCAGGGCTGAATGGAGGAGCTAAAATCCAAATATGTTTCAGAAATATCTGTTACATAACATCTGTTGGAATATATAATTGCTTTGTTCTGTCCTGCCATGTGCATGCTGTTTAAAACCCATAGTTTATAACTCAAAAATGTGTGCAGAATCACACAGTAGCAACAGAAATTGCATTAAATAATAATTAAAAGTTGGATTTTTACCAACTGGCTAATTTCAATGGTGTTTTAAATGAGACATGGAATAAAGTGGTTTGATAGAAATATCACAGTTTTAAGCTTCGTTTTCGTTCCTTTTTCTGGCGGAAACTTTTGTAACCTAAGATCTGTTGCGTACTGTACTGGAGGCTGTGCAGCTCGGCTGTAATGTTAAAATGTAGAAGGGAGTGTGCTGTGAATTTCTGGCAGGATGTTGTCATTTTAGCAACGTCTTTTCATCTTATATTTGAGTCATTGATCTGCCAAAAAATACATATCTGGCAGGTTCAGTTTAACAATATTTATAGCTGTTCTGAAGGCATCCTCTGAATCCTCAAATACATCAACTACTTGTTTCACCTTGAATTGAAAAAGGGAGTTGTTTTTCTGCCTCAATGATAACTGAAAGGTTGAACAATAACAAAACTATATTTAAAGTCCTATTGACAAACTCAACAACAAAACTTGTCCTAAATGCATGAATTTCATTACAACCCTTAAAAAGAGAATGGCAAAACTCCTTATGCACACATGAGCAGCATGTCTGTACCGAGCATATAACTGAGTAAGTGAGACTTGGATTAAACTGCATGAGTTGTGTAACTATTGCTATAGTTTTGCTGCTGCTAAATGCAGCCACCAAGGATTTTGTCAGTGTTTGGATTCTGAGTGCACCATGGAGAAATTAAAGAAAAACTACATAATCAACAACAAATCAAGGTAAACAAGAACATATTGGGGCTAGAGAAGTATTAGCTTGAGGTGCCTAACATCAAAATGAAGTATTAATTAGTCATCTGCATGATAAAAGATGTGCATCCTATTCCTCAGTTGAGCGTCTTTTTTTCTGAGCTGATTTGAAAGAAAATGAAACGTCCTTGCTCAATCTGCACAACCAAAATGTCAAAACTGATCACCAGTTATATTTGTATATTTAAATGTATTTACAATACTTTTTATTTTAATTTTTTAACAATAGAATGAATTCCAGTCTGACAGATGTAGTTTTGGGCTCCTGGTATCAGGGAACAGTCACAAGCTCACAATGA